>JAMXBB010000011.1:8769061-8882133 GCA_024138015.1 Lumnitzera littorea | reverse complement strand
GTTTAATAGTAATTTGAGTTACTTATCATATTTGTAGTATAATCATTAATCGAACTGTTTACTTCAAAGCGAGTGGTCGTCGACGCCTTGTGTAGATTATCTCTATGGTAGGAACTGTGAGGCTAGTTTCTATCATAGAATGGTTTACACGGTGGAACTGTTGCGACTTCGCGACTTCGCGACTTCGGGGCGTAATAGAAATTCTTTAAAACTTCTTCCATGATCTCCTTTCTAATTGTGTCCTTACAAAACAGAAAAAAAAAAAGATGAATGAAATGAAAGAAAAGAAAAGATAAACATATTTTTCTCTCACTTTTTCTTGCATTCCCCTTACCAAAAAAATGTGGAAGTGTATGGCTTTTTGATATGTTGCATGCTCTTTAGGATAGTTGAAGATGCTGTTCAAGCATAATACACTTTTTATATCATTCACTTTCTCTCCCATCTTTTTAAGTACTAGAAAATTTTATTGGTGTTTATTTATTGCTTATCAAAGCACATGATGTGTGAGTATCAACAAATTTTTTTCCTTGATTTTCTACAAGAAATAACCAAATAATGCAAGATTTGGACTTAAAATTATGGTAATAACCATCATGTAATTATACACCTAAATTTTTATCCTGCTCAGTAGAGCTCAAATATAAATTCAATGCAACCCCACTATGAAGATATTTACTATTACACCCTTAGTGTGTGCCTTATAGCCAATTGTTTATGTATTCTATTTGTGAACACTCATATGATCAGTAAAATGTAGTATGTGTTGTTTATTTGAATTCCTCTACATGCTCAAGTAAAATTAGTAATATAGTTTCTTAAATGACTGGAGTATATGAGGAAAGATGATAATATAGTCGTTTGTGAGAATTCCAATGCCAATTTCTTAAAATTTGTCTTCATGAGCTAAGTATCTAGTGGAAATACAAACCTGTGATTAATATTTGCATTAATTATGTCATTTTCACTAAACCAAGGAATTTATGTTAGAAATACAAGTAGATATCTAATGGCGCATTAAACACACCTAGAAAGAGAGAAGGGGTGGGGTAGTGCGGGGAAGGGTAGTAGGGATGTAGTTAGAGGTATCACTCATTATTGATAGTTTTCTTCATAGCTATAGTGAGATGTGATTGCAAATTTGCAATGTAGAGTGAGTTAATTATTAAGAGAAACAAGTGACGATGTACCATAGATTGTGCAATCAGAGACACAAATAAAGATATCAAATTATGTAATTATCATGTAAACAATGGTTTGGTTTTTTTACTAATTTCCAAGTTGTTAGGTAGCCAAAAATTATCACTAAAAGGTTACCTTAATCTATATCCAAGATTGCAATACTACTTCTCTTGAAGAACTCGGGGTAAGTTAAATTAGTAAGAAAATATTTTAGACTTAATTTTTTAATAAGTAACTTGAACTCAATTGAAATAATTTAAGAGTTACTCATGATATATATATCTATATATATATATATTATATGGATGTTATGTATATATATGTATGTATTTATGTATGTATAATTATTATTTTCTTTAGCCTAAGGCACCTTTTGCACTTTAATCTCTAGGAGCCATATATTGTGTACAGTCTATTCTCTAAAAGAAGAAGCCTAGTTGTTCCTAATATAAGGGCATGGTCTTTAGTGTATGAAAGGTACTCCAAATAAATATTAAAGAAAACAAGAGCAAATCAATAATTTCCTATTTGAGATAGAAGGAAAATAGTCTTTGATTATGTAAAACATTGATGAAGCAAGTCCTGAGCTAACCCTTTTATTAGTAAGCATCCTTTCCTTTTTTGGCTCTTGCTTAGACTTGTTGTTGCAATCTAAGTTAGGAGCTTAAAAACTGAAAATCTTCTATCTTGAGGTTTAGTAACCTATGTATCTTTCATTTCTTGGATTAATATTGTTTTCTAGTAGTAAACCTTCATTTAAAGTCAACCAATATTTAAGTATAAATTAATTTAGTAGTTTATTGAAAAATTAGTTAATAGATTAGTTAACAATTGTGGTATCAACAATTACCATAACATTAATCAATTTAGAGAAAAATTAAGAGTAGAATTAAAATTTAAACCAAAATGAGTTTATATATAAAACAAAGATAGGATTTTCACGGACATAGTCATATAAGCATCTAAAATAGAAAAGATGAGCTAGACCAATTACTGAATTAGATGAAAACATGGGTGATTTTCAAGTTGAAGAACTTAAAGTAAACACAAAATAGTCACATTTTAGTTAAATCCTTATTTCAATTAACCGAACTAGCAAAGTGAAGAAGGAGATGTAGTTTATACTAGTTTAGTTGGTTGAACTAAGAATAGTTCATGGAACTTAAATGGACCAACAACTTTCCTCCTTGACTAATTTCAATTGACCAAACAAAACCTTTATTAGTCGAGTTAGGCATTTTACTAATTTTAAACCCCCTTATTGAAGTTTATTTAGCAAACTTCAAGTAAGGATGATAAAACCCCTTAAGCTGATACAAGTTTGAAGAAGTGCATAATTAACCACAAATGAATCCATAAAGACTTATGGCAAAAACAAAGTTCCTGTCGAGCCTGGTTTTTTTCTCTCGGTTTTATATAAATTAGTTTTCTTTAAATCGACCAGTATGAAACCTTACCTGTTTAATAGTGACCATCGACTAAAGTTTAAAGAAAATTAGTTCTTTTAAAAACATTTTTAGAGTTGTCACCTGACCAAAGTCGGGAAAAAGAATTAAATTATAACCAATTTGGTAGATTGGTTATAATTTAGCTACCGGTCTAATGATAAAACTAATTTTATAAAATGGTTTTCTAAAATGAGATACCTGAATCCAAGGGCTATCCTATTAAATCATAAACGAGTACCACTTTTTAACTTTCCAAATTTAATATTGCTTTTTAATAATATCCATTTTCAATCAAATCACATGCGATTAAATTAATTAATTGAACAAATATTTACAAAAATGGAAAAAATAAAACTTTCCACATTTTAAGTTGCTCCGTACATACGGATGTCTACGTACCCGCTATTCAGGATCAGACTTACGTAATTCATTTCGAAAATAATAGTGGGTTAGTTGATTTTAAATTTGAAAAGTGGTCGAGTTTATGTTTGTTAGTCATTTTATTTTATTTAAGAAAAACACCTAAAAGAAAAAGATTCTAATTTGGTGATTTTATTTTTGGAAAAATTCTAAAATATCCTAATTTTTGAAGAAAAAAAGGTCAATTTATTTTTATTTATTTGGAAAAATAATTTCTAGGTGATAAAAATTTTTTAAAAAATCTTAAAATACCTAAAGGCAACTTTTCATAAAATATGCAATTAACATGGTTAACATGCCTAATTATTGAAAAAAAAAAACCCTAAACCATAGAGAAGAAACTTAATTATAAAAAGTAAGCCTAAACCATTGAAAAGATGTCTAAATATAAAAAAGAAGCTTAAATTATGGAAAAGAAGTCTAATCATTAAGAAGAAGCCTAAATCATTAAAAATATGTTTTAGAAAAGATGTCTAAATTATGGAAAATATATTTAAAGAGTTTATTTATTTTATTGAAAAAAAGATTTTTCTAAATGAGAGGACATCTTTATTTTTCATTATTATATTTTTTACTTTTTTATATTATTTTTATTTATCTATTGTATATTTTTAACTAAAACATAAAAATAAGTAAACCAAACAAACTATACCTTTTCCTTTTTTCTTTTCTTTTTCCTTCTTTTCCTTTTCTTTTTCATTTTTTTTAACAATTGCAAATAGAATACAATCATAACAATAACAACAATAAAAAGAAAAAGAAAAAGTACGATATTACAAAAATAAATAAAAACAAAGAGAACAAAATATGGAGAACAAAACACAAATCAAAACCAAAGCGGAGTCAGACCAAGCTGGAGTTCGCATGTATCTTAGAAAAAGGGGTTGTATAAAGAGAGAAGGTAGCGTTGTGAATGGATTTAAGTGATTACGAGTAATGAGTTGATGGTTTATAGAGAAATAGAATCCCTTATTTATAGGTACCATAGTTGAGTTAAGGATGGAAAATATTAAATACAATATGATTTTCTTCCATATTTGGGTTGGGTGAACTTAGATAATATGTTATGCTAAATACAAAACTGCATGTGTAAGAGTATGTCTAACATGCGTAGGAGTATACTTACCATACTTAAAAGTGAGTTAGTAAATGATGTGGCAAAGATATGGCCCAAGATGTGGCGATGACATGGTGATGAAGTGAGAAAAGAAAATAAAAGATGCATTTTGCACTTTTCATGGATTGAACCCAAGATTTCCAAGTCATATGCAATATCATGTCCAAGTGCTTATTCAACTAAGCCGTTGGTTTTTCCTTATTTATATGTGCAATTGAACTAGGTCAACCTAGGCCAAATTTAAATCTAAGCTTAAGCCCAATGATCATTTCTTTATTTTATCTAAATAAAACTATCTAAAGGATTTATTATTTTCTAAATTTTCTATTTTTTGTATTTTCCTAAATTATATATTTTTGTGATTTTTTCTAAATTTCTTATTTTTCTTTTTTTTTTCATTTTTCCTAATTTAGGACCCTTTACCTTATTGAAAAAATAAAATGAGGTAAAAATTGAGTGTCTACAATTGTCATTCTTTATAATGAAGTTTAAATAAAACTTTGTCACACAGATAAAAGAGACACTATTTTTACCTTAAGGGTGACTTTGACCTAAGAAGCATAACAAATAGCCAGCTATCCTAGACTTGATTTGCTGGGAATTTAGTGAAAAGGTTAAAGAGAGAAGAGTTGCTTTAAGGGCTGAAAAGAAGAAATCAAGCCTGGTTGTACCCTACTAGGCTCACTAACCTAAGTGGGAGCGTCTTTTGAGGAGTAGTAACCCTAAGCTAGAATCAATTTGGACAACTTAGTAATGACCTTCTAGCCTCATTAACCTAGGTGGGAGTATCTCTTGAGGATTAGCAACCTTAAGCTAGAATCACTTTGAACACCCTGGTGGTTCCCTTATTGGGCTCACTAACCTAAGTGGGAATGTATCTTGGGGACTAGTAACCCTAAGCTAGAATCAATCATGCCCTTCTAAGCTTACTAACCTAGGCGGGAGCTCTCTTGAAGACTAGCAACACTAAGCTAGAATTGATTTGCAAAATATAGTTGTACCCTTCTAGGCTCATTATCCTAAGTGGGTGTGTCTCTCGAATACTAGCAACCTTAAATTGGAATCGATTCGAAAAACCTAGTCATGCTCTCCTAAGCTTGCTCTCCTAGGCTTACTATCTTAGGCGAGCAAGTTTCTTGGAGATTAGCAACCTTAAACTAGAATTGATTTGGAAAACTCGATCATGCCCTTCTGGGCTTACGAACTTAGGTGGGTGTATCTCTCGAGGACTAGCAACCTTAAGCTAGAATCAATTTGGAAAACTTGGTCATGCCCTTCTAGACTCACTAATCTAAGCGAAAGTGTCTCTCGAAGACTAACAACCCTAAGCTAGAATCAATTAGGACACCCTCGTTGTGCCCTTCTAAGCTCATTAACCTAAGTAGAAGCATCTTTCGAGGACTAACAACCCTAAGTTAGAATTGATTTGGAAAACCTAATCGTGCCCTTCTAGACTCACTAACCTAGGCGAGAGTATATCTCAAAGACTAGCAACCCTAAGTTAGAATAGATTTGGAAAATCTAGTCATGCCCTTTTGGGCTCACTAATTTAAGTGGGAACATCTCTTAGAGACTAGCAACCCTAAGATAGAATCAATTTGGAAAACCTAGTCGTGCCCTTCTAGGCTCATTAACTTAGGCGAATACGTCTCTCGAAGACTAGCAATCCTAAGTGAGAATTGATTTAGAAAACTTGGTCATGCCTTTTAGGCTCATTAACCTAGGTAGGAGCTTCTCTTGGGGACTAGCAACCTTAAGCTAGAATTGATTTGGAAAACCTAACTGTAACCTTTTAGGCTTACTTACCTAAGCAGGTACATTTCTCAAGGACTAGCAACCCTAAATTAGAATTGATCTAGAAAACCTAGTCATGCCCTTCTATGCTTATTATCTTAGGTGGGTGTCACGCCCCGAAACGGCAGAGTCGTAACAGCCCCGCCTTGTAAACCATCATAAGATAGAAGTTGGCCTTACAACCACTATCTTAGACCTGATTTACACAAGGCGTCCACGACTAACCTGCTTTGAAGTAAACAGTTTGTAATTTAAATAGATTATTTACCTAAGAAAGTGAGGAAATATATATATACACTATGTAGTTAAAGTTTACAATATTTCTCTATAATATATTTCCTAGTTATTACATTATTCAGAAATGAAAAATAATTCTAAAATAAAAACTTAGACCTTAAAAAATATGTGTTTATTCTTCAATGTTTTTCCTCACTCCTCAGGATCTAGCAGTTACTAGCTTTAGAGTAGTTGTTTGCCGCTTCTTAACCAACACCTGCACGACGTCTATAAAGATGTGAGTAACCACAGCTCAGTAAGTTAGGATGGAGGACTTAAAACTATACCATACACACAATAAGGTTTTCAATCACTTATTAGGTGCAATGCATGTGCAAGTAAATGCCATCGCACGACGTTGTCCGGCGCGTCGTGAGATTAGAGAAATTACGCCCGCTCTAATCCGGGTTGAGGAGTTGCCATTAATACAGCAGCTTACAACCAAACCCAAGCTTGTGCAATGGAGACCTTGCTCTTCCTGCGACTACCTTCGAACCACTGACTTCACCCTCGTCGCGACCTTCTCTCCCGCCACTTAGTTTGACTGAGGATGAAGAAGGGACCATTATGCAATCCTGCGTTATCCTTTCGAAGGGGTCGGTATTTGGCCGAAGAGTCTAAGTTCCCTTAATGGGTTGCCATGCATGTCTGATTATGATTACTGGTCATATATTTGATTAAGTCCAGTTTAGGGTGATTAATCATTTCATACAAGTCATACAATACATGCTAGAGCAACAAACAAAATCATAGCATCACCCATAATCAAGAACATGCACACATTCAACTATCTAGCAGGCGCAAACAAGCATAATCTTAAGCCTCCAAAATACAGCATCGTATTAATCCCGACTTACCTTGACTCCTTGCTCACTCACTCGAGGTTCGATTTGCTCAGGTCATCGCCGATCATCTCTATAACACAAACGTGGTTTCAGTTTTTCATATAATGATTATAGGTTCATTTTCTCTTATAAAGCTTATTGTTATGTTTTATTTAAGGTTTAATATACTTAATTATCTAGGTCTTAAGTCTTTTACAATTATTATAGATTTAGGGTTAGGTTTGGGTTCGGTTTTCGCATCAATTTTTAAATTAGGTTCTAATATGATTTCTAAGTCCTAAATATGCTCGAATCCTAATGTAAAATTAATCACATTAAGCTCGAGTATTCAAATATCCTATTGGGTCTTAATTTAGTATTCTAAACTATTCGGTACACACTATTCCTAATTGTGGTATCGGATTTATCCCTGATGTGAGAAAATCTTACATTTTTATACAATTACCTAAAATTAAATCTTAATTCAGATTTAGTATGATTCAGATTTTTATTCTAATATTATTTAAATAACCCTAAATTTTTTAGATTTATTAATTTTCAATTTCATATATTACTAATTTCTTACATTAACTACCTAATTTCCTAAATTAACCATACTTAATACTCCAAAGGCTAAGATTAGGTTTCCACATCAGAGATTAACATCCCTAAACATCTAATTATTATCTAAATCAGTAATTAGTATCTTAATCACCTAATTAACCCAAAATCACCAAATTTTTCCATCATTTTAGAGCTAAAAATTAACCTAAAAATTTCGAAAATTAATTTTAAAAAAAGTTGCTTCATAGCACTATTCTATATCACATGAGCATCCTACAGAAAAAAAATTGAGCTCCAAACTACACTCCTAAACCTATTTATTTTTAGTTTTAATCATGCTCGATTTTGTTCAATTTGTTAAGAACCCTATATTTTCAGACGTGATTAAACTAAATCACTATTTTTTCCTAAATCTACATACAATAAAACCTCATAATAACAAGTTTCATAATTTTCTGGGCAAAATAACTAATTTTACTAAATTATACAAAATCGGGACAATTATGAGACTCACCCGGTTCGATGCTTTCTGGCCGTCCAAACCCGATCCAAGGTCATTGGCCGGCCCAGACAGTGGATCTAGAGTAGGGTGGTGGTGGTGGCTCGGTCCTAGGTGGTAATGAGGTGTGGGTTTGGCTCACTTGCCAAATCTATACAATTTTCTTTTCTTTTTTTTTTCTGAATTTTCTCTTAGATTTTTTAGTCTCTCGATTTTTCTTAGATTCCTCACTACCCAAATGAGTTTTGAAAAATTTTTCCCTATTTATAGACAATTTTGGTAATTATTATGCATTAATTAGACATGATTTTGCCCAATTTCCTTAATTTTTGGCTTTTGTGTTGCCTAATTCTAATTGGTTGATTGTTATTTTGCAGATCCTGACCTGCCATGACCAGATTTGGATCATTCTATCCTCTTCTGATTTTTCCATAATTAATTTATAATTTTCTTTAATTATTTACTTAGTTTTTGGTCAATTTAGGTAATTTTGCATATTTTTATCTACACGTAAATACATGTGGGGTACATGTGAACATTTCTAATTATTATTTTGGTCATTCTAAAATTTTTATTATACATATAATCTATCTCTAGTAATTTATTATTTATTAGTTATTAGATTATACTTTTCGCCTTTTCGGTAATTAGCAATTATTATGCTTAAAATTTGAAAATTTTATAGTTTCCTATTTTACTACTTATTTTCTTAAATTCATGTTTACGGGGTCATTTTTACTAATATTTCTAGCTTTACTTTATAATTTAGATTCGATCGAGTCTTTCGATCGATCGAAACCTCGAATGGCTAGTTATGGGGCTTACAGCGGGTGCATTTCTCGAGGACTAGCAACCCTAAATTGGAATTGATCCGAAAAACCTAGTCGTGCTCTCTTGGGCTCACTATCCTAGGCGGGTGCATCTCTCAAGGATTAGCAATCCTAAGCTAGAATCGATTTGAAAAACTTAGTCATGCCCTATTGGGCTCACTAACCTAAGCGAACATGTTTTTTGGGGATTAGTAACCTTAATCTAGAATCAATTTGGAAAACTTGGTCGTATCCTTCTAAGCTCACTAACTTAGGTAAGAGTATCTCTTGTAGACTAGCAACTCTAAGCTAGAATCGATTTGGAAAACCTATGCCTACCACTCTGGGCTTACTAACCTAGGTGAGGGCATCTCTCAAGGACTAACAATCCTAAACTAGAATCAATCTAGAAAACATGATCGTGCCCTTCTGAGCTTACTAACATAGGCGAGTGCATCTCTTAAGGACTAGCAACCCTATGTTAGAATCGATTTGAACACCTTACTTGTGCCCTTCTTGGGCTTACAAACCTAGCCAGAAGTGTCTCTTGGGAACTAGCAACACTAAGTTGAAATCAATTTGGAAAACTTGGTTGTGACCTTCTTGGGCTCACTAACCTAGGCGGGAGTGTCTCTTAGGAACTAACAATGCTAAGTTGGAATCGATTTGGAAAACCTTGTCGTATACTTTTAGGCTTACTAATCTAAGCAAAAGCGTCTCTTGGGGACTAACAACCCTAAGTTGGAATCGATCTAGAAAACTTAGTCATACCTTTCTAAGCTTACTAGCCTAGGCGGGAGTGTTTCTCGAGGACAAATAACCCTAAGTTAGAATCGATCTTGAAGAACTTGGTCATACCCTTCTGAGCTCATTAACCTAGGCAAGAGCGTTTCTCGAGGACTAGCAACTCTAAGCTAGAATCAATTTGGAAAATCTAGTCGTACCCTTTTAAGCTCAATAACCTAGGTAAGAGCGTCTCACGGGGACTAGTAACTCTAAGCTAAAATTAATTTGGAAAACTTAGCCGTACCCTTTTGGGCTTACTTACCTAAGTAGGAGTATTTCTCAAAGACTAGCAACCTTAAATTGGAATCGATTTAGAAAACCTGATCGTGCCCTTTTAGGCTCACTATCCTAAGTGAACGCATTTTTTGAGGACTAACAACCCTAATCTAGAATCGTTTTGGAAAACCTGGTCATGCCCTTCTAAACTCATTAACCTAAGCAAGAGTGTCTCTCATGGATTAGCAACCTTAAGTTGGAATTAATCTTGAAGAACCTGGTTGTGCCTTTCTAGGGCTCACTAACCTAGGTGAGAGAGTCTGTAGACACTTTATTTTTGCCCTAAAATAGGTTATAAGGTCCCAAATTAAGGAAGAGTACAAAAAAAAAAAAACCAAAAATATGAAATTCAAGAAAATATAGAAAAATAGGAAAATCAGAAAAAGCATAAAAAAATAAGAAATTTAGAAAAAAAATACAAAAAATAGAAATGAAAGAAAACCCTAAAGTGAAATAGAGTGCTATTGTGCGCCCCTCTTTTTTCAGATGCACGCATGCAATGGCACGTGCCCGTGGGGGCTCATAGCACGTGCTCTGCATACCCCATTTTTCTTCTTTCCAAATTTCAATTTGTGCCGAATTTTCAGTTTTCTTTATTTTATGATTTCACTAAATTAATAGTGAAATCGTGTATTACGCTTAGCATACTTTTGAATCTACCTCATTTTTCATTCAAATTCAGTCAAAACTAGCAATAAATGGGCTCCAAAAATAAGAAAAAAACCAAAATTTCGGCATCCCCATTCATGGTAGTTTTCATCCATTAATGACCTTTTCAAGCTTGTTCGAGTTGTGTTTAATATAAATAGAGGTTAGGGAACACACAAGGACACATCACACAAGCTTAGAAATGCTCTAGGATAGCCACCTCTACAGTTGTTTTCAACAAAAACCACCACTGCCATCGGAATCCTCGTATCTAGAAACCCCAAGCAGGACAATTTGATTTGACTTTTTGAGACGATCCGAGTGGATTAAGTCGACTCGAACCCAACCTGATTTGATTTTTTTAATAATTTAATTTGTTTTATTTATTTATTTTTTGTTTATTTATTTATTTTTTATTTTATTCATGTACTTGTAAAACTAAAAAAAAAAAGAGAAAAAGAAGAAAAAAAGAGAGAAGAAAAACAAGAAAAAGAAAAAGAAAAAGAAAAGAATAGAAAAGGGGGATATTTTATTTACTTGTAGAAATAGATAAATAAATAAATAAGGTAACAAAAAAATAAACAAGTTAATAAATAAACAAATTCATTTTATCACTTAGAAAAATCGAGTTTTCCAAAAATAAAAAATAAATGAACCTTTTTTCAGATTAAGACTATTTTAGAATTTTCAAAAAATAAAACACTGATTAGGAAATTTTCCTTAAATCGAGTTGGGTAAAAACATAAACTCAACTTTTTTTTAGATTAAAATCCATCAACCCACTAAAGTTAAAAAAAAAAAAAAAGAATTATGTACATTTGATCCCAAATAGCAAGTACGTAGGCATCTACGAAGCAGCGATAAAAATGAAAAAACCCAATTTTCCTTTTTTTTTTTTTTTTAGTTTAAGGTTACTTCGTTTATCTAATTACAATGACCAATAACCAAATTCTATCTTTTAAAATTAAAAGGTGATCTTTAAATTCAATTTTAGATTTGGAAAATTAATGGTACCTGTAAGGATTTAAAAATTATAACCCCCGGATCCAAATCTCTTGTTTTAAAAGTCATTTTATAAAATTGGTTTCAATCGTTACCTTAGAGGCTAAGTTATAACCAATCCACCCAATTAGTTATAACTTAACTCCTTTTCTAAACTCTAGTCGAGTGGTGACTCCAAAGTACTTTCAAAATGTAAAAAGAACCGATTTTCTTTAAACCTTAGTCGAAGATCAATACTAAATGGGCAAGGGTTTAATATTGATCAGTTTAAAGGAGACTCAATTTAAAAAGAATAGGGAGGGTGAAAAACCAAGCATCTAAGTCATTGATAATTGACAAAACTCTTTAAAATACTTGATTACGGATTGATCCTCCTTGACAGAGAGTTTATTGTCTATTTTTCAAGAAAGTAGGAAATGTCACGACTTGAGGGGGCTAGTTGTAGTAGTCACCGTATACCGTGCAAAAGACCATAGATTGATTTCTCTCTCAATCGACAACCCTTCATACGATATATAAGGCTACTACTATAACTAATAACCTAGAGTAAGCAAGTGTAAGCAATATCATTGCATTATAATAATTATAATCATTCAAATATAAATAATACACAGATTTATAGATAAGAAGACAATAAGAATTCATATTACAAATTGTCCTCATATAATATTACATAATAAGGTTCTAAGACTAAATACTCACTACTGAATCCACTCATAACAACATTGATCCTACGCTCGCATCCACTTACTAGAGTAATACTAACCTCAGGTATACGACGACCCGATTTCACGAATAGTTCGGCCTGCGAAAGTAGACTATAAGGGTATAGGCTAACCAGCTTAGTGAGATAATTCTCTCAACCATACAATAATCAAGTTATACATTAATTAAATTCAATCAAATGAATACATGAACAATCGGTATGCCAAACAAATACATGCAAGTAACTAGATACTACATGTAATTTAGATTTAATGCCCTCCAAAGTTAGGGTTGGAGAAATATTGGCACAGTCATATTTGAATATCATACTAGAACTTTTACAATAACGAAATTGCGCATTTCGTATACAAAAATGTAATGGTATATCCATTCNATAGTATATTGTATATATTATTTAATTACGCTCGTATTTTTACGTATACTTTACTATTCATATACATATATTTACACGTATACTATACGTTATATAATAACTTATTCTAACTTTATTTATATATTATGTACAAGTATCATATACACTTAATTATACTTTATATACTTATGTACATATACGGTCATACTATATACGTATATATATACTAAAATACAAAATATTATTAATAATTATATATATACATCTTCACGTCCAACAATATATATGTACATATATACAATAATTCTTATGCTTTGAAAATATTAAGTATATATACATATATTTACTATATACGTATACAAGTATATACCTCATATAGTAAAAAAATAATAATAATAAATACATATATATATACATAACTACGCATATGTACATAAATAATTAAATAAAATACTAAATATATATATACATGTATATGAAGGAAATACTTAGTACATTTACATATACCATATGTGTATACCTACATATATTATATAACAAAATACTAAATACACACGCATACATATGTATAAAATACATGTGTAGGAAAAATACATACTATATGTACTACTATTTATACCTATATACATATATCGTATATTATACATAATAATATATATATACACGCCTATATACATATGTATATACATAAATAAGTAAAATATCTAATACATATGTATATATCCATTCATACATACATATATGTACATGTAATTGAATAAATAAATACTTAGTATATAGGTACATACTATATGATATTTATATGTACAAAAAAAAATTAAATAAATACTTACATAATTATTTTAATAATTTGAATAGAAAAAATTCCCTTAATCTTCTCCTTCTTCTTCCTCTTTCTTCTTGTTCTTAGTCTTTGATTTTTTTCCCTTTGCTTCTTTTTTTTTTTTTTCCTTGTTCGATTTGTGTGTATGAGAACTTTGGTTTGCTTTGGTTTTTCTTTTTCCTTTCTAACATACAGGTGTTCCAAACAAAGGCAATGGATAATTAAGACAAAAGCAAAAGCAAATTATAAAAGCAAATCTTAAATCTAAGCATTAATGGATATGAGACAACCTAAATCATTATATTTGATTTTCTTCACAATTTCATAACACCTAGAGGCATTTGAAATCATGTAGGCTGCTGTTGTTTTTTTTTTCTTTTTTCCCCAGAATTTAGAACATGGCAACAAGGGAACTAAGAAAAAATAGAAAGAAAAGTAAATAAAAGAAGAAAAAGGAAAATAAAAAATAATTATATGTAATTTTTCTAAACATAAAAGTAATAAAATATCATTTATAAATTGATTTTGGAATTTTATGAAAATTTATCAATTTAATTGGTACTTGTTACGATTATAATTTTTATGTGTTATTTTAACATTTTTATTAAAAGTTTTACGTGATTACGCGATTTAGTCAATAATTGTAATCGACTATGATCATATCACTATTAAGTAATATTTATTCATTTTATAAATTTAAAGTTATAATTTTAGGGTTTTGATCAAGTTCGGGTCCGATTTCGAGTATTTACGTATACATTTGATTTAAGGTTTTTTGTATGTGATTTAGATTTCGAGTGATTTTTTAAGATTTTTATTATCGATACTATATTTGGTTTTTAAATTTTATAAAAATTTTATCGTTTCTAGCCTTATTGACCATGATATAGTCTAGGATGCTCGAATTTAAACTAGAGTTCAGATCACTTATTACATGGGGTTTATAGGAAATACAATTAAGCAATCACCTGACCACAGATATTTATTGATCTGGACTAAGGGTTTTGGTTCGTAAAAAGTTCTAAGGAAAAAAAAAAAAAGAAAGATAACAACAATGGCTAGCTTTCTGTATTGAGTTAATTTCCACGATTTCCCTAAAAGAGCCGGCATAGTCTCAAACATTCTACATTAAGATCATTCAAGTTGACAACAAAAGATCAAAGCGTGAGCTAGTCAATTTTGATAAGGCTTTTCCAAAAAAGGTTTGGCAATATGGGTACTATTAATAAAGGCCAGTAGATACTTCTATATGATGTTAGAACATTGGTTTTTGAACATTGCATGCGCATTTAAATTATAATGACCAATATTTCTACGACTCTAACAATCTTTTGAACCAAGTTTTCTCTTCTACTTTAAGATCTTAGGTCGCTGTAGGAAGGCTTTGCCCACCTTGGTTAGTTAACTCATTAGAGTACGACCAAATTTTCTCTTCCAGTTTAAGGTCTTAGGTAGCTCTAGGAGTGCTTTGCCCACCTCGGTTAGTCAGTTTATTAGGGTACAACCAAGTTTTATAATTCTTTTAAGGCTCTAGCTAGCTTGAGGAGTGCTTCATTTGTTTTACTATGGTTTGTCAGCTCATAAGAGCACGACCATACTTCATTTCTTCTTTCAGCTTTGTAGCTAGCTCTTAAAGCGCCACCCTTCTCCCTGCTAAATCCTCAATGGATTAGACTTAAGAAAGCTAGTTAGCTATAGCGATTCTTAGGATAAGATCCACTCTTGGAGCAAAAATAGTGTCTCTCTTATCTTTGCTGCAAAATTTTGCTCAAATTTCACCACAAAGAGAGGTAGTTATAGACACCTTATTTTTGTCTCAAAATAGGTTATAGGGTTTAAAATTAAGAAAGAGTACAAAAAAAAAAACCAAAAATATGAAAATATAGAAAAATAAGAAAATCCGAAAAAGCACAAAAAAAAAAGAAATTTAGAAAAAATACAAAAAATAAAAAATAAAAGAAAACCCTAAAAAAACAAGAGATTTATAAAAAAAGATTATTAATTTAAAAGTAATAAAGGAGAAGGAATTTTCATTTTTCTTTCTTCAATTCTTTTTTTTACTTTATTTCATTTTATTTATTTTATGTATATAAAAATATATAATTTAATTATATATATATATATAAAAGAAAGGGAGGGGGGTGGGGATTGTACTAGGTTAAACCTGGTCTATGTAAACAAAGTTTAGGGCCTTCGGCCTTGTAAGGGAAACAGGGTGCGCAACAGACGCGCACGTGGCACGTGCCCTGCATGTGGCCAGCGCCACCCATTCTTCTTCTTTCTAGATTTCAATTCGTACTAGATTTCCAGTTTTCTTTTTTTCCAGTGTGCTTTATTTAGGGCCTTTTTTGACTAATTTTACTACACGATTTCACCAAATTAATGGTGAAATCGTATAGTATGCTTGGCATACTTTTGAATCTACCCCATTTTTTTGTCCAAATTCAATCAAAACTAATAATAAATTGGCTTCAAAAATGAGAACAAAACCAAAATTTTAGCATCCCCATTCATGGCCATTTTCCTTCATTAATGACCTTTCCAAACTTGTTCAAGTTGTATTTAGTATAAATAGAGGTCAGGAATTACATAATAACACACAACACAAGCTTATAAATACTTTAGGTAAGCAAATCAAAGCATTCTCTCTCTAGCCTGATCCCTTTCTTTCTCTAGGATAGCCATTCCTACGGTTGTTTTCCATGAAAACCACCACCACCATTGGAATCTTCGCATCCAAAAACCCTAAGTAAGACACTTTGATTCGACTTTCGAGATGATCTGAGCCAATCAGAGCCGACCCAAAGCCAACTGAAGTCAACCTAAACCCAAACTGGTCTGATTTTTTTTTTTAATAATTTAATTTTTACTTATTTGTTTATGTATCCTTTTATTAATGTACTTGTAAAAGTAAAAAAAAAAAAAGAGAAAAAGAAGAAAAAAAGAGAAAGAAGAAAAACAAGAAAAAGAAAAAGAAAAGAATAGAAAAGGGGGATCTTTTATTTACTTGTAGAAATAGATAAATAAATAAACAAGGTAATAAAAAAATAAATAAGTTTGTAAATAAATAAATTCATTTTATTACTTAGAAAAATTGGGTTTTCCAAAAATAAAAAATAAGTGAACCTTTTTCTAGATTAGGATTATTTTAGAATTTTCAAAAATAAAACATTGATTAGATAGTGATTAGGAAATTTTCCTTAAATCGAGCCAAGTAAAAACAAACTCAATCTTTTTTAGAATTAAAATCCATCAACCTATTAAAGTTTTTTTTTTTTTAATAAAGAACCACATACGTCTAATCTCGAATAGCAGGTACATAAGCACCTATAAAGTGACAATAAAAATGAAAAACCTTGATTTTCCTTTTCTTTTTTTTTTTTAGTTTAGGGTTACTTCGTTTATCCAATTAGAATAACTAATAACTAAATTCTATCTTTTAAAATTGAAAGGTGATCTTTAAGTTCAATTTTAAATTTGGAAAATTAATAGTACCCGTAAGAGTTTAAAAATTATAATCTCTGGATCCAGATCTCTTGTTTCAAAAGCCATTTTATAAAA
The DNA here is from genome assembly GCA_024138015.1 of Lumnitzera littorea. NCBI lineage: Eukaryota > Viridiplantae > Streptophyta > Magnoliopsida > Myrtales > Combretaceae > Lumnitzera > Lumnitzera littorea. The sequence goes on along the minus strand of JAMXBB010000011.1, from coordinate 8,865,026 downwards.
TTGGTTTCAATCATTAGATTAGTGGCTAAGTTATAACCAATCCACTTAATTGGTCATAACTTAACTCCTTTTTCTGACTTCCTTTTTCCGACTTTAGTCGGATGGCGACTCCAAAATGCTTTCAAAATATAAAAAGAACCGGTTTTCTTTAAATCCTAATCGAGGATCGATACTAAATGGGTAAGAGTTAGTACCAATTGATTTAAAGAAGACTCAATTTAAAAAGAACCGGGAGGGTGAAGAACCGGGCTCGACAGTGTCTCTTGAGGACTAATAACCCTAAGTTAGAATTGATTTGGAAAACCTGATTGTGCCCATTTGGGCTTACTAACCTAGGTGGGAACGTCTTCCTAGGATTAGCAATCGTAAATTGGAATCAACTTGGAAAACCTAGTTGTGCTCTTCTAGGCTCACTAACTTAGGTGGATGCATCTCTCAAGGATTAGTTACCTTAAATTGACTTTAGAAGAAGCGCCCTTATGAGCTTACCAGAAGGAATTGATGAAGGGAAGCGTCCTATGGACTCGCTAAGAGGAATTGATGAAGCAAATCGCCTCATGGGATTACTATGAAGAATTGATGAAGGGAGGTGCCTTATGGGCTTGTTAAGAGGAATTAATGAAGGAAAGCGCCCTACAGGTTTGTTAGGAGGAATTGATGAAGAGAAGTGCCCTATAAGCTCATTAAGAGGAATTGATGAAGGGAGGTGCCCTACAGGCTCATTAGGAAGAATTGATTAAGGGANGAGGAATTGATGAAGGGAGGTGCCCTACAGGCTCATTAGGAAGAATTGATTAAGGGAGGCACCTTACAAGCTTACTAGGAGGAATTGATGAAGGGAAGTGTCCGATGGGCTCGTTGAGAAGAATTGTTAAAGGGAAGTGTCTTACGAGCTCACTAAGAACTTGAAGAGAGTTTAATAGATGGAAGTTAGGAAAGTGCTTTAAGATTTGGCTCACCTTAAAAGAGGAGTCACCACTTTAAGAGCCGGCTTTAACAATACTGAAAGATGCAAAATGAGGAAATTAAACTTGATCAAAAAACTACCTAATTCGAAATGTATTTACTAATAAATCCTTTGGTGAAAGCCATTTACATTAAAAAAAAAAGAAGAAAAAAACATTGGGGATGCTTTCCTTCATTTGGGAAGAGTAAGAATGACCAAGACAATTATAGTCAACTTTTTGAAATTAGGTGTCACGGATTGAAAACTTAGCCACTTGAACCAACATGGACTTGGATAAAAGATTTTTAACAAGCCTTTACTTTCTCTCTCTCTCTCTTTTAAGTTTACTAATAGGTAAAGAACCCTCCCTTGATGATCACATGGGGTCTTTTATGTTCTCTCTGACCTTGATGTTGAGCCACTTGATGAGGCCTTATGATTCCAAAAACCCCTATATTAAAAGAAAAGATAACTCATGACTAGTTTAGTTAAATAAGACTTCTCTACAAACCCTCGATCCATATTACACTCTTTACTACAGTCTCAAAATTATAGTCCATTTTGCATATGATACTTCTTGATCAATCCATTAAGTCTTTTTCAGTTCAATCATTGTGAATTTAGGCTTTTGGTCAAAAGGTTTGCAAAGAAGACTGATGAGAAGTTCTATTTTAAAAGATTTACTTATTTAACCTAAGTGTACAAGTTAAGAACCTATTAGGAAAAATAAGAAGTATGATTGCCTCAGTTTCAAAAATAAATTTTATTAAAGATAAATTATCTTTCAAGATCGGAAGGGTTTTATTAAGTAAGGGTGGTATTGTGGGTAAGAAGGTCTTGCGTTTATATAAGAGAGCTTTGTGTCTTGTAAGGCTCATGAGATGGACATAAAGGCTTTGAGAATGTTTAAGATTTAATTATGAGCCTCCAAGGCTTTTCCTTTTACACACAAATCCCGATTTTCAAGCTCTTGTTTTTTTTTTCATTATTTTTCTTATTTTCCTTCTCTCTTTCTTTTTTTTTTTTTTGCCCCCCTTCTTTCTTTATTTATCATTTTGCCTCATCATTTCTTACTCTTCTCTTTTTCTTTAGCCCAAAAAGTGAATATTCATATTATTAAGTCTTTGTCTCTGAGAGATTTAAAACCCTAACCCATGGATTTTGAATGTATGAGCTTAGGTAAGGCATGTGTAGGCTTGAGGTGTTTGGAAAAGGGTTGGTTTTTTTTTCATGTTAGAGAAAGATAACTTATCAAAAATAAAATTCGTCTTTGAATTAATGTTACTGAGGTAAATACAAACCAATTTTATCCTTCTTTCCTAATCAATTACCCTAATCTACAAATTGACCCATTATGGTGTGGTTCTCAATAGGGTTCAAATTTGAAAGTTCTTCAAATTGGTCCAACGTGTTTAACAATGGATAATTGTGTTTGGAATTTGAAAATGAATACCTAACTTCACTTTAACCTGCATATCAAATTCAAAATCAACTTCCTTTAAGGAAATACACTAAAATGTCCTCACTCCAATGTTGCTCAACTCTCGAAGATTTTTTTTTTTTTTTTTTTTTTTAAGGTTAGCATATGGGATAGAGTTTGTCTCTTTTCATTCTAAAACCTTTTAAAAGTAAATTACCACTTCCTTAGCGAGGGATTTATTCACCCCGATGTTAATAACAATGCGATCATTCAATTGAAAAGGCAATAAGGTTATATTATTCTAATTGTTACAAAGCTATTCAAAAAACAGACTTTATTGAAAAAAACTTGATTCTTCTTTACCCTGCGTTAACTTCCTCCATTTAAGCATCCAACTACTTAAGACAACCCATGACCTTATCAGAAGACATTGGTATATTAAAAAGAAATGGAGCTTTAGGCGTCTCAATTGAACTACCCCATGACTTGAAGGACCTACTTGTTGTAGCTCTGGTTGAATGAATTTTGCATCAATTAGGTCTTGAATCTTGTTCCTCAATATTTAGCATTTTTTAGTGACATGCCCCTTTTAACCCATATGATAGTCACATCGTGCTTTTGGGTCAAAGCTGTATGGTTTGCAATTCAGATTATGGGCTTTACAGGCTATAATCCTTACTTCCTTTAGATGATGAAAGATTTGGGTCATTGAGATTTTTAGTTGAGCGAACTATCTCCTCTAAGTCTCTTGGGCTTGTTTTTTCTTACTCCTCTTTGACTCTTTTCTTCTTAGGCTTCCTTTATTATTTGGGCTTACCGACATTTAATCAATATTGAAGGTTGGGTATTGAAATCTTCTAAGTATTAGGCCCATTGCCATTTCTAAGTTTGTAATACTCTTTTGTATCATGGCTATCTTTTCTCCTAAATTCAAGAGTCTCCTTTCCAGGTTTGAATCTTGAGATATTTAGAGAGTAGTGATTATCAGGAATAAGATCTGCCACTGCTGGGCTATCTGATGTATCATCTTTTTCAAGGAGGCGATTTTGTCATTAGCCATGTGAACCTGATTGGAAGAATTCTTTACTAATTAGCAACTTTTCATCTTTTTTTTTTTTTTTTAGTAAGAGAGAAAGATAAAACTTTATTTTATAGAAACTAAAAAAATCCAAATAAAGATGGCGATTATTTTTTTTTTCTTTTTGGGTTCTATTTACAAGTTTGTGAGGTTTATTTATATTTTCTTGACTAAGAGAGAATGAATGGTTAGGTGAGCTCTATTGAAGGACTATTTACAAGGAAGGAAAGAACAAAGAACAATAGACTAAAGAGAAAAATTATTATTTTGAAAGGATCAGAGTACAGAGAACAAACGGAAGGGAGCCTAACAATTATTTTTAATGAAACTTAAAATTTATTCAAAGTCTTTTAACTACATCTAAAGTTTCTAATCTAACACTCGTAGTTGGGCTTTAATCTTGTCTAGCATCTCTAAAGCCGAATCCATCGTCTATTTACTTTTTTTTTTTACCTGAGCTAATAAGGCTTGGTTAGAGGCCTTAGCGCATCTAGCCTTTTGCTTCTAGTAGGTAACTTTAGCTTGTAGCAGTTGCTTATGAATTCATAGGGCATCTGGTAGCTTATTGACTCATCGATTATTCTCTTGTTGATTACTTACCATTATCTTTAGGCTTAGATATTTCATGGACAAGAATTATTCATCAATAAAACAATCGTAGAAATATGCATATGTTAGAACCGCTCGTATTAGTTCATTACTTCTTAAGTTGCAACCCTATCATATGATTTGATGTTTTTACTTTAGAAAAGACTAATTATACTTCTAAATCTTTCAAACATTAGTAAGGTTGCAATTCATAGGAACAGTATGTTGACTCAAGCTTTAAGGGAGGTATATGTAATTGGGGTAGGTTCTAAAGGGTTTTTAAGTTTTATGACCTCACTGGTTTTTAGAAAACGCTTGTATTGGTCACATTATAGCTTAAGTGGGGTAACCTAATTAATCGCGAGCAGTGATTATCCCACTATACCCAAAGCCTAAACAATGGCCCTCTTCCTAAGGTTCTAAGACGGTCTGGGTCTGACTATATCTACTCTTCATCTTTGATGCAACAAATGATCCTCAAATGTCCCAATGCATATTGTATGATAATCAAAGCTAAGTATATACATGAAAATAAATAACAAATACACAAATAAATAAATAAACAAATGAATAAATAATGTGGGTATTTTAAAGAGAAAATTTAATTTTGGAAAGTATTTTAAGTGGTTAGCCCTCTTAATATCCTCAGTGGAGTTGCCAAGTTATCGAGCTTAGCTTTTTCATCCTAGTTTTATATGAATAAGTTTTTATAAAAACTGACTAGTATGAAACTTTACCCATTTAATACGGACTCTCAAATAGGGTTTAAAGAAAATTAGTTCTTTTAAAAACATTTTTGGAGTCTCCACTTAGTCGAAGTTGGGAAAAAGAGTTAAGTTATAACCAATTGGGTGGATTAGTTACAACTTAGTTACCGGTCTAATAATAAAACCAATTTTATAAAACAGTTTTTCAAACAAAAGATTTGGATCCAAGAACTATCTTATTAAACCCTAAACGAGTATCATTTTCTAATTTTTCAAATTTAATTTTGCTTTTCAATAATACCCTTTTTCAATTTCTAAACAACTAATCATATCACATGCGACTAAATTAATTAATTTGAACAAATATTTACAAAGATGGAAAAAAATAAAACTTTTCATATTTTAAGTTGTCTCGTACATACGGGTATCTACGTACTGGCTATTCGAGATTAGATTTTCATAGTTTATTCCGAAAATATAAGCGGGTTGGTTGATTTTAAATTTGGAAAGTAGCTAAGTTTACTTCTTTTAGCCATTTTATTTTATTTAAGAAAAACACCAAAAAGAAAAGGGTCCTAATTTGGTGATTTTATTTTTGGAAAAATTCTAAAATATCCTAATTTTTGAAAAAAAAAATCCATTTATTTTTATTTATTTGGAAAAAAAATTTTCTAAGTGATAAAACATTTTAGAAAAATCTTAAAATACCTAAATGAAACTTTCCATGAAATATGCAATTACTATGCCTAACATATCTAATTATAGAAAAGGAGCCTAATTATAAAAAGGAAGCCTAAACTATTAAAAAGATGTCTAAATATAGAAAAGAAGACTAAAAGTTAGAAAATATGTTTGTATTATAGAAAAGATGTTCGAATTATAGAAAATATGCTTAAAGAGTTTATTTATTTTATTGAAAAAACGATTTTTTTTAAGTGAGAGGACATTTTTATTTTTCATTATTATTATTTTTTTAATTATTTTTATTTTTTATTATATATTTTTTACTAAAACATAAAAATAAGTAAATTAAACAAACTAAGCCTTTTCCTTTTTTTTTTCTTTTTCTTCTTTTTTTTATCTTTTTTTTTTTTTTTTTTTTTTTTTACAATTGCAAATAGAATACAATCATAATAACAATAACTATAACAACAACAACAACAAAAAGAAAAAGAAAAAGTACGATATTACAAAAATAAAGAAAAACAAAGAAAACAAAATATGAAAAACAAAACACAAATCAAAACCAAAGTAAAGCTAGACCAAATTGGAATTTGCATGAATCCTAGAAAAAAGAGTCATGTAGAGAGAAAAAGTAGCATTGTGAATGAATTTAAGTGATTGTAAGTGATGAGTTGATGGTATGTAGTGAATGGAATCCCTTATTTATAAGTATTGTGGTTGAGTTAAGGATAGAAAATATTAAATATAATATGATTTTCTTCCATATTTGGGTTGAGTGAACTTGGACAATATGTGATGTTAAATACAAAGCTACATATGTAAGAGTATATCAAATGCACGTAGGAGTGTGTTTACCACACTTTAAAGTGAGTTGGTAAGTGAAGCGAGAAAAGAAAAGAAAATATGCATTTTTCCCATTTCATGGATTAAACTCAAGATCTTCAAGTCATATGCGATATCAAGTTCAAATGCTAGTTTTTCGTTATTCAAATTGTACATATGAACTAAGTCAATCTATGCCAAATTCAAATTAAGTTCAAGCTCGAACCTAATGACCTTTTTTTTTAATCTAAATTAAAAATTATATTATACTAAACTATCTAAAAGATTTATTATTTTCTAAATCTTCTATTTTTTGTATTTTTAAAATTTTATATTTCTGTGATTTTTTCTAAATTTCTTATTTTTTGGGCTTTTTCGTATTTTTCTATTTTATTTTTCTAATTTAGGACCCTTTACCTTATTAAAAAAATAAAAAGGAGTAAAAGTTGGGTGTTTGCAAATTCAAAGGGACTTGAGGCTTAACTAACATTTTTGAGTATGTGACCGATGCCCTGTAGATTACATATTAGTTGTGCTTATATTTAGTGTTTGTTCTTATATGTTATGTGTGACAAAATGCTATATTTATTGGATTTGCTCTTAATGTCCTAAGCTCAGTGTTAGTTGATATTGGTTATGCGTCTCACGATATGCCTACTCTTAAATGAGATGATGTATAAATCTATAGTAGCCATTGCTTTGGCTAAAAAGTTAAGAAGAAGTGACTAGAGAAGATTTAAAAGTGGTGGTGTACTCTTAATGTGGAGTAGGTTTCATGTGCCATGGATCAATTAAGATGGCAATTTATGTTGCTTGGAAAGTTAGGGCAGTGGTTGGGTGGGACACAAGACGCCTTCTTCTAATGTAGGTTAGGAGGTATAGGTTACAAACTGGGAAATGAAAGTTATTCAAGTTAGTTGAAGAGTCGGGAGGAAGCAACCTGGAGTTATGCTTTTATGCCAAGGCTAGCATTGAATTAGGATGGTTGTAAGTCGGCCATCAATATATGTGATGGGTTGGAAGTTTAAAATAAATGGTCATTTCGAGCAACTATTGTATTATGAGCAGTAGACCACAAGGCTGTAGACTAACGACAAAATGCTAAATTAGGCCAAGGATTGGAAGCAAGTGGCTTCTTTATGTTAAGGGTGTTCTAATAAGAGTAACGATCCATATACTGGAATATGTTTGTTTGTAGTTATGTTTAATTGTGCATTTAGATTTTGTTGCATATGATTATTCTTACCAAATGAGTAGCGAATATAAATTTGTCGGGTGGTTATGTTACATGTTAGGCTATCCCTTATTATTCAAGGATCCGTTTGTTTTCTAGGCATTAGTCAATCGTAAGAAATTGGGAGGATCTAGTTTGTTTGATCTTGTCATACTTTTCTATTCCCTTGCTTGCTATTACCTATATCCAAGTGCTTTTGTATTGCATTAAGAATTTTATGATTAATAAAAAAAATGCACATTTCATTTATCTAAAACTCTATTCTACGTGAAATTAACCTACAACGTAGTTTCTTGAAAAATTATTGTATAAAAGGCATAATGACGAGATATTTATTGGTTAGTATTCCAAATATTAAGTCATTCTATATGTCCTTGATTGTTTAAGTATGTATACGGAATATAGACACATGACTAGTACATTTATTAATTGGGACTTTGCCATTGAGGAACTTCTGCTTGAGACATATGGTAGGTGTTCAAGTTATGATACATTAGATGGGACTCGTCAAAAAAGGATAACACTTGGAATCATTGACAATTTTTGTCTTTGTGAACGAGTGTAAGTAATGCTTATACCTAAGACCTTTATTTATCTTACACGAGTATTTTATACTTTGATGCAACTCATGAGAAATGCAGATATTGGATATAATTAGAACCATAATGAAGGTTGTATTGTGTCAAGAAGGAGTTTCTAGCTTTCTAAGCTAGAAATGCTAATCCTTAATGGTCACTTGTTTGAAAATACACTAACATCAATAAACCGATAATTAACACTAGAATCATATGTTGTCAGCCAATTTCCAAGACATTAGGGATTAATAGTCGTCATTGTTTGTACTTAAGGTTATGCCACTAACTTGATTTTGTAAATCTAAAGGGTTAGATACAATGACGATCTATTAGATATGTTATGCGAGAAATAAATTATTTCAGGATCAGATAAATACGTGATTTTAATTTAATTGAAATACTTTTTCCTTTGGGAACTCATGTATTGATGACATATTTCCGTCAAAAAGAAGAAATCTAATAGATACCGGTGTGAAATTTTAAAAGAGTTTATATAAGAAACTCTTAGAGCTAAGAAGAAAACTAGAGCTATCAACCTTTCTATAGGGCTAACAACTTTGTCGTGTCAAAGGGGTTCTTGAACTCTAATGTCTATTTCCAGCAAAAGAGTAAAGCTGTTATACATTTTTATACCTTCAACTTCTTTTTCTTCTTCATTCTTTAACCAAATTTGATATCTAAATATTCATTTTGAGCTTTTAGAAAATCATAATCTCGCTTACACTTATAAAACCAACAAACACAAGTGAAATCACCAATAGAACATAGTTTAACCTAAAAACAATTTCTCTTGTACAAAACAAGAATCTATTTCTAGAATGCTTTGTGCACTTGTAGAATACAAAATTATAGAAATATGCACAAATAATTACCATTTCAAAGACGAACATATTGCTTGAATGTGAATGAAACTTAAATTTTTATCAATGGCATTGTAAAGTTGCAAAGCCTAAAATATGTTGACTGAATCAATCCAGTCATCACAAAATAAACAGAAATAAAACATAAGATAAAAGACATTAACACAAGTAATTTAATGCGGAAATCCTATCTCAAGAAAGGAAAAAAAAATATTGGCTAAGAAGAAGCAAAGACCCAATAATAACTAAAATAGATATATAAAATGGGCAAAGTGCTCATACTCCCCTATCCTATGTTACCAAACATCTATGCAAGTAAAATGGAATAACTGAAATAATATTTACTTAGTAATTTTGCCCTTAACATCCTTCTATATAAGGAATGAACCATAACTCATGTTAGCAGAAGCCCTCAAATTTATTTCAGTATCGTCCACCTTTCTATTATAATGCCATCAAGGAAAAAAAAAAAAATCTAGTTTGTGAATGGTCATTTATCACAAAAAGGATTCTAACTTAGTGTTGGTAGGATTTTCCGTTCTAGGAAATCAAAAAGTGAGAAACATTGAGCATGAGGTGAAATCACAAGTGGAGATGTGCGTTAGGCGAATTCCATGATTTGTATTATGTTTTGCAGTAAGATGAGAACCCTAAACCTCAAACCTAATAGTGATTTTTCTACAAGTTAGGGTTAAACCATTCCTTACACTTGCAATCATGAACTTAGAGAAAGTAGAAGCTTAAAATTAGGATTTAAATCATATTATTTGAGTTGATTTGAAAATTCTTGATGTAATTTCATAAAATCTATAGAGACTATAGAAATTTAGAATGAACTATGGTGTATTAATACATTGTTGGAGAAAGTTGTAAGTGGAGTTATTACTTCTTGTAATTGATGGTTATAGGGTCAATAAAGGATGGATTTTAATGTTGGGGATTTGAGCGGAGGTGCATAAAGGCTAAAGTGATTGAGTAATTTCAACTAGGCTAACAAGATAAGAGAAAAATGAAAAAGTGGTAGGTCAAATTTCAAATTGAATCAATTGATTTTCTTTTAAGAGGGTTCTAGACAATTGAATTCTAAAAGTGTTTCTACTTAGGCTTTTTCTAGGTTTATAGAGTTACAAATATGATCTTTTAGTATAATTAAACTATTAATTGATTAGTTCATCTATGATTGTAAGATTTCTATCAAAGACAAATTCTTTGAAAAACAGGTTAGTTAGATCCAAGTACTTGGGTTATGTTGTTTGTCGATTGCCTAGTTATATTTAGATTAGCAATCCAATAAGTATTCAACCACCGAGCGGTGCTCATTATTTATGCATGTATGGAGGTTGAAAGCAACCGAATAGGAGGGTCATGGATTGAGTTTTTATTGCCTCTTGAGAGTCAATCAATCGGAATAAATTTGCTAGTAGATGGTCATTAATATGGTTAATTGCTTTCATATGGTTTAGGCCTTCAAAAGAGGTGTTATAACGAGGTTGCAATAATGATACGAACACAACTATGGTGACTGTCATGGACTAGTTGGCTAATGGGTGATACGAGTAGTGAAACCAATATGAGATGACTTGGTTTTAATTCTTGGTTTTTCATTCTTGTGATATTGGGTTCAAAATTTGATCCTGGTTTTAGGCATCTACAGATTTGACCCTAGGATGTCGGGGGTGTTTGTGCTTATTGCCTCCCAATCTAAACAAGATAGCTAATCGAGCCTGTAGATGTTGTTTATTACTTTTTATGCACTAGTATATCTGTTGAGGTGTACATGCGATATGTGATGTATGTATATTTATGCATATGGTGCCTTCATACTGGGTTGTGCAGGTCATCTATGTTTTAAATTTTTAGTATGGATGATTCATAAGAGACAGACGCATAATTATCTAAGGCATCTATGGGAGGGGGACAACTACGGAGCACCATATAATTTCGAGCCATTGCCTAACTTAGTCAGAGTTCTGAGAATTTCTAGTTGATTATATTTCAGGACTTTTAGCAAAGGTAACATTTAGGATTTCTTATAGCTTTATAGTTCAAAAGAAAGCTTATGTTTATGGCTTTATGGATTGTGGCAGATTTTGAACCTTACATGTTCTTACCATGTGTAAAAATATGCCATGGACTTATCGCATCCCTCTCCTTCTGTCTTGGAGCGAGATATATATGAAATCGCCAGAAAAAATTCAAATCAATTATTCATTAGATTTGCACTAACGACTAATTTAAAAAGTTATGTATGTATATATGCACCTCTTTCCAATTTCATGCTTCTAAAGCTAGCTTGTGTAACATTGCGAACTCTGCAATTTACTGGAAGGTGGAAGAAGAAATATGATTCTTTTAATCGTGTGAAAGTTGTCACGACTTCGTTAAAAGCAATTGTATTATTAAAGTGTCGTTGTTCAATTTATTTATTTTATATTGTCCATCAACGTCAACATCAGATATATAAAGAGATTGCAACACACCCTTCATTGTATTGTAATCCTTTTTCCTCCACATTTGTAGCATAATGTTGCTATGGCATTGAAAATTTCTTGTGGACTAGACCTTCACAAGAAAGTCTTCCTTTAATATAGTTTCAAGTGTCGGTTTTATCCAGATTGCCAAATGTGGTGCAATAATTTATGGGCTCATTCTCTTATTATAAATGGTTGTAATAAAGTGGGTATGGTGGGGTTAGGTCAATTTAGGTTATTAATTATATGGCACGCTGCTTAGCTGAGATGCTTACGTGTTGTAAGGTCTTAATCCACTAGAAATACGGACAATAAAAGCTGTGTGTCTTCAAGTAATCCTAATCAAATGGCAACATTAATTTTTGTCTCTCTCAAAATATTGAGTTGCTCTTACATAGATCCAATCTATATCAGCCTTATTGATTTTGGACCAATTGCATCGAGGCTACTGTTAATTCATACGGACTTTACATATTCAAATTTTTTTTAAATGTGATTACGGACCATTCTATCCTTATGTAAATTATCTTTCATTATATTAGCATAATCGAGTTTAATATAAAAAATGTAAGTTGAAAAATAAATAAATTATTTTGAGAAAAGTACACATTTAGTCTTCAATGTTAACTTACTTTTCAATTTAACACCTCAATCTTTTTGCTTTTCTTTTACAAAATTATGATTTGCGTCAGTCTCCATCCATCCTTAAGAAGAATTGGTTTCTAATAGGGTTGAAGCACATATCAAACTAAACCGAATTGAATGAAATCACAAATTAGGGTTGAACTGTTTTTTTAGGTTCAAAAAAATTATAAACCAAACCGAACGGAACCGTAAGAGGTAAAAACAGTTCTTACAAATAGGGATATGCCTAAAATTTAAATGTTTCAAATAAGATGTTTCTATTTACTTATGTAATAAATTATAAATCAATGGATTTTATTTCAATTGAAATCGAACAAAAATATATGATTAATTTCATGTTATTGTATCATTATTATGACTAAAAATTTAAAACTGCTTAATACAAAGTTTCAACATTGTAAGAACATATCAGTGGTTTTGATTTTATTGACATGATAAACTTCATGCTACATATTTGTTTGAAAATTTATATTGAATACAATTTAGGTTTAAAACATGAGTACTTTTTCTAAATATTTTAAGGTTCTTGGTTTAAATTGCAAATTGAACCGGATCAAACCATTTTCTTTTAGATTTGAAAAAAATTATAATTTGAACTATAAGGTAAGGTTCGTATTGAGAAAACAATCTAACCCTAATATTAGGTTCAATGCAATTTAGTTTAGAGGGGCAAACCATAATAAACTGAATGGTGCACATTCTTAGTTTAGTTTTGTAGAAGTAGAGATTCGATTGGAGTGATCACGTGTGTGCTACGTGAGTAATGTGCTATACGTAGTTTAAAACAAGTAAAGCGAGACTGTCACCTGAAAAGATGATTAGGTAAGAATAAGGCAGGAAGGAGGAACAGGCAATCTCAGTGTCTCAAATGTATAAGTGATGGACAATTCAGCTTTAGGAGACCTCAAGTATTCACCTTGTAGATTGAGCGAATAAAATCAATTCTTTACCTAAATGATATTTGATCTTAAAGAGCAGAGTTTTCATAATGGAACACCGTTTCTCCGATTTCTCTAAGCATTTTAAATGATGAGGAAATAATGGGTATTTATAGGCTTTTAAGCATGATGGTATCTGTTGGATCATCTAGGTGATCAACTAATGGATGGAGCTTGCTAGATTTATGATTATCTAGAATGAGCTAGCTAATGAGTTTAATACCAGTAGTCTTCCTTATAAGTGTATAAGCTTGTCTGAGAAATGTTGGAGGCAAGCAGATCAGTCCAACAATTCCTACCTAAGCCTACCAAGCCAAATCTCCTTAAATTATCCTAATATGAATCGAACTCCTTAAGCCCTATCACCGATCCAAAGAATTAAGTCTAAATAAATAATGAGTTTATTTTAATAACTAATATAACAATTTTTAGCTCTCTACAAGTTCCCAATAATTATTTTAAATAATGTTACTAAATATATTTAATTGCATAACATAATAAAAGTTAATAAAGGATACTAAAAAATAAAAAAAAAAAAAAAGAAAAAAGGACTAAAAAATATTGTTACAAACCCAGCCACCTTCTCTATTTGTTTTAAGACAAACAAGAAATTAGCGCATGTTAAGGATGGATAAATTTAACTAAAGAATAAACATTTACAGAACTTGGAAAACATGTTCTATTATGTGTCGATTTATTTTAGATTATTCAAGATATTCTTTTTCACCTTTTGAAATCCTGTCAAAAAATGTTAGGCCCTGAAGAATTGACAAAAGGTCATAATACAAGATGGCATTGCTGGCTATGTGAACGAGGTACGATGAGATTGTACCCTATCGTTCCATGTCGGATATATTTTGGGAATTGGGACATCAACCACTGTTCCTATACGATATACGTATCGATGTTATGAACAGCTTTAGCACCAATAATTATTCGACAACGAGGCGATGTAACGCATCCAAATAAAAAACGTGAATCGTTTTACATATAATATGCAGGAATCTTAGGCACGCATTTATAGGCCTGGCATGCTTTCGTGTATCACATTCATGTATCTGCTAAAAGAGAATATGAATACTTTAAGGCTAATATTAGTTTACTCTATGACTATGACCGATAAAACATAACCTAGAATTTATAAACCATCTTAGTTTTCGCCAAGTCATCTCTGTGTTTCTATTATGTAGAAATAGCGCATTTTTCCTATTGTATATTGTTGGTGTGTGATGATAAAGATGCAAGAGTTACTATGTTTTGTGTGACAATTGTGCTACATGTGATCAATAAAATGACTTAAATTGTAAGTATGGGACAATTAGGTGAGAAGTGTAGAAAGAAATAGTGGACAATTTCAATAAAACTCTAATATATATATATATATATATATATTGTGATAAGTGAAGGAGCTTAATTGTATCAAACTCTATAACTAATGATGAATGAGATAGTGTTGTTCTTGAAATATTATGTATTTAATCTTTTAAGGTGAGAATCCAATAAAGTAATAATATTTATGCCAAAATTCTTTGTTGTCCAAATGAGGAAGGAAAATGGTCGTTTATAAGAGTTGATCATTGATCTTATATGTTGGATTGTGATGATGATCATTGATCAGAATTACTCCCTTCCCTTTAATGGAACTTTAAGTAGGTTTCTTTTATGAGCTTAGGCTCAATAAAGCCATACGTAAATTAAATTAAGAAAAGTTAATATTAGATAGGCCAGTTCAACTAATAAGCTTTGTCCTCAAGCTTACCATATCAAATCTCCCTTAATTATCTTGAATATACATGAGCTTGACTGTAGAACCTGTTACATTCATCCAAAGAGTTAAACTCCATTAATTAATAGGTTTAAAGTCCCATTTTGAATTTAACCCTCTACATATGTATGTGTGTATATATATATAATATACATACATATTACATAACACATGGCAAGTATAGAACGGATATGAAACTTTATCTATTAACATACTCTATAGATACATGTTTAAAATAGAAAAACGAAAAGAAAAGAAAAAGAGAAATTGAAACATGCATTGTTATAACCTTTAGGAACTACTTTAGTACTTTATAAAATCTAAGTTTTCTAAGGTAGTTGTAGGACGTATGAAATGTTTTGCTTTTTTATTTTTTAGTTCAAATATATTAACAAATTATTCTCAAAGTGATAATATTTCAAATTACATTATTATAAAAATAAATGAGAACAAATGTGAAGGATCGGCACAAGTACACTAGATACTCCTTATGTCTATAGAAATTCATTTAAATTCTATGTACTTTTAACTAGTCGTTTAATTGATATACGTATATGCTAAAATTGAATCAATTCCTATATACTTAAAGTGAATACAATGACAGAACTATAGTGATGGTAAAGGTGGTGGCACCGCATTGATGGCGATATGATGGTGGCAATCATATTAGAGTAGCCATGGTAGTGATGATAGTTGTGTTAGAGGTCATAATAGTTGTGGCAGCATCATTGGTGATCATCATAGGGTGGTTGTTTGCTATCATAGGTTGGGGGTGGTGGTTGAAATCAGTATTAATAGAGGTTGGGTTATAATGACGATGATGGTAATGGAGTGTGATGGTAACAAGTTGAAATCGATAGTAACAACGATATTGATAATGTTGATGGTGTAAAATATCAGTGGTGGTATGGGTGTGGTAAAGATAGTAAAGTAGTGGTAATGTTGTTTGGGCGGGTTTGACAACAATAGTTGGTTTGAATGTAAAGGTGATGGTAATGGTGGTGTTAGTGGTATGAGGGTAATGGTGATAGTATTGGTGCAATGGTGCTATAATTTTGATGGGTGAACTTACAAGATAATTATAAAATCAATTCCCCTCCAAATGGAATAATTAATACAACCTAATAAGATTATAGCTATTTGTAAAAAATGAATAGAAAAGCTTTTTGGAACATTAATTCTTCAGTCAAGTTTCATGTAAATAAGAATATAGAATTTATTTAAAAAATGATTGCTATATTCTCTCTCTATTGCCTTGAAGTATACCTCCTATGAAGTGCTTAGAACCTATACATCCTAGATAGGATGGTGGCTATACTTCATATCTTAACCATTTTGTATCATTTTACTCCTAAATATTAATTTCATGCTAAAATTTTGTTGGCTGAATCGATATTTGTTTGGTATTTTTAGGCAATATTTCTCATTAATTTAATCTAACTGAAACCAGAAATGATATAAAGAAAATTTGGCTCGATGTGAAATAGTATTCAAAGTAAAAACGAAACCAAACCACGTTGAAGCATACTTCTAATGAGTCTGCAATATCCGGACACCATTCTAGCCTGTAGCCAGGCATACAGTGACACCACTTAGAAATGTCCTACCATCATTTTCAAGACCTAAATCATTGAAGTAATAATTCCCAATTCCCCACTTGGTTAAAATAAATAAGAAAAAAAATGTAAATAAATTATAAATTTTCATCTTAAAATCTGTTTAACATCCCCTAAATTTTAATAAATTGACAAATAATTTTAGGTTAATATTAATCCACCTAAACTTTAACTTTGATATAGAAATATTCTCCAGCTTATTAAATTTATATTTTAAAACCCTGAAAATTTTAATATTATTATATATTTTAACTTAAAAAAATATCATTTATATTATCAATTGATAATGATGTAAAAAGGTCCAGTTACGTATTTCATAAGTTCGAGAGTATATCGGCAGTGATATCAATTTCCTCCAATAAATATCTTCTTCAACAGGATGACGTCACTCAAAGCCCACACTCATCAAGAGCCACAAGTACTAGGCTTGTGTTTCTAGAGGGATTTAAGTGGTTTGTTTGTTTGATTGATCATCTCAATGCTTTGCTTGAGGACAGCGCGAGACCCAGAAGCAACTATGTTTTTTTCCATCAGCTTGACGATGACATCTTTGTTTCCTTCTACTTTCTTTTATTTATTTATTTATTTCTATTGAAGCCCACGATTCATTTATGTCATGTAAATAAATGATGGAATCAGAAAAGTAAAATGGAAATGGACAATTAAATTACTAGCTAGTGGATTGACTCTAACCTATTTCATATTTCAACTTGGCAATAATAATGTGAATTTAAAAGGCAGCATTCGGAAAAAGTTTACCACCACTCCTAGATCTTTATAACATATTTTTATTCTCTAAATACTTAACTTTCTTTTGGCACGTCCTTATAAATTTGTCCATTAAATATTTGGACACGACATCTAATTTGGCTTTTTTTTGTTAATATTATTTTATCATATCAACATATATCATCTGCTCTCTCTCCTTCCTTCTTCTTCCTCTAGGTGTCATTTTTATTTCTTTTTTTTTCTATTGGAAAAATCTAATTATCGACTGGTCATTTTATGTAATTATTTATGTGCCGAAAAAGTTATAAAAACTAATAAACTACGAAATCTTAATTTATATTTTACAACACACAGTCCCTCTATATTTTAAATTTAGTATTTAGACCCCATATCATCTAAAGCAAGCATTTAGACCTTCACATCAGAATTTTTCTCGAAAAATAATGAAAAAAAAAACCATAAAATTATTAAAAATGAAAAAATTGAAAAGTTGCATAAAAATTATGTAAATAAAAGAATAAATTTGGAAGGAAAAAATGAAAGCATAATGCTGACGCCATTGGTGATTGTCCTTCCATGGTCAGCATTTATAGTGGCGGGAGACCCATGTCTACTAAATAAAGTCGCACCAACTTCTTCTTTTAGGTAGGTCAAAGCTTGACATTCCGAGTGTGCCGTGTAAGCTGCCAATGTAGCAAGTTGATCGGTCACTAGCCACTAAATATTTAGATAGGTTAAAAACTCCAGGGTTAATAGGTTACTGTAGTGAATATTGCATTCAAGCATCAAAGTTCCTTCTTTAAACTGATACAATTAAGTTTTAGAGTTGAAATCATCGAATATGGATCGTTATGCTTTGATATCGATAAAACACAATTTATTCCTAACTCGTTGTTGAAATAATTAATAGGTATGACTTGAAACACTTATGAATGATAGTGATAAATCAAGACAATATTCATTCATCTCATAATAAAAAAAAGGATTATATATCTAAAGCTACTTTGTTCATATGGTCCAAGATTTTTCTTTACAAAGCACACTGGAAAATGCACTAGGCCACATATGTAGTGACAAACTAGTAATAACTTCAACCCTTAATTTTGTTTATTGAAACAACTTAAACTTGGTTGGATCTTGTTATGATCATGGATTTTCAACTCACTTATGTTAATCCAAGTGGCCTAAGATACAATATGCTATTATATGAATGTCCTCGTCTTGACCCTTTACTGCTGCTCATGAGTGTTTCATGTCACACCCAAGAAGTAGCTTAATAGTGATCTATGGATGTAGAGGGCTAAAATTTATTGGGCTATGCCTGTTATTTATTTGGACTTGACTCATTGGTTTAAGTGATAGAGTCTAAAGAGTTTGGTCTATGTATTAGAATGATTTAAGGAGATTTGATTTGGTAAGCTTGAAATAAAGATCGTTAGATAGGTCTGTTTACCTCCAACCTTTTTTAAGTAGGCCCATACACTTATAAAGAAGGCTACTGCCCTTAGGTTTGTTAGCTAGCTCATTCTGGATAATTATGAATTGAGCAAACTTTATCTTATCTGTTGATTACCTTGATGATCGGACAGATGCTATCTTGCTTAAGAGTCTATAAATATACAGTATTATCTTCATTGGAAACTCTTAAAGAGATAATAGAGACACAATAACACTCTATGAAATATCTGCTCTTCAAAATCAAACAAGCGATTCAAGCAAAAAACTGATCTCATTCGCTCAAGTTATAAGGTGAATGCTTGAAGTCTCTTAAGGTTGTCTTATCTGTCACTTATATATTTAAGATACTGAGATTGTCTGTTCCTTCTCTCTATCTCGTTCTCATCTAATAATCCCTTCATATAACAGTCTTGCTTCATTTTTTTTAAATTACATATAATACATTATTCATGTAGCACGCACGTGACTACCTTAATCAAACCCCAACATCTACAATAAACAAGCCAAAATTTACCGATGTCAATGCATACGCCAAGTGCACAACAATCTCAAGAATAAAGAATAATCACATTGCTTCACTGGGGAAGGAACTAATAACACTTGACTACGAATTTTCATAGATTGCAAACCGGATCTAATGGCCCTTTAACTCTGCTTCCTATGTATATATTTCCTAATTCTAGTTTCTCAATCAGCGAGTGTGACCTAGATCACTACATACATGCGACGATTTCGTGCCAATATTTCTTCTAAATACTTACTTGAGCACATACATTTATGAGATTAACAATCTCGGCAAACATAGATGACCAATTATACCTGAATATACCAACATCATATATTAATATTGTAAAACTTTATTATAAATTAGTGTCATTACGTAGTGCATCAATTTTTCATGTATTGTAATGTTCTTCGTCTCATTACCTAGTGCATCAATTTTAGCTTGATTGCCATGGAGTTTGTACATAAGACAGGACGAAAACCGACATAAATAAGCATCAGACAAGACCTATTTACTGTTCCAAGACCTATTTGTATCTTCTAAAGGCCACCATGGACACCAATTACCCACCACAGATCTAGTGAAACCAAAATTAAACAATTTGAATCTTTTATATTTTTAGGCACAATGGCTGTATAAGTATATAATGTGTCAAATATTTATAAAATAAAATAATAAAGGTTTGGAAAAGAACATGACCAAAAAAAAAAAAAAAAATCTCCATCCACTCAAATACGAAATGTCAATAATTATTTGTTTTCAAAAATTAAAATTACGTAATCAATCATTTTCTTGAGTGAAACTTTAACTATGCATAATTTTTTCTCCTTCCGTGTAATATTAAAATTTGGAAAATTTTATGTCATCATAAGTCTATGGAAGTTATTCTAGTTAGTTACGGCAGTTAAAAAATGGAATGTGTATAGTGTTTTTACTCCGAGAAAAAATTTTAAAAGCTAAAATTTCTCTACTCATCACGGTGCATTGTTCTATTTTGCCCTACCACTTCAAAGTATTCCATCCGTCTTGACTATACCAAATAGGGATATCTTTTCAATGGTAATGAAAATCAATATCAACATCTATCGTTATATCGAAAGGACAATCTAATTAGAATTTTTCCTGACATTCTCAAATGTATCATGAAAAATTTTTTTAAGTGAATATAACCATACTTCTTTGACAACCATCAAATAAAAGAAACACATATCTGCTCTCGGTTAAGAGCAAGCACAATCTGATTTTCGTTTGAAAAATCATATAAAAAAAAAAAAAACATGAAGCTGGTCTGATGCAAATAAAATAGTTTTCTTACTAGGTTAAGTAATAAAAAAGTTTTCTATCAAGAAGAAGCATATAGAACAACATAGGATAATAGATGAGATACATCTCATCATATTAATGAGTTTTATTTTGTTAATATACATAACTTGTATTGATATATAAATATCAATAAAAATTTGATATATAATAATTATTTTATATATTAAATTTTTATTAATATTTATACATTATTTATTATTTCATATAATATATTAATACCACTAAAGCGTAGAAAAGGAAGAGTAATAGCCGTCATCACTCATATCATCATATATTGATTCTCTTTCTAGTAGCCCACCCAATGCAAGATTTCTGTGGACGTAGTGGGCTTTATTATACAGCCCTAGAGAATTTTTGGTCCAATTCAAGTTCAAGAAATTAAGTTTAATTGGGCTTTTAAGCCCATCAAACCTGATCCGTAGAACTTTAAATTTAACCTGACCAAAGTGAACTAGTTGAGAGACCAAAAAAAAAACACACACACACAAAGGGAAAAAGAAAAGGCAATTATGCTAGGAGCATTTAGAATAGGATTACTGAGTGGTTCGAAATTACATACACACACACATATATATATATATATATAAAGATAATTATATGTAAAATCTATAATATTAGGGTGACTAATATTTTTCTTGGCATTTCTTCTGTTTGCGATACTTATAAGAAATAATCATATATGAATTTAAATTATTAAACACATCAATAGAGGAAAAGGAAAAAATAACTCTACATGATCATCTCATTTATGACTTTATGAAATGGAGTTGAATTTTCTACTGTTGAGTCATTTCAGTTTAGTTTTAATTATGATTGATTCAACCGTTGAATTTACAAAGTTTTTTTATAGGTATGATATCAATAATAATTAAACTTATAAAGATACAAAAAAATAGTACTGTGATAGTTAAAAAAGGTTTTCATTTTAATAATATAGATTAGTGTGATATTAATAATAATTAAACTTATAAAGATATCAAAAACATTCATGTAATAGTTAAAAAAAGTTGTTACAGATAAAGAACATGCAGTAGAAGCTGATTGGATTTCCCCTAATTTTTTTTTTCCCGAATTTTTCCTTTCAAATAACTACACTGATATTGTGCTACTTTATCTCGTACGTGAATATTGTCAGTTTCATTAAGTTAGTTGCTTGGTAATATGGTTGACCTTATGGATACTACTCCTTGGGATGATTTTTAGTCCGACAATATGGGAGAGGGTTATGGGATTAAAGAATGTAATTATCCGTGCTATGGTGGTTTGTTAGATGTTTATAACTTAACTTGCATTTTTAACAATTTGAAACCGGTATCGAACAATGAATGGATTCTCCCTTAGAGTGATAATGTAAGAGGGAAAATTATAAAAAAATATATAATCAATGTTTCACAATTTTACAATCAATCGACTTATATTTTTCTTTTAATGAACTCATTAACTGTGTTTCATTACTATTTGTTAACTATTGGTTAGAGAATATGTGTCACCTTCTCAATTACACATATTTCATTAAATAATATAACAAAATTATAAACTAAAACATGGAAAATAAGAAATGAAAAATACAAAAATAAAAAAGAGAAAAAAATCAACTATCTTAATATTAAGAGTCTACTAAATATTAAAATAAATGGTATATAGCGTTCTATTACCATGAATAGATATGATCATATAAATTATTTATAATAGTGAATGATTATCCATCTTTTTTAAATTAAAATAGAACAAATATTAAAATGTTTTGTCGGATATAATGAAATTTGAGATGGGATTTGGAAGTGAGCCCTTCATCATACAAGGTCTATTAGGCTTGAGATGAGCAATTGAAGAAATTATCTCCTAGCATATAAGGTGCCATGATGTGTTTAAAGCTGCAAGGTGAAGAACATGAGGCAAATTAAATGGATGAAATCAATTCCAGCATTCAGTATTTGACTACTACAAGAGAAGACTGTGTGGTGTATGCACTCACTCTCCTATATTACATGAAAAAATGTCAAGGAGTTTTGGAGAAGACTCATTAAGAAATCAAACTTATGTCCTTTCTATGTATCTGTGTTTTCTAAAATGTGTATAGTCATTATTTTGAGAATATCAAATATTTCTTTTTTTCCCCCATAAATCTCGAAAATATAGTTAATAAGCTCTTATCTATATAGCATTATCTCCGAGATACTAAGAGCATCCCTATCTGAATCTCTTGACACAACCCAAGATGAAAAACCTTCTGCTGAACGTTCTTCATGAATGGGACAGGTCCATACAATTTATAAAGTTTTTCATTAAAGGCCCTAAAAAGCTGTCCAATTCTTTTTTCTTTTTTTTTTTTTAATTTTTTCTGACAAAACTGTAGTTAAAGCTTTCAAAACGCTAACGTTCCTGGAAAAAAAATGCAACGTTCTCTAGTTAACACTTCATAGTCCATAGCGAGCGTTCACTGCATTTTGACAGTTCTATATTTCAATGATAACAAATTAAATATTAATAATATATATTATTATTATTTTGCATTTTCATTTAATTTCTTGATAATAAATTCATTAGTTATTTACAATATTGAGAAAACACTAAGATGATGATTTAAAGTAATTATTACAGGATTCATAAAAGGATAAAATAAAATGCTAAAAGGCTCTTCTCAAGTATTTCAGATAAAATGAGAAAAACGTTAAAGAAGAATGTGATATCTTATGAACCTTATAGGAGTACTTACAAATGGAGATGCTTTAAAACACAGCAAATTAAATAGCTTTGCGAATAATGAAAATGGATCTTTTAAATTTAATTTTTGTAAACTTTTTTAAATTTATCGTTGAGATTGTTTAGACTTTTTCAAAATCTTATATCATGAGTATGGTATAATCTTATTTCTTATAATTTTAAAGATAATTAATAATAGCATCTTAAAAGGGTTAAATTCCTCATGATTTTGGAGAACCCCTTGGAGTATTCGCAAAAACGAAGTGAAAAATAAGAAATTGTAAATTTTATTATGGATAGCGACAACATCTGCCTCCGGAGCCCTCCATGTGATAATGCACGAACATAAGAACAAGATGCATGTGTAAAATGAAGCGAATCTCGCCCCATGTTTAAAATCGAAAGGAATCATTTAGTTAAATAAAAAATTATATAATTATTTTATATTTTTTTCTATTAATTTTTATAAATTGTATCAAATTTTTTATATTTTATTATTTTTTATTATAATTTTGTATTAATTATTAAGATTAAATTGAGTAAATTTCATTTAAAATTTTATATTTATTGAAAATAAAAATATTTAGTAAAAATTTGACTATAAATTGAATGGTATTGCATCGATTTTAATTTGATTTAAAAAATTTACGAACCAAACTATATGATTATATTCGATTAAAATAAAAAAAGACTAAACTATTATATTAAATTTAATTTGATAAAAAAAATAAATCGTATCGAGTCAAATCACGCTTACTCACGTTAAACATCCACTTTTGTGGCCTGTCATGTGATAAACGATGATCGTATGAGCCCCTTCAGCTGACTAAAGGATGGAATTCTAGCCTGCTCTCTAGAACATGTACGTGGAATTCACTCCGTGAAAAATAGATATGTGAGATATGTCAAAAGGATGAACTTTGGAAAACCAGAGGAACGTGCACACATGGTACATGTACGTGATAAAAAAAATTTGAATTATTCAATGTTTAATGATTATGGAATTCGGATTATGGTGCAGTCGGTTGAGAAAATTGTATTATTTCAGAAAATTAATTTTCCAAAAATATTATACATGTCAGCGAGTAGTATTCCGTCGATGGAGATTGGAGCGATTGGCCAATGCACCTAGTGAGTGGGATCATGCATGCCAATGTGTTTCGAGAATATAGGAGTGTGGTTGTTAATTAGGTTTTGGATCCTCATCCACTTAACTTATGATTGTTATGTTATGTTAGAGTAGGTGCTAGATGATGAAAGGCCTTGCTTAGAGGTCAATTACCAAGTTAAGCAAGTCGGTTGGTGGTGAAACACTTATTAGATTTAAATAGATCAATTTAAAGTTTAAATTAATTGGTGTAAGTTTAAGAGATTTATATTTAAAATCTTCTACCAACAATACATTTTCTTAAAAACTATCTAAGGCCCAAAAATGATATTTGAGGCTTTAATGTAATAGATAAATGGTAAATTGTTCTTTTTTAACCACAAAACGGGTTATATACAAATATATCCATATTGATTTCTCCCTACCCCAAGAATCGGCTGGTACGAAAGATTTCTTAATCATCCCAAATCTTCATTGTCGGCATGCAAAACTGGTTTCGCAAGTTATGAATGTATTGTATCCCATGATCAATGGCTTTGGCAATTGAAGCATTTCAAATGCATTGATGCATTGGGACACCAACAAATGAAATTTCGAGCTTTTAATAAGTCACGAGGTCAGTATGACTACAGTTATTTAGACTTAGGCTTGGGCCCGAACAGGCCCGGCCCCGCCAATTCTTCAAATCGAGAATTATAACCGGCCCCAATTCTGAGCTGGGTAATTAATCAGCCAGTTCACAAGTCCAGTTCTCGGGAAAACCGTGAAACCATTAATTTTTTCTAAGTTAAATCATAAACTAAAAACAAATTTCATTTTAAATTTTAAAATGAAATAAATGAGCCAAAAAGCCATATAACTTTTAGCCCATTTTATGTTGTAATTATTGAGGGTGTATACTTATTTATATATAATTACATCCAACTTCAATAGTAACATTAGTAAGCTGAGACAACAATTAAGAGGTTATAAACAAAATTTAAAAACAAAACTTAATTCCACGGTGTTAAGAATGAAGCTTTTTTTATTTTTTAGAAGTCTTTGTATAATAAGCTAGACATGCCATTAATGAGTATTTTTCCAATTCACAAGCAATTAGTTTAAATCAATTTTTAATTTTTTTATTTTCAATATTATGTATTTTTTTCAATTTTATATTTTATTTTATTTTTCATTTTTTATTCTTTTTTCTAATGCGGAGGGCTCTATACTCGTTGGATCCTACGGGTCCAATCGACCCTCGGCTTGTCTTACACCATCACCCATTGGGTCCTCTCACAATTTTAGACCCATGGAGGTGCCTATGATCCGGATCCCCAACCCGCTTTGGACCCATCAACCTGATAGGTAATCTTACACTTTAGACCGACGGAGGCGAGGTTAGGTCCGAATCCTACTTTGCTGGCTCAATTCTGGTTTAGTTCCCCTGTTTAGACTCCACATGCATCTAAGTCTTATCCTAAATTGCTTTTTCGTACAAGCAAATTTTTGTTCTAGATCTTGAAATGTAACATGGGTTAAGTGCAAAAGTACTCATGGGTTACTTACATACCATAATAGACTTTGATTAGAGATAAGGAGTATAATTAAGTCGAGTCAAATCAAATCAATATAATTTCGAGTTGACTTAAATTCGATTGAACTCTAAGATTTAAGTTCAAGCTCAATTCGAATATATATTTGGTAAACTCGAGTATATATTTGGTAAACTCATTTATATTAAAAAGTAAAAAAATAAATTAAAAATTATACCAAAATATATTAAACTTTGAGTCCAATGAGTTTAGTATTCTAAATCTTAAGATTAACTGGATTTACTATACAAATAACTTAAGCTTGAACTCGATTTGCCATTTGAATATTAGTTGATCAAATTCAAATAAAACATTCATTTACATAACTATTCGAGATCGTCCGAAGGAGACCCTATGGCATCAAGGGCGGCCTGAAAATGAAAATTGGTGTTGAATTACTAGTTATTTAAATTTCAAATCCCCAGTTATTGGAGGGAGGAAAGGAAAAAAAAAAAAAAAAAAAGATTCAACTTCGCTTTGCATGGTTGGTGGTGTTCGGTGGTCCATCGAAGAAGTTACACAGTTGCAGAGCTTTACCAAAAGAGTGTGTTATGAGTTTAATAATGTGGGAGAAGTACGTGTTATCTATTATCCTCACTCCACTTGCAATTTGGACGTGTTTGAACCACATGAACCATGATGAATAAAAAGTGTGTTTTTGGTTTTACATTTTAATATTTGAAAGCCCAAGTTTAGAAGTAATTAATTTGGATTTTAATTGCATTTTTTTTTTCATAATAATAATAATAATAACATCAACAACAATAATAATTAACAGAATGAGAAAAATTGATGATAATAATAAATTTTGACCGGTCTCCAAGCTTTCAATAACATTGTTGTTGATGATTATACTAAGGCCATATAGCAAATCATCTCGAGTAATGGAAATTACTCTAGAGGAAAGGTAACTCCTTAGAGGGATAGGAGGATGGGTTTTTCTGTAACAAAGCAATAGTTCAGGTTTGATCCATAAATGATGCTTCAAGATGATAATATGAGGCGTTGAAGAGAAAAATTCTCCACTAACAGGTTTCAATTTTACTAATAGAACCTTTTAGCTTTTGATTTCAATTTACCAATCAACACAAACCCAACGCACAGACAAGGAGAAAGAAACTCAGAAACAACAATTAACAATGAGCTAGGACCAATTAGAACGCACAGGGTTTGCAAACAATTGTTCACGAAATTATATTACTTAACGTAAAATGCACTCAAACATTATCATAATTCATACCTAGTTACGCAAGTTTCTAACACGATAAAAATTATACAAAACTACTCTAGTATAGACTACAATTCAAACAACATCAATCATCTTATATGACAATGGAAATCGAAAAAAAGAAGAATAAATAGCCTAAATTCCAAACAGATAACGAATTCTTATCATTGGTCTGAATTGCTGTAACGATCAAGATCGATACTTCTAGGACCGGAACGATTCCTTTACGGGAGGAAAAGAATGGATGGGAAATATCACCCGACCGTACTGCTATTCCTCCTCTTTTCGTACTCCAGGTTATCCGTGGGCAGTTCGAACCGACAAACCGGACACGAATTCCTCATCCCAAGCCATGGCAAAATACAATGACCATGGTAGTAATGTAAGCAAGGCAGCATCCTCACATCGTCTCCAACAACCATTTCATCCTTGCAAACTGCACAAACACGATCCGCTCCGTTATTCAAAGCAACCACAACAGGCAAGCTCTCCACGACCGCTTTCGACGCCGGAGGACTTCCCTTTAGTCTTATCTCGTTCTCCACGAACTGATCGAACGTTGCCTCATCGATTTCCGTGTACGACACGAACTCGAAGGTAGTAGCTTCGGAGTTAATGTTAAAGGGACTAAAGCTAGTACTGCATGCCATTTCCTTGGGAGTGGTAGGTAGGTTGGTTTCAAGTTTTAGAAAACTTTCTTTCTTTCTTCTTTCTCGTGCCAAATTCTGAAATGGGTTGGCGTATTCTGGACCAATAATGTACCTTCCCATATGGGTCCTTTTAGTAACACTTACTGTTACAGTAGAAGTCTCGGGACGAAAAATGATTGAAAAAAATTTCACATTTAAATAGATGAATTGTGTGAAAATATCAATATGTATTTTGATAAATAATAAATAAATATTAATAATATTTGAATATATATAATGATAATGAATTTATATTTTTAGATATTAAAAATTTATTAATATTTATTAATTACTCTTCAATATATATCCCGAGTAAATATTGTCGTTGTCTAGTAGG
This sequence comes from Lumnitzera littorea, assembly GCA_024138015.1. NCBI lineage: Eukaryota > Viridiplantae > Streptophyta > Magnoliopsida > Myrtales > Combretaceae > Lumnitzera > Lumnitzera littorea. Next base: position 8,837,023 of record JAMXBB010000011.1, on the reverse strand, counting down.
TGGGCGATACCCCACCATCACGGATCTGCTTGTTGTTATTCTTTGTGTATTTACGTAGCCAAATTTGCTTTAGTGTCTTTACTTAGGAGAGGTCCATCGAAGAAAAGTGGCCACATATTCCATTTCAACTAGGAAGAAAGGAACATTTAACATTATTTTATTCTCTTGCACCTTAAAAATATTCTTAATTTTCTTGAACTTATCTAGATTGGATATTGAATCTCGAAGCTATCGACAAATTTGATGGTATCTCGTTTCACATTCTTAATTAACAGTTTGGTTTTCAACTAGATGTGTGTGGAGCAGAGAAACGCAGAATTTTGTGATCGGAGATGGGTAATGGGAATTACTTTTTTGAGGGATAAAATTGAGTAAAAATGAAAAATGTAAAACCAATAATAGTTATTATCTAGAAAGGGAAAGAAGGAGCTCCATCCAATAATAGTTAAACCTCTAATCCCTTTATAACACATCAAGTAATGTTATAATTATTATCTAAAATTTATATGCTGCACTGGAAATTGGAAATTTCTAAATATGACATGATCGTCTCAGGAGATTTTTCAATATTAGTTGGGCTTTGTGCGTTAAGTAAACCTATAAAATAGAATACTATAAGAGAACATCGAGATGTTGTCAAGTATAACCACTCCAATATTTAAGTTAGTATTATATTCTAGAAAGTATAGGATATTTAAGAATAGTAGATAAGCTTTAATGTATAAAATGTAGAGAGTTTTATCATTAGGTAGTATTCTAATATTTATAATGGAGTAATCATCTTCTATAAGTGTGGGAGAATAAGCTCGTGGCATCTAACATATCCTACATATGTTGAAAATGGTTACTAATTTAGTTTCTTATTCTTAATTGGTGCTCTCTAGCTATTAAAAAGTCTTTAGAGCCTGATCAAGTTAGGCCTAGAGAGATGGATCCTAAATAGCGAGGTACGTTAGATTTGAAAAAAGATCTATATTTAATAAGCCTTGTTATCATCAGGTACTTAATCAAATTTTATTTATCAAGATATAGGGTGTATTAAAGTAGGATTGTTTCATATTGAAATCACCAACAGATATCAATCATTAGTAGCCTCATCTACTGTTCTGGTCTGAGGTAATAATGTCCTACACTGTTAACTAATGTGACCCATCAATAGGTTCATTGCGGATTTCCCAAGGCGTATAAGCCACAATTCAACTACGTGAAAGATCTACCTATTCAAAGTGGTACCAGCCTCGACAGCTAACTACGAGCCTCTTCATCCAAATTGTGTTTCCTTATCAAGCAACAAGCAACTAATTCATCACCCAACTTCCAGCCTCAACACGCGCATAATCAACACGCTTTAAATAATTTGAGGTTAGATATAGTTAAGTTGTTTACCTAAACTTGGCACAAACAATCAATCAAGCATAGTTCAATAACCATTCACCTACACTTGTTGTTTTTTTATAATTAATCTCTTGTAATTCTTTCTTCCAACGTTAGCTAGAATTTCATGAATTCATAAGTATTTCAAAGATAAATCATCTTAAATTATTTTTAGTCCAGTTTTGAGGTAAATTTGCACTTAATGGTGTGTTTAGCACAATTTAAGGCTAGAAAATATTTGAAAATAGGGATGCAATAGGGCAGGATTAAAATAGGTCTTATAAAAACTAAACTCATTACTAAAAGGTCTTGCATCTTCCAAAACCTTACAAAAATGCTATAAGGTTTTACTTCCTTGAAGAGTGGGTTTTCTTTGGGATTAATTGACTATAAAATAGTTGGTTTTATAGTATCCAAATGAGATAAGGAGAGAGTAGAGTGAAAAGCGAGTTAGTAGGGTTAAGATTACACTTGTTGGCACAAATGAAATTTGAAAATTAAATATATTATACAGTATAGAACTAGTGTAGAGTGTGCATAATGCATGGATTAATAGCAAATAATTATATTAATATATTATTTTTTCAAATAGGTAGGCTTCCAATTGGGCTTTTTTATGGTTCTACAGGTTTAAAGTTTGTCTCCTATCTTATGACAAGTTTTAACTTGATGTGAGTAAATTCTCATTAACACTTCCATTAATGGTCACAAATTTATTTTATTTTCCTTCACTGAAAGTTGTGGACACATTTTCATTTTCTTCATTTAGAAATCATATCTAGTTCCACCATGACATTATGTTTGTTTCAAACAAATTTATGAAAAAATTCATACGCATGAGTATATATGTATTAAAATTGCAAATTTTGGGACGTTTCGCATTGTATGCGTATGCATTGATATAAATTTGCTTTGTTACATTTTATAATATAATAAGCATTACATATGCAAATATATATATATAAAAGAAAAAGGGTTTTTATTTGTTATATATGGCTGATCATCATTATATGAATAATGACTTTAATGAGGTATAATATAAAAGTCATATTAATAGAAATATAACTTCATTATGTTTGTGTTTAATTTGACTGTGGAAGGGAGAGCAATAGTGAAACTTTGATTTGGCCCAAACCATTTGTCATTGCCTGTCTTCTAGTTGAAGAAACAAGTGGAACTTAGCCTACCTTGGAAGGAACCATAACATAAGTTTACCTTAAAGAATCAGAGTGGAATCCAGGATAGGGAGTGAGATGGCGTCAGCAAATGCAACAACAACATGTGCATGGGAACGAGAGAGAGAGAGAGAGAGCGAGATCTTTATTCTTTACGGTCGACTCAAGTCTCTGGAGAGGCAGTCCTAGTAAAAACGAATCTCCAACTGTCAACCTTACTAAGAGATAGCCAACTAACATTCAAAATCAGACGCAAACTAACAATCCAAAACTGATTCGAAAGGAAACGATCAACTATATATGTAAATTTTCTTTCTCGCTCATTATTCATGTTTACAATGGAATAACTAAAGCAGATGAGTAAAAACATCTAAAAGTTACATTAAAAGATAATATTATATTTGATAATTGAATTGTAGTTCAATTTGTAACTAAGTGTCTAAACTTTTAGAGTATCTACTCCAACGCTCAATAGAACTTTTTATATAGCATTGTTACTAATTGGGTTAGCTTTATTAAATATTGTTTGATTATGTAACCTTTTAACAAATCATAAAGTGACACGTGTCATTAGGTATGAAGAAAATATTCTTAAAGACCAAATCAATTAGATTTTGCATACTTAAATAAATTAATTAAAAAATAATTTATTAATTCCAAAAACTTAATATCACATTTGATATATTGAAATAACTCTGAAATGGAATCATGATTTCGTATTTCATCCCTTTCGTTATGTTCACTTTGCTAATTGAAATGGGGGGAAATGGAATTACACTGACTATGGAATGGAATAAGGGAGGGGTTAATGCTTATGACATTGTTTAGTTAAACAAAAAGGATAGTAGGGAATGGACCCCTAATACAAATCAAAAGACTATACTAACCTTATATCTTCTTCCTTATCTAGATTTTTTTTTTCCCTCCAAATCCTAACTAGATTGATCATCTCTCTCTACTTCTTCCATCTCCAATAGCACTCAACTACAACTACGGCCACACATTCAACTATGGCACCACTGTACAATCACACTTGTTGATCTTTATAGTTGTACACTTTGGTTTCCACATTGCAAACACAAACAACCACTATCAAAGAGAGAGATAGAACAAATCGGCGAGAGAGAAAGAGAGAGAAGAAGAAGAAGAAGATAGAAGTTGCATGCGAGTAACTCAAAAAGAGAGAGAGAGAGAGAGAAAAGAAAAAGGAAGTTGCGCACAAGTGACTCAGAGAGAGGGAAAGAGAATAGATTGAGGTGAGAGCAAAGAGAGAAGAAGAAAGAAGTAGCAAGTGACTTATAGAGAGAGAGACAAAAAAATCAAAGAGAGAGAGAAGAAGAAAGCAAGAGATGATGGTGCTAATGCAATGATGGTGAGTAATGAAGATGGTGAATGGTGGCAAATGGTGGTATTAGTGGATGGCCTAGTGATGAAGAGGATAAGAAAGAGAAGTGATGGTCTTTTGTCCTAAGAATTCCAATTCTTAGATATGGATAAGGAATCCTAATTCCTAAATTTTAAAAATTGTAATTCCTTAAAAATTATAATTCGATAAAATGAGTACCATAGTATACTTCCTTTAAGGAATAAGGGGGAATGGCTCTACTCCCTCTAAGTGAATGCACAATTTCTTATGTTTAGAAGCATCTCTAAAAGCCAAAATCATGAATCCTTAAAATTGATGATTTTGACTTTAATAGGAAATTTAATTCCACCTTTTAGAAGTGGAATCGTGATTCCATTCCAACTCCATTAAGAAATGTCCTTTTTAGCCTCATCAATGTATATTTATTGTTGTATGAATTAAGGCATTTTTTATAAGTATCACTATATACACATTCCTTTCAATTCTAAATTTTTTACAACCAAATATAATACGAGGATAGAATCGAAATTCCTTGGATGTTCCTAAACATAATAATAGACTTGTCATTTAATTATTGATTCCATTCATTTTCATTATATTCAATTTCACACCATTCCATTCTAGATCATTTTGGCACGCCACAAGTGACATAATTCTTATTAAAGGTCAGGACCTTTTGAATAATAGAAGTGGAGAAGATTTTCTAATTAGAGGTTCACATGAGGATTTAATGAAGGAAAAAAAAAAAATTGTAGTGAAGACTCTTGATGCTTCCATTAGGGATTGCCAAAGAGATCATTATGGAGAATTTTGTTGAGGAATTGAAAAATTATGGCCGAGATGTCAAACATAAAGTTAACGTTTGCTGGTCAAATGTCTAAAAGATGTAGTTTAGCATGAGATTTAGGTGAGGCACGCCGGAGAAAAGAAGCTAATCTCCGTCGGGAACTTTGATTTTGTTTTCTTCGTCAATAGTTTGTTTTCCTTTCGTAATATATTAACTGAAAATACCCTCTCTCTCTTTTTTCTTTTCCCCCTTTTAGGCATCCCCATTGAAAGTTCTTAGCATAGGACCTAAAATCAAGAACTTAGTTTGAACTTAGTTATTGGGGTTGATGAATGAAGAGAGGCAATTGCAATTTATGCTGCTTTTTAAATTTATTTGGCAACGTTCATATTCCATATTCCATATCCAACGTTGAGTAGCAATTGAACATGGAAGCATTATTTATAATAAAATTAGGTTGAGATAGTATTGGGTATTAGTTAAAAGTAATTGCCACAAGACCCGTCAAAGGATAAAAAAAAATTCTAAGGACTTCCATAAAAATCTACGAATAAAGTAAGAAGGTTTTTAAAAAGAAAATGTTCTTAGCGCGTGCTCTTAAGAGCTATACAAATTTTCTTTTAAAGATAGCAACACGTGCAACATGTTTGTTGGCCCAAAATGCCACATGAGCTGGCTTTTAAAGAGTTTCTTCTATAGATGAGAATATGTATCGCAGCATGATTTGCAAGAAGGTCACATGATCTAATAGTAGTTAATGAACTCGAGTATCAACACTGACATCATAAAGTTTGATTAGGTATTGCAATTAACATCTTGAATACTTAAATGGTTAATTGGAAAACAGCCTAAAGTTACAGCAACAAGACACGATATTATTCTTACAGGAATACGAGCTCCAGGATTGATATTGGTGATAGACTAAGAGTTGGATAAGCTGTGCTAGATTTATCATGGCCAAAAATGATAGACAAGGGCAGAACATGGCTAGCAGCAATTCGCAAGAGACACAAGCTCAAGAAATGTGGAAAGAAGAAGTGGCACCATATATCATAGACCCAAAAGTCAAAGTACAACATAAAAAAAAACCAATTCATCGGACTAGAAAGAAACTCCGATTCACATAAGTGATAAGAACATTCAATTAGCTTCTGACCACAAGGAAAACGATTTTTAAGCATAATCATCCTCGTAGGACTTAAGCTAGAATTTTATGACAATCCATTAAGACCAATGATTAATGTTGGTGCTTTTCTCAATCTGTTGTAAAGGGACTCTTCGAGATGGATGGACGTCTGGTTAACCTCATGGAAGATGACTGCTAGAGCAGAGTCATTGGACTCTTCGAGATGGATTTCTATTAAAATTTACATATACATATATATATATGTATAGTATATTATATACATACATTATAATATATACATATACACACATTATGTAATATGTATATCATAAATATACATACATAATAGGATATATATATATATATATATATATATGAGCAGCCTTTCTCCTCTTTAAATTATACGACAGCACTTTCAAAACGTAAACTGATGAAAGAAAGAACAGCAGATCTGTCTCAAAAGAGCAGCAGACAAAAAAAAAAGTGCTGAGACCTGAACCGTAGTGCTATTCTGCAGCTTTTTCTACGTAGGCTCCTCCAATTCTGGAATTGATAAAGGAAATCTTTACAAGCCCGAACAAGATTGGAAGAACTGATTGCTTTATAATATAGTACGTACATACTACATAATGTATATTATATAGTATATTATATATAGTATAATATGAACATATTACACATTGATAGAGAAGAAAGAAGGAAAGAAAAATGTTGAACCAGTTCGCATGCTCATGAACCATCAGGCCTCCTGAACTAACTCGAAACCAGTCCTAGGCCCGCCAGTTATGGTTCAAGGATTTCTGAACAGTACCCCACCTAGGTCTACTTGGAAGAGAGCAAACATTATTGCCAAGGTATATTTGTGTTTCTTTCATGATTCTAGATGCAAATATCAATTGTATTATCATAACATGGGGTGTGCCTTTTTCGCAAAAAATGTTATTATAAACTTTCTTAGGTATATGTTATATGCAAATTTTTACAATCGTCAAATATCATTATAGTTTAAAGGTGATGGTTACTAATGACTCATAGATACAGCTAATAATCGAAGATGATGGTGTTAGTGTAGTGATAGTAACAATCAAAAACGTTAATCGAAAATGGGGTTAATAACTTCCATCTTTAAAAAGAAGAATTCATTTTCCTCTTTCTGTAGTAGCATTTCCCATTGTTCATGGCCAATAATGCTGGCGAACTATTACCTTCACCTTCCATCATCACTTAACTATACAGGTCACTAGTATCTGTAAGATCTCAAGACTAGGAAGACAAAGGAGAAGAGAATATGCTTCACAGAGAAAAAAAAACTTGAAACGAAAAGATTTATGGGATGTAAGAAGAGAAGGAAATCTCCAGAAAAAGATTCAAATCCTATAACGAATCCATCTAGTAAGTAATGGAGATCATAGATGTGTCTAAGAGGCACAAGGTTGCTTAGATTCCACTTGATGTTCCCGGATTGGCACAATCTCACAAGGAAGCTAAATTAGGTGCTCGTTGCTTTATGATTTGAAGGATAAATAAATACAAAAGCATATGAACAATATGGGAAATGGATATTACCACAAAGTTCTAAATTGAGCTACGAATATTCTATAGATTTATGTCATACACAATCTCTGAAATAACCTATGATTTGTTAGATGCTAATACTAATATGATGTGGAGATCCTACGAATCAAAGCTCTCCATAATCCTAAGAGAGATTGATGAGAATAAGTAGAGAGAAAGGTCTGTTCTAGTGTTTTCAATAAGTGGTAACTATCAAACGAATCTCCAAAATACAATCTTAAAGCTGCTTAAATAATCCTAAATTTAGGTTACCAATGGCAACACAGTAACTAACTCAAATGAATAAGACCATAAAACATAATGTTGAACTTAGTAAAGAACACTCATCATTCCAATAACACAAGCAAAGAATCTAAAGTAAAACATCCCATTGCCACTTATTCTGCATGCACACATTGACAAAAACCAGCTGAAATAATTTGATGCACTGTTTCTCCTATCCTATAGCCCTATTTGGTGGAAACTATGAAACTCAAATTTCTTCAATTTTTTGTGGGAATTAGTGATGGTGGAAGGGCATAGATAGATAATTTCACAGATCCCAATTCCATGGATTTATCCATCAACCCAACTAATAACAAATTTCCAAGAAATTGTAAGGAAATTTAATCAAATCTTTGAATACCCACCTTGACACCTTCAACGAACCCTATAAGAAGCAAGAGGAAAATGGATTCCACAGAAGAAGCCACATAAGTCATAGCTCCAACAACATGTTGAACTTAGCAAGGAACACTCATCATTTCAATAAGACGGGCAAAGAAACTAAGGTAAAAGTAACAACTTTTATCCAAATCTGCTCGAAATCTCAGGAAAAAATCAAAGGAAGTTATACATGAACGATTACATAGCCATCACAAGCATGAATCAATGTTCCATAAAAAGCACCTCTATTTATAATAACAGCAGATCCATATATCCCAATGTATCTTCAACAGCATCGCATTTAAGCACAATTGCCACCACATACACTCACCATATTCACAGTTGTTGATAACAACATAGAACGGTAGTTAAGGAAACTAAAGTAGGATCATAGGCCCCCTTTACCATATCCTCCAACTAGAAATATCTTATAATGTATACTTTTTGGGTAAGTTTCATGTAGGTATACTATTTACACCTTATACTACAAATAAACGATCTTAAGCAAACAACTCAAAATCCGAACTCACCGGTGAATCCCACTCTGGAACACTGCCACCCCTCCTACTACCACTCTTAGTCCTCTCATACTCCAAATCATCTGTGGGCAGCTCATACCGACAAACCGGGCAAGAATTCCTGATCCCAAGCCAAGGTAAGATACAGTCACCATGATAATAATGCAAACATGGTAGCATCTTCACAGGATCACCCACCACCATCTCATCCTTACAAACCGCGCAAACACATTCCTCACTTAATGCCACCAAAGGGAGATTCTCGACCACAGTTTTCGCGGCCGGAGGGCTTCCTTTAAACGCCATCTCATTCTCCACAAACCGATTGAAGAGATGATCATCCATCTCAATGGCATGAACGAAATCATCATGAGCCGATACATATGGATCGGAATCCAAAATCAGGGTTCTATGCATACTATTCACAGCTAAAAGAAATTCCCACTCCAGATTGCGAAAACTAGGGTTTTCTTCTTCTCCGTGATCTCCGTCGTCCGAGAAATTGTCGGAGGATATCGAAACCTCAGCCTCCTCGACATCATCGACCCTATGGGCCACCTCTTCCCAGTCGAATTCATCAGTCCTTTGGGATTCAGAAAAAGGGAAATCAGAATTAGGGTTTCCATTATCTTCTGATTCCACATATTCAGAATCGGAATCCGAATCAATCCCAACAACTCGTAAACCTCCACACCGAAGAACCTCACCTTCGTCCAAATCGGAATCTAGGGTTTCATTTACGAATTCCTCTTCAACAAAATTAGGTTCGGCTACAGGGTCAGCTTCAACTAGGGCGGGGTCAGAGAATACAGAATCGGAGGTGGGTGCGGATGCGACTAGGGTTTGAGAAAGAGAAAAGGGAAAAGAATCCAAGCCAGATTCTTGGGTTTGTTCCATTAGGGACTTTTACTGAACTTCTTCTTCTTCTTCTTCTTCTTCTTCTTTATTATATCTTCTCGCAAGATTCAGAGATTCTCAGATGTTTTTTAACTTTCTCGTGTGTCGTGTTCTGTTGTTGTTGACCATTAACAACATTGCCAATGCTGGCTTTTGAGATTTCTGGGTGTTGGCTTGAAACGGGTAACGCAGGTGATTCATGGGCTGTTAGGTGGGCCGGGTTTGTAGCGGGCCTGAATTTGACCTCGTCGAAATGTAATTTTTCCCCTCTTTTTTTGGGATTTTTGGTATTTTAACTATTTTATATTTTAATTTATTAATCAGTAAGGACATATCTTGTAATGATATGGTATGGTATAGTAAATAAATTTTAAGCATAACCGCGTGAGAAATTTTATTATCATGATTACTCAACGTTATTTAGATATATTTGATTATATAATATAATAAACAATAATAATGAAATCTAAGAAAATTTAAAAGATAAACAAAAGGTGAAAAAAATTTCTCTAACCTCAATCACTTGGTTGTATAGTTGTTAAGATCGCAAATCAACTATACAATTTTATGAATTTATAATTTTATAATATTATTTTTAATTAGAATGGATGTTAGTAGATATATAAATTTTAATATACAATTCTATAAATTTATATATTTATCGGTTTTGTACAATTTCATACGATTCTATTAATTCTATACATTAAAAATTTCAGTACAATTATAATTTTAACAATCATACTTCACTACCCTCAAGCTTTAAGCTAACCTACCAAGCTACAATTAAAGCTCGGTAAGGGACGATTTTGAATTTTGAATCTTGAATTGGCTTGCTTGTTCGTAGGTAACTATCTTGTATCACTTGAACTTGAACCTAAATGATGAGAGAACTGTCGGCTCTTACGAAGGTCGAGGTAAGACCAATCCCACCAACTCGTGTGAACTAATGGGCCCATACCCACTAGATTGAAGTAAGCAAATAACAACAACAACAGTAATAATAATAATAGGCCTCCAAGCATTGTATAGTATATAAAATAATAAGAAGATATCTTGTAATTATCTTATACAATATAGTAAATGAATTTTATATTGGCTTCACATTGTAAAAAAAAAAAAAAAATCATTATCATGGTTAGTCACTATTAGTTTGATATGCTTGATTAACAAATATAATAAATAATAGTAACAAAATATAAGTAAATTAAAAAAAAAATACAAAAGATGAAAAAAATTTCCAACCTTTGGCCACACACCCCAATATTAGGGGTTCAACGTTCATTGACCAGCAAGGGTAGAGGATCGCATGGTCCTCCCTCTATCTACCGTAAGATGGTGATTCACTGCCCTCAGGCTCTTAAATGGCCTACTAAGACCCAAACTATCGTACAGGCTGCAAGCCACCACCATAAGTGGAACCTGTCATCCACTTAGATAGTAAGTCGTGGTTCACTAGTTCAATTGTGACCTTGTTGGTCACTGTGGTAGGCTTGCCAAGTACTTAATGCATAGATGATATTTTTCCAGCCTTTTTATTTTTTTTTTCTGTTCATAATTTTAACTCTTTCTATTATATTATTTAATTTAATATATTTGATAAAATTATTTATTAAATTAACTATTGTGAACTGATTAAAAACCAACATGCATCTACTAACTAAAAGTATAATAACTATTATGGTGAAATATGATATACAAAGTGTATAATAAAAAATTTAAATATATAAAGCAATAAATAGTGAAAAATACATATCTAAGGAAAGGAAATATTCAGCCTAATATAAATTCTTTCAAGCTTTATGTGAACCACGTAAAAGGAGTTATTATAGGATACTCAATTTGGTTAACTTGATAAAAACCTTATAAAGTATTTAGGGTCACAAACATGATATAAAACTCTATAGGCTTAGAGTTGAATATTGTGATTATAAAAAAAAAAAAAAAAAAGACAATGAGAAACCTAGATAATATATTATAAAAGTATTTAGTCTTAACATATGCATCATACATGTCTTGCATAAATTCTATGATATATAATTTATTTTCAATTTTTATTATTGTGTAATTCTATAAATATGATCCTAATCTTATTTAATTACCTTCTACTTTACTTTCTTTTTCATTCCATTTGAACTTTATGAAAATTTACTCTTATAAGGTTGTTTATATCCTATAAAAACTTACCCTTATAAGATAATTCACCTTACAGAGGTGGATTTTAAGAATAGGAAATATAATCCTATAGGAGTTTTATAATCTTAAAAAATATCAGATCCTATTGGAGTGGATTTGAGTTCACAAATGTATTATGATCGTGGATATTGCCATGGAGGTGGTGGGCCCAGTACGGTTGGTGTGGAAATGAGTCTAATGGTAATGATAGGTTGCGTGGAGTAGTGGCCCATTTGGTCATCAAATTTATCCTTTCAAGTGAAGATATAGAAAAGACCCATAAATTATCATGTAATAACTATTGATGGGCATGCCGAAACAATTCTTACTCTATATTTTCAACAATAAAAATTCATTATCGAATATTTATTCCACAAGATATAAAGGGTAAATGATATAGTAAATTCACCTGAGGTGAGCATGACATAGGATTCATAGAATGTTTCCAAAAGGATAAATATAAATGTGATGAAATGATCTTGTTTGCTATAAAATGTACCAAGTTCGGTTGCCTCCATTATAAGACTAAGCAGAAGGAAAACGTGGTAACCCAAAGCGATCTTAAGGAAGAATATGACATGGATGGTGCAGAAGGTCGCATAATTCTCATAAAAAGTAAAAACTGAAACTCTCAAAGAAAATTTAGAAGCCGCATGCACGGTAAGGAAGAACAGGTGGTCAATGATATAGACTGTAGACCCGTGAAAACTGATGCATACAACATTCTTAAAAAAATGTATTCAGAACTTAAAAGAATTACTAAATTTTGGAAAAATAAAAGATAAAATGTTATTGATGAAAATTACTCTTTAAGAATGTAGCCAAGCAAACTGAGATTTCTGAGAATTAAAATGAATTTTACAAGAAACCATAAAATTTCTGGAAGAAGAAAATTTATAAAGCTTCTGTAAAAGTAGAGACGGGAAAGTGCATAAGATAACATGCTTTCGAATTGAATAAACCCAAGGGAAAGAGAAACTATGAAAAACAAAGCACAAACTACTAAACCTTTCTTTGGTATTTGAGATTGAAAAAGGATCGAAATAAAATTATAATTTTGCATTTTATTTCATTTTCTATGTTTAGAAGTGTTTTGAAATGTACAACCACTAAAATTGGCAATTTCTACTTTAATGAAGTTTGATTCCATCTTTAAAAAGGCAAAATCATAATTAAATTCTATTATTATTGATCTTAAATTGTTTGTTTAATTTTCTATCTAATTATAACACCTAAAAACTAAAGATATTTTCATGCAATTCATTTCATTTTGAATATGTTATAATCAATAATATTAAAACGGAATCAACATTTCGTAAGGATATGCAAATACAAGAAGGATATGCAAATGCAAGAGTGAATTTATTATTCTGGCCCTAATTTATTTAATTTCATTTCACTTTATTTCATTTCAAAACATTTTGGGCATCCGGAACATAGCATAAAGTGTCCCTTGTATATTTTGTCGTTGAACATAGTATTACGGAGCTGCACGTATGTTCCAAGTCATACACGATAAAGTGTTTACAAGGACGGCCGCGATGAGATTATATTCTTTTCATTTATGCTTCCGTCGATGAAAGATAAGTGTTGCAAACCCGTCGAGACAACCAATAAAATTTCCATATCTCGTTAATACATTGTAGAATTTTATTTTTTGATACGATCAGCAATTAAATCCAAAAATATTGGGTCCATTTCGTGCATATAAAACAAGGCATGAGGCTATTTACAAGCAGAAGTCATAGCAATAGAGGAGGTTAAGGCTTCTGTTTTTCTTTCTCCCTTCACTCCAACAACTTCTGTTTTTTCTCCCTTCACTCCAATAATGGCAAAGGTGGGCAACTCCGGTGTACAGCTCTAAGCGATCTTCATTTTTATTTTTCAATGTTGTTAGGTACAGTACAGGTTATTAATCCAAATATATAAGAAGATCAAAAGTTTAAGAGATAGAACTGAATTTAACTCAGGTTGATTTAAGATTGAACCGAGCTATTTTTATGATCGATTAGGGTGAATCGAGTTAAATTATATACATAAATCCAAATTTAATAATACTACTATTTTTACCCTTCCTTACTCTTGATAGCCACTAGTCTTAGTCCAAAGTCTATGTTAAGGATCATATGTACTTAGAATAAAGGTTATATATTTCTAAAAGGTTCTACTAGTAAAAGGTTCATACATCATGTAATACGGTCACTCTGAGAAAAGATTCATTTGGTATGGCATCACCGAAATACTACTAATACCATCACCATCTTTATACTATCAACTCCATCATTACCACCACCATAGTGAACATTACTTTCACCATTGCATCACCATTATTGTAAACCTCAACCATCACCACTGTTATACCACTATTATAACCATTATATCTACACCATCATTAGCAAATTTGCACTTTCAACACCACCGATGAACCATCGCTATAAACCCCATTGCTGCTGCTAACACTTATCACTTAATTATTACTGCCACCATCCACTCACTATTATCACCAATATCATTATTGTTGTCATTAGCTATTACTATCTTAGTCCACTAACTGCCACTAACCTATTAACCACACCATTTCCCCCACAACAATTACTACGATACTACCACCATGACAATTACCTTGACACCCCATTACCACTACTGTCCTTATAATATCACCACCATCATATCACTATGATACCACTATCATTGTCTCACCACCACCTTTCCAACTCTTGCCATTGCCATGACATCACCACTAAAGCCTTACTACTTATAGTACTATTATTGTGCCACCACCAATACTATTATCGTCCTTATAACTTCTAATGTTGCACTAATACCATCACTCTCACCAACACTAATACCCACCATAGTACAACCATCTCTATAGCATGGTATTAACAAGTAGTTTGATGATTGTATCACTCTCTAAGATCTTCAACTTTTTCAATCCTTTGCCATGCTTATAAACAACGTGACTTAAGGACATAATTGTGTCTTTGGGCATGTAACTTTCTCATCATTTTTGAAATTTGCTTAATTTTTCACTAAAAATGACATAATCATGTCATTTGATCATATCATTTTTCAAAATTTTATAACTTTCTCATTTTATCTTTAAATTAAGTGAAATTTATTTTTATTTTTATTTTTATTTTCTTGTTTTCTTTTATAGATCGTTCCGAAATTCAGAAAAACAAGATTTTACTCAATTAAATATCATTTTCTCAAAATAAACCCAAAATTTAAGGAAAAAACATTAAAATCACTATATAAAATATAAGCAATCATAAGCGTATCAATCACCATGATCTCAAAAGGTGCTTGACCGTGATTCTCTTTGGTTTTAATAAACTTATGACTTACCCTCCAATGTTGGGATGCCATTATGACTAGACCATAAGTCTAAAGTCCAAGGTACTCTTGATAGAGACTAATGCCTCCTGGTCTTTATGACATCCTAAAGATTACAACCATAATTCACTTTGGTTGTTGAACATCATATAAGCATCACAAGTTGCAAGTATAAGTATAGGCCCCAAAGCCACTAGTACAAAACAAATGAATGGAATCTTAGCGTAAATTCACAAGAACAAGCATGAGTAATGCAAGCTCTCAACAAATAATCGAAAGAGAAGAAAAACAAATACTTAGACAAATTTTTGTTTCATTTCATTAGATGCCAAGCGATACTTTCAAGTCGATATCCTAACCTACTATATACAAGCAAGAAGAATGTAGAAATGAACAAATCAAACAAAAGCTAAAGGTATGACGACATAGCATTTTCCATCACATTAGTATATAGGTTTGAGGTATATCAGGCTCCTCACATATTTAGGCCCCAGACCAATACTTGGCATTGCCTTAGTCCCCTTCAACACAGCCTTCCTTAGCGGCTTAAGTACCTTGAGGGGAGTAGGGTAGGCATCGGTAGAACTTCTTATACTATACTGTCTCATTCTTTTTATACTGTTTAGCTTTACTAACCAAAAGTTACTTAAGTATTTGTTTATGTTATTCTCATTTAATTCCTTCTTACAGTATATTACTAAAATCACTAATCCTTGATAGTCGCACCAAAAACTTAATACTTGCTTGAGCACTAACTACTAAACCTTTATTTGGTATCTGGGATTGAAAAGGAATCGAAATGAAATTACAATTTCTCATTTCATTCCATTTCTTATGTTTAGAAATGTTTTGAAATGTAAAACCACAACTCCTTATAATCGGCGATTTCAACTTTAATGGAGTTTAATTCCATCTTTGAAAAAACAAAATCACAATTAAATTCTATTATTATTAATTATTATTGATGTAAAATTATTTGTTTAATTTTTTACTTAATTTTGACATCTAAAAACTAAAGATGTTTTGGAGACATTTTACTATATATACATCTCATTCTATTTTGAATATGTTATAATCAATAATATTAAAATGGAATCAACATTTCATAAGGATATGCAAATACAAGAGTGAATTTATTATTCTGGCCCTAATTTATTTAATTTCATTCCACTTTATTTCATTTCAAAACATTCTTGCCATGTCAAACATAACATGATGTATCCCTTGTATATTTTGTCGTTGAACATAGTATTACGGAGCTGCACGTATGTTCCAAGACATACACGATAAAGTGTTTTACAAGGACGGCCGCGATGAGATTATATTCTTTTCCTTTATGCTTCCGTCGATGAAAGATAAGTGTTGCAAACCCGGCGAGACAATCAATAAAATTTCCATAGCTCGTTCCTACATTGTATAATTTTTTTTTATACGATCAGCAATTAAATCCAAAAATACTGGGTCCATTTCGTGTATATAAAACAAGGCATGAGGCTATTTACAAGCAGAAGTCATAGCAATAGAGGAGATTAAGGCTTCTGTTTTTCTTTCTCCCTTCACTCCAACAACTTCTGTTTTTTATCCCTTCACTCTAATGATGGCAAAGGTGGGCAACTCCGGTTTAGAGCTCTAAGCGATCTTCATTTTTATTTTTCAATGTTGTCAGACGCAGTTCGAGTTGTTTATCTAAATATATGAGAAGGTCAAAAGTTTAAGAGATGGAACCGAATTCAATTGAGGTTGAATTATGATTTAATTGGACTGATTTTATGGCTAATCAAGTTGAATCAAGTTAAACCATAAGGGTTTGTCCAAATTTATTATTTTTACCCTTCCTTGCTCTTGATAGCCACTAGTCTTGGTCCAAAGTCTATGTTAAGGACCATATGTACTTGGAATATGGTTATACATTTCAAAAAGTTTATACTAAGAAAAGGTTCATACATTGTGTAATATAGTCATTTTGAAAAAAGATTCATCGAGTATGGCATCACCAAAATAATATTAATACCATCGCCATCTTTCTACCATCAACTTCATCGCTACTACCACCATAGTGAACACTACTTTCACCATTGCATCACTACTGTTATAAACCTCATCTTAAAACCACCATTGCTATTACCATCACTGTACCATTATCATAACCACTATATCTACACTATTGTTAGCAAATCTGCACTTTCAACACCACCAGTGAACCATCGTTACAAACCCCAATGCTACTACTATCAATACTTATCACTTAATTATCGCTTCCTGCCACTAATCTATTACCCATGCCATTTTCCTATAACAACTACTGTGATACTACCACCATGACCATTAACATGACACCCTATTACCACCACTGTCCTTATAGTACTACCACCATCAAATCGTTTTGACATCACTATCATCATCCCATCACCACCCTTCCAATTGCTGCCATTGCCATAACATCTCCACTAAAGCCCTACTACTTATGGCACTATTATCATGCTACCACCACTATTATTATCTTCCTTACCACTTTTAATGTTGTACTAATATCATCACTACCACCAAAACCGGTATCCACCATAGTACAACCATCTCTACAACATGGTATTAACTAGTAGTTTAATGATGGTGACAATAGTAAGGTAGGGACCACTTTTGTATAGAATTACACTAATGGTGCTAGTACTGGTGATGGAGGAGACTAGTGGTGGTAGTGGGATGAGGAGGTGATGGGATGATGGTAGTATAGGTGATGGAAATGGTGATAGTATCTTTCCCCAAATAAGGCCATATCATTATTTTAACACAATAATAAAGTATAATAATACGATGTAAATAACAGAATAATAATTTCCTACAATAGAGAATCGGGGACTTAAAGTTGTGGTCCTTGAGCTGAGTTACTTTTATTTCATATGCGCTGCATCATGTATCCACTTCCATATATATACTTAATAACACATCTGTGTAATACCACTAGGACAGTAAAAGAAAACACAAATCCATTTGAAAATTTTGCTTATCAAGTGGAAGGTATAGACAACTACTAAAACACTACTCCTATTTTACAGGATGCAAACCAGAACTCAGAAACTCCACGAACCATCGCCAGATCAAAAGCATCGGATAACCCACCACGACGGAGATGTCCATTCATAACCAGAAAACGCTCCAGGAAATGGAACAAGTCTCTCATGATGATTTCTTTCACCATTGCTGTTACCGTCATGGGCACTCCGTGGGCCGCAAATGACAGCATCTGCTGTTGCTCATCTTCTCAAACTTTCATTCTTATCAACACAGTGGTCTCTTTCTACGCTTCAATCATAGCAATTGTACTTTGGGATCTATGGCCTGATATAGCAAGGTACTGTCAGATAGCCGGTTGTTTCTCTGTGCTGACAACAATCACCGTCCTATTTGAAGCTCCGCTGCCAAGTCGATTCGAGGTCCTCCCTTGGATTTTCTATGCTCTTGTCCTTGCGGCCGTGGTTCAAGTGCATCTTCAGGGTCCTCGATCTCAGGGCAAACACATGGTTTGAGTGGTTATGTTCCTCCTACTTTTCCTCGGCATATGGAATCATAATTTATAACTCTGATGTTTTATAGTATTTGATATCCCTGTCTACCTACACTCCTTCGGTTTATGATAAGAGCGCTTTCTTATTAATAACAAGCAAATCCTTAAAGGTATTTACAGATCTATTGCATCTCCCTTGTTCTTCACCTCTAATAAAATGCCCTTCACCGACTCTACTGTCATGAAATCTGATGACGCTGGATCAACCAATTACCTTATGGATTTTGCCTCTAGAGCTGTAGTAATTAACAACCGGTGCTGTAAGTTCAGCATAAACTCTCAGCTGCTCCTTGACGGTTTCCATATTGTCTTTAAGAGGCGCTACGTGCACTCCTCTTCCGAGCAATCAAAGAATAGCACTAAATCAGGCTCAATCTTCATCTGCACAAGTTATAATGGTTGAATTAATAACAAAAGAAAGAAAGAGCCAGTCCCTACCAATATTTTTGAAGAAATGCTATTAAGGTAAGTTTAAAAGCGAGATATAAACTTATAAGTACACATATTAATTATATTTAAACATATAATATTATAAATAAGGGGATTTTAGATAATTACTCGCTATTAACCCACCTGTTCAAATTCGATCAATAATTATACATCATGAGTACTTTCATATGGTGTGTATTACTCACTAAATTCCTTCTCTATATCAACATTTAAGTACTTTTTATTTTCATGTATCCATTCACTTTATAAAAGAGTGCTTATCTAAAGTTTTTTAAATATATTTTTAAAGTTTTTTGTGGATTTTTTAAATCTTTTGTGTGTTTAATGTTATCAATACTTTTTAAAATAATATATATAATATAATATTTTTTATCTTTATGTATTATATTAATAATATTTTATTTATTTTTAGTAAATATTTAAGAAAATAAAACAAAAAAGAAAAAAAAGAAGAAGATTGGAATTGCTGATGTTTTGCGACGGCAAAATTTTGCCTAAACTATTGTCTGACCTGTGTGAGACCGAAAAGAAGGAAAAAAAAATAGAAAATGAAAAATAAAAGCTTGCAACCGGTACATAATTAGATATCCAAATACCTCTAAATACCTTACAATATAAAGGTTAAGAGATACTTGTACCATATACCTTTTATAAACATACTCTTCTGCTGCTAATTTAAATTATGGCTCAGACCATACAATGCTTTCAGCTTCAACCAGATTTTCTTTCAATGTGCAGAAAACAATCCATAAGAAACGTTTTGCTTTTGCTTTTTATCATTGCATTCTCCGGCATTCAGACAACAATCTCCGAGGGAACGAGTTCTCCTTCCTTTTTTAGGTCTTGTATCATTTTCCTGTTTTAAAAGACAAAAGTATTGCACTAACCATAAGCATAGGGAAGCCATATCACTGCAGTTTAATTCAAGAAAATTGACCAAATTCTATAAAGTCAAGAGAGGAAGCATGTGATCCAACATAAAATCGTTGAAGATCGAAATTAAAGAAAGTAAAAGGAAATATACCCCTCTTCGGTCCCGGATTCAACTTCCTCTTGGAGAAGACTATCAGTGATCAAATGGCTGAACTCGAATTGTGAGGAAATTTTGGAACATTGTATGGCCTTTCCACCATTTGTCCCAAACTTGTTAGTGGTTAATTGCAAGCAAATGAAACATCAATCAAATCCTTTGTCATAAAAGGGGAAGGAATCGAGTTTTTCCGGCTTTCGTCCAAATCGCATTCCCAGCTGAATATATTTAATGATGACTACACCTTGTTGTACAATTACGAGGGTGGTACTATGTGTCGACGTGTCAAAATTGCACAAGACAACCATGACAAGGCCAATAATTGAATAATCTGTGTAAAACATCCCATTCTAAGAGTTATACACAGTACAGAACAATTTAGAAAATTTAGTATACATAATTATCAAAATTGTGAATCTAACTATACAGTTTTATGAGTTTATAATTTTATAATATTTTTTAGTTAAAATAGATAGGAAATCATTTAAGTACTAACTTTTGATAAAATTATGAATTTTTATATACGATTATATAAACTTATAATTTTATTAATTATGTATGATTCCATATGATTATACCAATTTTATAATTTCAAAGTAATAATAGAATCGTAATTTTAACAACCGTGATACAAAATATATAAGTTATAATAAGACTGTCTTGCACATAATTATCAAATCGCGATTCTATCTATACAATTCTAGGAGACTCTTCTAAATTTACAATTTTAAGAGACTCTTCTAAATTAACTAATGTATAAAATTATTTTTTTAGATAAACTTATGTTTTTAACCGATTTTACATATTAAACTACGGTAAAAATTTACGTTTTTAACTAAATTTATCAATTTTACATATGTGTTAAATGGGCAAAAAAAAAAAATGTAACCATGTTTCTACCATCTCATTGACTATTAAAGCACTAAACCATCTTACTTATCATATTCCAATTTTTTTCCTCATTCTCTCTCTCATATTCTCGTGTTGGATATTCATAGCCTTCATTTAGAATTCATCCATGTGTGATATGCAATAAAAATATATGTTAATAAAAGATTATAAAACTACATTTTTCTTGATGAGAAGTACTGTTTCTTCCTAGAGATGGAGTTCAATTGAAATCTGAATTCGATTTGTTATTTCAAAATGTGTTTACAACAAGGACTCTAAATTTAATCCTTATAATGATATCCACACACACGTTAATAAGAACAAATTTTAATCCTTTATATTGCTAGGTAACTAGGATTAAAATTAGAAAAATTAAGAAGCAAAATATTATATATCTATCTCTTACCTTTTCTAAAGGTTTTTCTCTAAATAGAAAATCATCGTCATAGCTCTTTCTCTTGCTCTTATCTCTTTTAAACATTAACTAAAATTAATAAAAGAGACATTTCATTTCTTGAACTTTTCAATTCTCACAACTTTTCAATTGTATAACAATTAAAAATAAAATTAATAGCAGACAACCTTTTAATTGCCATGAACATTTCAATTGCAATTAAATGTAGAATTAATAAATTTCATATCATTTCAATTGCCATGAACCTTTCAATAGTAATTAAACATAGAATTAATAAATTCCATCTATTTATACACGAAAATGTAATAATAAAATACATAACCATTAAAAGGTACTTAACTGTAAATATATACTATACGATAAAATAAATTGCTTTCAATTTATTATTTCAGATTAATTTATTCTAACTCTGAAATAAATATTGACAAATTTTAGTATTTTGTCAAAACACTGTTCCCATTAATTGTGCTATAATGTATGACCCTCTAAGTTTCTATACATGGAGATAATGTATATATAAACATAAACCAAGGTAACTGTCTAGCAACAGTTATTGGTTATCCAACGTAATAGAAAAAGTGTGAACAAGAAACTACTACGAACCGATTACTGCATAATTAAATCTCTTTATCAAATGATATCCCGATTAAACCATTGCATATCACGTTATTAACGTTTAATCATTTTACTTGGTTTCCAAGACAAAATAGACTTAATAATACTTACTATGGCCACGTACTTACAGGTCACTATTTTCTTAATCAAGTGACCCTAGATATCGACTCCCTAATCCAATAGAGTAATGAGGTCTATCTTGACTCATCACTATCCTCTCTATATTTCATGTCGTATCTAATAACTGTATTATTTACAATCCAAATAGAGACTACGTTTAACAGCATTAAAGCAGAGCATTCCATATATAGGATATATGAAGGTTTTAAGTTTAGAGATTATTTACCCTCGTTCATTTAGAGGAGAGACCAATGACATTAAACATGTGATGTCCTTTATTAGTGGATCGAGTCCAATGTACCTACTTAACTTTAAGTACCCACTTGTATAACTCAGACATCTTTCCCTCGATCTATTGAGAATAATCTTAGTTATATAACATGTTGATCTAAATATTTATATCGCTTTCAGATATTTATTCGACTAAAGACAACTTTTAGATAATGTAAGCCCTAAAGCCAAGCCAAGCCAAGTAACCGTAGATTTGAGCTTAAAACCCAAGGTTTAAGACGATCGGCTAAGGGATCTGATCAAACCCAAATTATAAACTATTTAGCAAAATACCAGTAAAAATGACCCTGTAAACTTAAATTTAAGAAAATAAGTAGTAAAATAGGATACTATAAAATTTTCAAATTTTAAGCATAATAACTGCTAATTACCGAAAAGGCGAAAAGTGTAATATAATAACTAATAAATTATTAGAGATAGATTATATGTATACTAAAAATTTTAGAATGACCAAAATAATATTTAGGAATGTTCACGTATACCCCACATGTATTTACGTGTAGATAA
Source organism: Lumnitzera littorea (assembly GCA_024138015.1). Classification (NCBI taxonomy): domain Eukaryota; kingdom Viridiplantae; phylum Streptophyta; class Magnoliopsida; order Myrtales; family Combretaceae; genus Lumnitzera; species Lumnitzera littorea. Next base: position 8,814,168 of record JAMXBB010000011.1, on the reverse strand, counting down.
AAATACGCGTAATTACTAAAATTGGCCGAAAACTAAGCAAATAATTAAAGAAAAATACAAAATAATTATAGAAAAATAAGAAAAAATCAGAAGAGGATAAGCTGCAACAAGATCAGGTCGTAACAGAAAAAGAAAAAAAAATAACCAATAAGAATTGGACAAACAAAAAGCCAAAAATCAAGAAATTGGGGCAAAATCTTATCAAATTAATACACATTAATTACTACATTTGTCTATAAATAAGGAAAAAATTTTCAGAAGTCATTTGGCCAGTTTGAGATCTGAGAAAAATTGAAACACTGAAAAAATCAAGAGAAAATCCAGAAAATAAAAAAAAAAAAAGAAAACTGTGCAGATTAGGCAAGTGAACTGGAACCACCACCCACCACCACCTGGGACCGAACCACCACCACCACCCTACACTAGAACCACCGCCTGGACCGGCCGATAGCCTTGGACTGGGTTTGAACGGCCAGAAAGCTTCGAACCAGTTAGTCATTTATTTACCCCGATTTTTGTATAATTTTGTAAAATTAGTTATTTTGCCCAGAAAATTATGAAACTTGTTATTTTGAGGTTTTGTTGTATGTAGATTTAGGTAAAAATATTGATTTAGTTTAATTATGTCTGGAAATATAGGTTCTTTAACAAATTGTTCAAAACCGAGCATGATTAAACCAAAAAATAAATAGGCTTAGGAGTGTAGTTTGGGGCTCAAATTTTTTCTGTAGGATTCTCATATGATGTAGAACAGTGCTATGAAGCCATTTTTTAAAAATTAATTTTTGAAAATTTTAAGTTAATTTTTAGCCCTAAAATAATGGTAAAATTGAGTGATTTAAGGTTAATTAGGTGATTAGGATGTTAATTACTGATTTGGATATTAATTAGATGTTTAGGGAAGTTAATCTCTGCAGTGGAACCCTAATCCTAGCCTTTAGGTACTAAGTATGGTTAATTAGGGAAATTAGGTAAAGAATATAAGAAATTAGGAATATGTAAAAGTGTAAATTAATAAATCTAAAAAAATAAGGTTATTTAGATAATATTATAATTGAAATTAGAAAAATAATAAATCTGAAATAATATTTAATTTTAAGTAAATATCTCAAAATGTAAGATTTTTACACATCGGGAATAAATCCGATACCTCAATTAGGGTTAGCGTATACCGAATAGTTTAGAATACCAAAATTACGACCCAATAGGATATTTGAATACCCGAGCATAATGTGATTAACGTCACATTGGGATTCGAGCCTAATTACGACTTAGGAATTAAAACTAGAATCTAGTTTAGAAGCCGAACCCCGAAATAGAATACAACGAATTATTAATACGTTATAAGTATACAGGAGGAAAATAAGTTACATTATGAATTAGAATAAGAATCCATAAAATATAAGTACTAAAAGGACCTATTTGTATTATAGGACACCCGGAAACAAATCAGCTCGCGATTAAAGGATCGAGCGATCGAGCGATCGAGCAAATTCAAGTAAGTTGAGTTATTGCTTATTGTAATAGAGTACTAGTTTTGTAGTGCTCGGAGACTTAGGCTTGTATATGCTTGTGATTATAAGTAGTTTGCGCATGTGTTTGATGTATCTGAATTCGTGCTGGAATTTGTGCTGTGAATGATTTTGTAACTGATTTAATTGGTATGAACTTGTTTGAACACCTTAACTGGAATTTAATCTTAGTCGACCGAAAACGTCATGCATTGCAACCCGTTAGGGGATCATAGGACTCTCCAACCAAATACCGACTTCTTCGAAAGGGATGGCGCAGGATTGCAAAATGGTCCCTTCTTCATCCTCAGTCGAACTAAGTGACAGCAGAGGAGGTCGCGGCGGGGGTGAAGTCAATGGTTCGAAGGTAGTCGCGAGAGGAGCGAGGTCTTTATTGCACAAGCCTAGGTTTGGTTGTGAGCTGTTGCATAACATGGAACTCCTCAATCCGGATTGGAGCGGGTGAAATTTCTCTGATTTCACAACGGACCGGACTACGTTATGCGATGATACTTGATTGTTGCATTGCATGAAAATAATTGTTTAATAACCCTGTTTATGCTTGTATGCATTCATGAGTCTCTAATTCAACTTACTGAGCTGTAGTTGCTCATACCCTTATAGATCCTTTTGCAGGTTCTGATTTGTGATCACTACAAATATTATGCCGCCCTACAATTACCCAGAGGTTAGTCTTTTTGAAGCCAGGGGAGTGAGGACCAAGATACTTAGTAAAATGTGTAACTGGACTGACCTTGTAGTTAAAGGTTAAAGACTGATATTTATTCTATAAATTAGTAGACTGTGGTGATTATGTAAATTTCCTGGGAAGCTCTGTGGACTTATTTATAATTATCTATGTTTAATAGAAATTTGTGATATTTATCATGATTGTAGTATAATTATTAATCGAACTGTTTACTTCAAAACGAGTGGTCGTCGACGCCTTGTGTAGATTATCTCTATGGTAGGAACTGTAAGGCCAGTTTCTATCATATAATGGTTTACATGGCGGGACTGTTGCGACTTCGCGACTTCGGGGCGTAACAGATAATATAACGTAATAGAATCTTACTGATAATACACATTTATTATAATTCCATACATATTCTAATTATCTATGGAACTTTATTATAAAATATATACTAGTAGAAAAGCATATAAATACAATAAATACTTACTTTTATAAGTAATATCCATAAATACATTTAAAATATCTTAACACATTGTGCACAAATTACAACACTTCCACCTGCACTATTTGTAAGCTTCCAAAATTGAGTTTAGGACAACCGAGCTCAGATTTAGGGCTTTTAAGGTAACTTATACAATTGAGCTCAAACTTTGCGACTAGAATGAAAAAGTTAGTCGAGATATTACAGTGAAGTTAGATTTTAGTAATAATGACCCGAAACCACAATTTTTCCCTTAGAAATTGGAATATTTAATAAAGCACTAAAATGTTCGGAACTCCTAAAATTGAACTTAGATTACAACGAGAACTTAGAGATAAATTAATTGAGCTATAAAATGAGATAATGTAGGATAATTTACTATATAAAAATACACGTAATTTTTCGAGTATACCCGGTATAAATAATAAATATACCCGTAAATTAACCCAAAATTGTGTAATTATATATTTATTGTGTTGAATTCATGAAGTTAACTTTAGAACGTATCCTAAAAATAAAAGATATGCTAGAAACTTAATTATATGAGTAAAGTTATATATTTCACATGTTATTTACATAGGGTATAAACTTGTATATTAATTAAATAACTAATTCTAACATATAATATCTATATTTAAGTAATTATTTAATAAAAGAAAAAAAAAGAAAAATTAATCAAATACACTGGAGATTGCTGGACGTGAGGCGTGGCAGGAGAATGGGAAAGGAGATTGCTGATTCAAAAGTGAATTTATAACTTTAGGACACCTCATGCATAAAAAAAAAATAAATTAGAAAAGAAAATATAAAATAATTATAAAAAATCCCTTAACCGACTTTGAGGCACTATAAAAAATCAACACCATCAGATATGAAGGTTTTAGCAGTTGGGAATCAGAAATGCTTAGAAAGAAAAAATTAAAAAAATCGTGGAAAAAAAAACAAATTTAGAAAAAACAGAAAAAATTAGTGAAAGTGTGGAACCCTAACCTAGAGTAGTTTTGCTGTGAAACCCAGTCAACCCCACACGGTCCACCCACCGCGCAGGCCGTCCGGCAACCGCCCAGCTGCCACTGGCCACCGGAGCACCCAAGAATACCAAGGTCAAATTTCTGCCCTGTTTTTCAATAATTTCTAAAAAATAGTAAATCCGCCCAGAAAATTATGAAAAAAAATTATACTTAGGTTATTTTAGACATGCTTTCATGTGATATTTTTATTTTTGAAAAATTCGTAATATTTAATATACTTTATTAAAGAATCTATAATTCACCCGAATTTATATTTGTAAAATAAATGTACTATATGATGTTGTTTCTAGCTGAAAATTTTTGTGTAGGATGTGTATGATATATAGGTAATTGCTACGTAGCCCAAATTTTTATTTGAATAATTTTAATATTTATTGCATTTTTAGGCCTGAAATTAGTTCGAAAATAGGCTGAAATTATGAATTTAATAGGAAATTATGAAATTAATTGATGAAATGGATATGTACTAATCTATAATAAATAATAATAGTATTGAGTCAGATTTAAATTAATTTGGTGCTAAAAGAATTATAATTGAATAATTTATTATAATTTAGGGGTAAAATTATTAATATGAAAATATAGACAATAGGTCGGAAACTTAAAACCAAGTGATAACTGAATTTCCTATATTTTTAGAATCCTATAGAAATTTTTGGGGAATTATTTGGTAACCCGAACTATTTATTACGAATTTATTAAGTAAAATAGCTTAAATTACAAGTTGGGGTATATTTGTAATATTAAAAGGCTAAAACGAATTAACCAAAAGCTATATAAAGGATTGCTGATCAGATGGGATTAATGGAAATTTTTGTCTTATTTATTAATATTTTTGATCGGGATACACTTTAGGTGTAATAGAATTGAATAATACTCATATTGTTACAATATAAGGACAAATTAGATAAAATATAATTTAATAATGTAAATCATGTATAATACAATCGTTTTTATATAATTATGTATAATTGTATTAAAAACTTAAACTACCTGTTAAAACCCACCTCTAGAAACTGGACTCGTAAAACGTATCGTTAGGTCCATACGAACCCAATGACACTAATTTTGTTGAAATCGAACAACCTTAAGTAATTTAGCTCAAGACTATATCATATTCAAGAACATACAAATTTCAGTAACCTTACTGGAATGAAAACGTGAGTTAATAAATAAAAAGTATGTTTCGATACGATCGAAACGATATATAATACGTAATAGTATATATGGTGTACAGTATCAATAATTAATAATTTAATTCGATATATAGTGATAACATGACGATATATTATGGAAATAATATATATATATATATATAACCATTTTAGATAAAACCCTAATGTTTTCGTAATTATTACGAAAACTGAATTTGGGCCTTTTGTGTAATTAGGACCTTCCAATACAAAGACGATTGACAATTCAAGTCAGCAATAGCGAACATCTAAACAAGTAACTTGGGGTTGTGGCTTCACCGCTGTTTAGGTGCTATTTAAAGTATCCGGAGACCCAAGAGTACTTCTGGTTGTGTTTGTAGTTAGATGATTATGTGCATGCTATGTGTGTGAGTGATACTCAGTTGTGACAGGAGTTCAACTCCTTGGTGTGCTGTTCTGCATATTTGTATGGATTCCATATTGTGTGAACTTGTTGATCACCTTTGATTAACACTAACGGTTATTCGACTAAAATGTAATTGGACATGCATAATCACCCGTTAGGGGAAAACGATTAAGAGTGTTAGACCAAATACCGACTCCCTTCGATGAGGATAGCTGAAATGGTCCTTTCCCCATCCTTAGTCGAACTAAGTGACAAGTGAGTGGGTCGCGGCAAGGTTGAAGGCTGTGGTTCGAAGGTGGTCATGGGAGGAGAGTGTTCTCCATTGCACAAGCCTGGTTTTGGTCTAACTTAAGTCGCGATGAAACTCCTCAATTCGGGTTGGATCAGATGAAATTACTCTAACCTCATAGTGGACCGGTTAATACTGTGTGATGTTTTATTTGAGTGATTGCATTGCATTTCATCATAATTATTAACCTTATTTGTGATTGTATAGTACTCTTCTGACTCCGCCCCACTTACTAAGCTAGTTGTGCTCACATCCCTACAGACTCTTTTGTAGGTGTTGAGTGAAGGCAAGATGTTCAGGTACCACCGTTCCCAGGTTAGTATGCTACTATGTAGGAAAGTGAGGATCGAGGAATTTAACTGAACCTGAGCTTTTGGCTTTGTCTTTAAGTTTTGAGGAAAACTAAATGGGAATTCCCTGGGAGCCCACTAGATTTCTAACTTATTGTATATAGACTGTAAAACCCGTCGTTTTTAACGAACTCTGATTGTAAACTTTACCTTTGGACGAGAAATGTTTGTTTAAATACTGTTATGATACTAAACAGTAGATTGTATAGAATAAGTAACTTGTAAAAGCTCTACCACATGTTTGGTTAATATCAAGTGTCAGAGCAGACATTTCAAGCTGGTTAAGTTGTGCGCCTTGTGTAAACTGCGTCTACGATAGCAGCTATGAGGTCAGCTTCTATCTTAAATTAGTTTACACGGCGGGACTGTTATGACTCTTCTTGTTCGAGGCGTGACACTATTGCCAAACACTATAGAATCTAAGTCCTACGCTTCTCACATAGGCCTCATGTTTTTACCAAGGTAAGGCCCTTGTGAGTGAATCAACAACATTTTCATCTATTGTTACTCTACAGACCAACACATCACCTCTTTGAACTATCTCTCTGAGGATGTGAAACTTCTAAAGTACATGTTTGGACCTCTGGTGAGACCTTGGTTCCTTAGCCTGACCTATAGTTGCATTGTCATCACAATATAGTGTAATAAGATTTGCAATACTTGGAACCACTCCTAATTTGGAGATAAAGTTTCTAATCCATATGGCTTTTTTCACTGCTTCAAAAGTCACCATGTACTCAGACTCTACTATAGAATTTGCTACTGTCTCTTGTTTAGAGCTCTTATAACAAACAGCTCCATAATTTAAGCAAAACATATAACCTTGCTACGATTTCAAATTATCCTAATCTATTTGGAAATTAGTGTTAGTATATCCTCTTATAGCTAGTTCCTCGTCTCCTCCATAAACCAAGAACAAATATTTTCTTCTTCTCAAATACTTGAGAATAGTCTTTACAGCAGCCTAGTGACCCTCACTTGGGTTAGCCTAATATCTATTTGTCATGTTCACAAACATAAGCGATGTCTAATTGCGTACATATCATAACATATATTATGGACCCAATTGTCGAGGCATATGATACTCTATCCATTTTATCATTTTCCTCTTGTGTTTTTTGACACATTTCCTTGGAGAGATGTAGACCGTGTGACATAAGCAAAAATCCTCTCTTGAAATTGTGCATATTAAATTTATTTAATACTTTGTCAATGTATGTGCTTTGACTTAGTCTAAGTACTCTCTTATACCTATTTCGGTATATTGTAATTCCTAAAATATAAGCTACTTCTTCTGAGTCTTTCATAGAGAAGCACTTGCTTAACCAAGTCTTGATAGACTCTAGAGTAGGTATATCATTTTCAATCAGAAGGATATCATCAACATATAAAACTAGGAATACAATCGTGCTCCCACTCACCTTCTTGTAAACATAAGATTCTTTTGGATTCTTAAAATAGCTAAATTCCTTGACTGTCTCATTGAATCTCAGATTTCAGCTCCGAGAAGCTTGCTTCAATCCATAAATGGATCTGTTTAACTTATAGATTTTATCAACATTCTTAAGTGCTATAAAACCAGGAGGTTATACCATGTACATTTCCTCCTTTAACTTTCCATTTAAGAAAGCTATTTTAACATCCATTTGCCAAATCTTATAATCTTTATAAGCTACTATTGCAAGCAAAATTCGAATGGACTTAAGCTTTTCTATTGGTGAAAAAGTTTCATCATAATCAATTACATGATGTTAAGTGAAACCTTTTGCTACTAGCCTATCTTTATAGGTACTTACATTCCCATCCATATTAGTCTTCTTTTTAAAGACCCATTTGCACCTTATAGGTTTTACCTTAACTAGTACATCTACCAAATCTCATACTTGGTGGGTGTACATGGAGTCCATCTCAGATTTCATAGCTTCTAACCATTTCTTAGAGTTTGGTGAAGCAATTGCTTCTTCATATGTCAATAGTTTGTTATTTTCGACAAGTAGTATATCTTCTTGATGTGTTACAAGTAAATTTAACCTTTCAGGTTCTCAACGTACTTTTGTTCACTTACATAGTTCTTGTGTTTCAAGAGCAATCTCTGGTATTGGTACCATAGGTACTTGTGTTGTTGTTTCACACCCAATTGCTCATGTTCCAACTCATTTATGGAATCTTGAATTTCTTCAAGATATACTTTACTCCCACTACTTTCTTTAGAAATAAACTCTCTTTAAAAATATAGCATATCGAACAACAAACACTAGTGCTTACTTGGAAGATAAAAGTAGCATCCCTTAGTTTCTTTGGGATATTCTATAAATGTGCATTTAATAGACTTTGCTGCAAGCTTATCAGAGAATCTACTCTTTACGTAAGCATCATAGCCCCAAACTTTAAGATAAGATAAATTAGGTTTCCTCCCAAACCATAACTCATATGGTGTTTTATTTACTACCTTAGTTGGAACATGGTTCGGTATATATGTTGTTGTTTCTAAGGCATAACCCCAAAAGGTTAAAGGAAGACTTACATAACTCATCGTTGACCTAACAATGTCTATTAGAGTGCGATTCCTCCTCTCTAAAACACCAATCCATTCTAGTGTTCCAAGAGGTGTGAATTATGAAATTATTCCACTCTCTTTCAGGTAGTCAATGAACCCTTGACTAAAATATTCTCCACCTCTATCATTACGAAGTGTTTTGATCTTTTTGTCAAGTTGATTTTCTACTTCATTTTTAAATTCTTTGAATTTCTCAAAAGTCTCTGACTTATGCCTCATCAAGTAGATATATCTATACCTACTTAAATCATCGGTAAAAGTCATAAAGTAAGAAAATCCACCTTTGGCTTGAGTTGATAATGGTTGACACGCATCATTGTATACGAGTTCTAATAACTCTTTTGCCCTTTCACCTTTCTTAGTAAAAGGTTTCTTAGCCATTTTATCTTATAAACATACTTTACAAGTATCTATAGATTTAAAATTAAATGAATCCAAATACCCTTCAAAATAAAGTTTAGCTAAGCGTTTCTCGTTTACATGGCCAAGTCTACAATGCCATAGGTAAGTTAAATTTGAATAATGCATTTTCTGTTTCTTAATGTCAATGTAATGAATAGATTCACTAGTATTAAGAATATAAAGACCATTAACCAATGTTCTATCACCATAAAACATTCCATTCATATAAAATGAACAACTTCTATTTTTAAGCTGAAAAACAAAACCCTTAGTATCTAAATATGATATCGACATTATGTTTTTGGTGAAACTAGAAACATAATAACAATTCTCTAATTTTAATACAAGTCTACTAGGCAAAGAAATAATATAGGTTCCTACAGTTAAAGCAATAACTCTCGCTCCATCAGCCACTCATAGGTCCATTTCTCCCTTGGATAACTTCATGCTCTCACTTAGACCCTACAAGGTAACACAAATGTGAGAACCACATCTTGTATCTATGACCTATGTAGAAGAAACAAAAATAATGCATTCAATCATAAAGATAGTTCATGACAAACTGAGAGAAGGAATATGGTAGAGAAGCCAATATCAAATCGATAGCCAAGCTTTCATCTAACTAAGAGCCCAAGCTCTCAAGCCTCTCTATGTACTCTATCATCTTAAGTACATGAGGCCCAACTTAGCTCCCTTCAGCCATCTTACAGTTAAATAAGGCCTAAGATGTATTATACCATTTGGCCTTAGCACTGTCTTAGAATAGCTCCTACAAGTGAGCATATATCACTCTTGCAAACATATTCTCGTGTTGATTATGCAATTTAGATGACATTGCAGATAGCATAAGACACTAGACATCAATAGAGTCCTCAAGGTATTTCTGATATTGTGCATATTCTTCTATGGTGACGTGCCCACTTAGTTCCTTAATTTCTTTCTCTTCTAAGACATATAATTTCCTTTCATGCCTAAGGACAATTTTTAATTTCCTTGTCCAGTTAAGAAAATTTGGTCCAATAAGGATATTGTCTTTATCGAGAATAAATCACAGTGAAATGTTATTATTGCTATTTGCCATTTTAGATCTACAAAAAGATGCAGAGTTTAGTGTTTATGATTTTATTTTATAAAAGGACTTTTAAATTATCTTCCATTATTTTATTCAAATTTAATAGCCCCCTCTATTAGATTCGAAAGACCCAGTTGGAAGGTTTTCTAGTGGATCTAAAAATCCCAAAAAATATTAATATGCACATAGCTAAGTTATGGTTACATATTACATTATTTTAGGTAGGCCTTAGTAAACTCACCAATCGTAAAACTATACGATTTGTGAATTTCCTATTGGGCTACATTTTTAAAGTATAACTTTAAAACCCAATACTTGCCTATTAAATTGTTAACCTTAGTTCAGTTAACAAGTCAACAATTCAATTTAAGTCAACCTAGTAATAAATAATAAAAATTATAATTATTTAATGTGAGCCTACAACTGAGCTGTACCAATTCAAATGAAATCCTGACTATTTTATAACTTATAATTGGAAGGCAACATTATCAAACCTTAACTTAATATATTTAAGGGATTTTATAATGTCTCACCAATTATGTATGCTATTATCAATCATTAACAATACTTGCATACATAAAATAAATAAAGCAACTATAATAGTAATAATGCAATGATCATGGGCCAACTCAAAATGGGTCGAGACTAGATCCACACTAGAAGGTCATGAGACCAAAATTCATTAACCAAAATTCATTAACTCAGATGCAGCTTCTCTTTGGCTTTCTATACTTCTCTATGTCTCAAGTAAATATGGACCTCCAATCTGTCATTTCTAGTACTAAACTAATTTTCTAAAAAATATATAGAAAACAGAGTACAAATGGAATTTAAACTTGGGTTCGCAAACCCACATATACTTAATTTACATTTTATCTATGGTACGCAAATCCAAAAAAATGAAATTATATTCGTTTTTTGAACTCAACCCATCTGAAAGATACACATACCCTATTTAATAAATCCATAAATATTCACACAAAAACATTCATGCTTAGGCCCATGATCATGTGCAAGCAATAAAAGCTCCATAAATAACATAAATCATATTAACCAATTTATTCAAAATAATTATTATAATCTAGATATACATACTTAGGATTGCTATGACTAAATTCTCATAAAAAGAATATTATTTATAGAATTTCTCAGTCCATGGATCGAAAAATACTATCGATATTAAACAACGGTTTACATTTATAAAAGATATAGATGTTTTCAATCCGAAAGTAAAAGATCCCATGTTTTACATGCGATCTTTTACATTAAATCCATAATGTAAACATGAATAAATTAATCCCATAAAGATCATAACAATTATTCTATGAATCAAAGCTAGGCCAATACCAACATATGTTTTTCATGTTATACAAGTTGCTTTGATACCACTGTTAGGTTTTATAAATCAGAAAGAACGCAACGGAAATAAATAAAAAAAAAACTATAAAACCTATTATAGGATCCATGTGTGACATGAAATAAAAATATATGTTAATAAAAGATTATAAAACTATTTTTTTCCTGATGGGAAGTATCATCTCCTCCTAAGGATGGAGTTCAATTGAAATCTGAATTTGATTTATTATTTTAAAATGTGTTCACCATAAAAACTCTAAACATAATTTCTCTAGTAGTATCCACACACAAGTAGACAAGAACAAATTTTGATCTTTTATATTGCTAGATAACCAGGATTAGAATTATAAAAACTAGGAAGCAAAATATTATATTTTTCTCTCTTGCCTTTTTTTTAAGGTGTTTCTCTAAATAAAAAATCATCATCATAACTCTTTCTCTTTCTCTTTCTCTTTCTCTTACTCTTGTCTCTTTTAAACATTAACTAAAATTAATAAACTTTTCAATTGCCATAACCTTTCAATTGTATAACAATTAAACATGGAATTAATAGTAGACAACCTTTTAATTGCTATGAACCTTTTAATTTCATATTCAATTGTAATTGAATATGGAATTAATAAATTCTATATCCTTTCAATTGCCATGAATTTTTCAATAGCAATTAAACATGGAATTAATAATTCCATCCATTTATACACGAAAAGGCAATAATAAAATACATAACCTTTAAAAGGTACTTAACCGCAAATATATGCTATGCGATATAATAAATTACTTTTAATTTATTATTTCAAATCAATTTATTCTAACTCTAAAATAAATATCGAAAAATTTTAGGATGCACTAAAATTTCTTATCAAAACATTATTCCCATTAGATCTAGCTACATTTTCATTTCAAGTATAGGACCTTTTGTGATACCATTTTCCGTTAACACAACTAACACAACTGGTGTTGGTGTTAATAATTGTGAAAATGGTAGATTATGTCAAACTCTCGGTTTTTGCAAATGGCAAGATTCTAACAAGTCTAAAAGGATCATATTATGATAAAGGGTTAGTTAGTAACGTGAAAGTAGAAGTGGATATGGATTACTCAAGGCTCCTATCTAAAATATCAGAGTTGTTGTAAATAAATCCAAATATAAGAAATATACAAATGATCACAAACAGACATTTGTATATGGAAATGGATTGAAAGAATTTTTATTGAAAGATATTAGTAATGATGAAGATATAAAGGCCCTCATAGATATGGAAAAGGTATTTGGAACGACATGCCTTTAACACCTTTACATCGAAGTCAAAGATCAATGTACCATGATTCAAAAGCAACTATGGGCAATTTAGATGAATACTCCTCATCAACTACAAGCATAAAGAACTATGAATGTCTCAGAAAACATCAAAACAATCGGTGATTTCTCCATGCAAAATGAAGAAATTTTACCTATAAGTGATGATCTCGATGGAGAGATAGAGGAGGCACTTGAAGATAATGATACAGAAGATGAATTAATACATGAAGTGAATTTAGATAATGAACAAGAGATGGATATTGAGATGGACACATCTGAAGAGGAAGAGCAATGTCCAAATTCACCACAAAATGCCTAAACACAGACCATAACACCCAGTAGTCTAGGAGGACAACAAATGGTTGGATTATCGTTCCAAGACTACATTTCGTTCCTTAATAGGATGGATGTAAATGATGGATATGTATCATATGAGGAAGATTTCATCCACGATGAAGACCTGTAGTTAATAAATGAGCTAAAGAAAGGGATGAGATTCAAGAACAAGTCAGACTTGATTTATGTGCTAAAAATGTGGCTCATAAAGAATCATTATAATTTCCTAATGACTAAATCAGATAAGAAGGTGTGGAACATTGTTTGTGAAGAGAGGAATACATGCGATTGTAAATAATGAATTCATGCGATCCAGAAGCATTGGGATACAAACTTTGTAATTACATTTGCTAATGGCTACACACTTATAGGAGGAGGAGATTTAGAAATGATTATCCACAACTCGACCAAACATTCATGAGGCTGTGTTTTCTGAGTCAAATCAAGAATGATCCAAATGTTAAGGTCACTATACTTAAATGGAAAATAGAAGACATATATGGTTACGTGATTTCAAAGAGAAAAATCTAGTGTGGGGGGGAGGTAATGAGGAGGAAAGATAGCTATTGAGAAAGTGTATGGAAATTGGGATGAATTATGTAATGAATTGCCAAAATTGATGACTTCAATCCAGAGAAAAAAACCTAGAACACATGTTGCATGGAAATTCTTATTGATCAAGAAGTAAATCGATGTGGTATTTGACATATTATTTTAGGCATTTGGACCAATTATAAAAGCATTCAAACACTATATGTCACGCCCCGAACAAGAAGAGTCATAACAGTCCCGCCGTGTAAACTAATCTAAGATAGAAGCTGACCTCACAATTGCTATCGTAGACGCAGTTTACACAAGGCGCACAACTCAACCAGCTTGAAACATCTGTTCTGACATCTGTTAATATCCAAACCTGTGGTAGAGCTTTTACAAAATACTTGTTCTATACAATCTGTTGTTTAGTACTACAACAGTAATTATACAAACATTTCACGTCCAAGGGTATAGATTACAATCAGAGTTTATTAAAAACCACAGATTTTACGATTTATATACAATAAGTTAGAAAACTAGTAGGCTCCCAGGGAATTCCCATTTAGTTTTCTTCAAAACTTAAAGACAAAACAAAAGCTCAGGTTCAGTTAAATTCCTCAATCCTCACTTTCCCACACAGCAACACACTAACGTGAGAACGGTGGTACCTGAACATCTTTGCCTTTACTCAGCACATGCAAAAGAGTCTGTAGGGGTGTGAGCACAACTAGCTCAGTAAGTGGGGCGGAGTCAGAAGAGTACTATACAATCACAAATAAGGTTAATAATTATGATGAAATGCAATGCAATCACTCAAATGAAAACATCGCACAGTGTTAACCGGTCCACTGTGAGGTTAGAGAAATTTCATCCGCTCCAACCCGGATTGAGGAGTTTCATCGCGACTCAAGTTAAACCAAACCCGGGCTTGTGCAATGGAGAACACCCCCCTCCCAAGACCGCCTTCGAACCACGGCCCCCAACCTTGCCGCGACCTCCTCGCCTATCACTTAGTTCGACTAAGGATGGGGAAAGGACCATTTCAGCTATCCTCATCGAAGGAAGTCGGTGTTTGGCTTAACACTCTTAATCGTTTCCCCTAACGGGTGATTATGCATGACCAATTACACTTTAGTCGAATAATCATTAGTGATAATCAGGGGTGACCAATAAGTTCACACAATACAGAATCCATGCAAATATGCAGAACAGCACACCAAGGAGTTGAACTCCTGTCACAACAGAGTATCATTCACACACATAGCATGCGCATAATCATCTAACTACAAACACAACCAGAAGTACTCTTGGGTCTCCGGATACTTTTAAATAGTACCCAAACAGCGGCGAAGCTACCATCCCAACTTACTTGTTTAGATGTTCGCTATTTCTGACTTGAATTGTCAACCGTCTTTGGAAGGTCCTAATTACACAAAAGGTCCAAATTTAGTTTTCGTAATAATTACGAAAACATTAGGGTTTAATCTAAAATGGTTATATATATATATATATATATATATTATTTCCATAATATGCAGTTATGTTATTACTATATATCGAATTAAATTATTAATTATTGATATTGTACATCATATATACTATTATGTATTACATATCGTTTTGATCGTATCGAAACGTACTTTTTATTTATTAATTCACGTTTTGATTCCGGTAAGGTTACCGAAATGTGTATATTCTTGAATATGTTATAGTTATAGGCTAGATTGCTTAAGGTTATCCGATTTCAACAAAACTAGTGTCATTGAGTTCGTATAAACTTAACAACACATCTTACGAGTCCTGTTCCTGGAGATGGATTTTAACGGGTAGTTTGAATTTTTAATACAATTATACATAATTATATAAAAACGATCGTATTATGCGAAATTTACAGTTTTAAATTATATTTTATCCAATTTGTCCTTATATTGTAACAATATAAGTATTATTCAATTTTAATACACCTAAAGTACATCTCGATAAGAAAATATTAATAATTATAATAAAAATCTCTATTTAACCCAATTCAATTAGCAATCCTATATATAGGTTTTATTTAACTATTTAACTCATTTTAGTCTATTAATATTACAAATACACCCCGACTTGTAATTTAAGCTATTTTACTTAATAAATTCGTAATAAATAGTTCGGATTACCCAATAATTCCCCGAAAATTTCTATGGACTTCTAAAAATATAAGGAATTCAATTATCACTTGGTTTCAAGTTTTCAACCTATTGCCTATATTTTCGTATTGACGATTTTACCCCTAAATTTGATAAATTATCCAATTATAATTCTTTTAGCATCCAATTAATTTCAATCTGACTCAATACCATTATTATTTATTATAGATCATTACATGCCCATTTCATCAATTAATTTTATAATTTTCTATTAAATTCATAATTTCAGCCTATTTTCGAACCAATTTCAGGCCTAAAAATTCAATAAATATTAAAATTTATTCAAATAAAAATTTGGGCTACGTAGCAATTGCCTATATATCATACACATTCTACACAAAAATTTTCGGCTAGAAACAACATCATATAGTACATTTATTTTATAAATATATATTCGGATAAATTACAGATTTCTTAATAAAGTATATTAAATATTACGAATTTTTCAAAAATAAAAATATCACATGAAAGCATGTCTAAAATAACCTAAGTGTAAATTTTTTCATAATTTTCTGGGCGGATTTACTATTTTTTAAAAATTATTGAAAAACAGGGCAGAAATTTGACCTTGGTATTCTTGGGTGCTCCGGTGGCCTGCGGCGGCTGGGCGGTTGTCAGAACACCTAGACGCTGGGGGTACTCCTTGGTGGTGAAGTGGCATAACAGCAGATCAAAGGGAACCCTAAGAACTAGCCTTGCTCGGTGATTGTTCTGTTTTTTTTTTTTTTTCTACGATTTTTTCTTGATTTTTCTTTCTGTTGTTTTTGGTTCCAAACTGTCAAATGTTGTTATTCTGCTGCTGGGATAATTTTTATAGAGCTCTTTCACCGCCTATGATTTTTCTTTATTTTTTTTCTTTTGTTTTTTCCTATTTTAGCTAAGCATGTGGTGTCCTAATCTTACAATTTTACTTTTGATTCAGCACTTTACTTTCCCCTTTGTCCTGCCACGCCTCCTTCCAGCAATCTCATTGTTATTTAATTAATTTTTCTTTTTCTTTTATTAAATAATTACTTAAATATAGATATTATATGTTAGAATTAATTATTTAATTAATATACAAGGTTATATCCTATGTAAATAACATGTAAAATATATAACTTTACTCATATAATTAAGTTTCTAGCATATCTTTTATTTTTAGGATACATTCTAAGGTTAATTTCATGAATTCAACACAATATATATATAATTACTCAATTTTAAGTTAATTTACGAGTATAATTATTATTTGTACCGGGTATACTAAAAAATTACGTATATTTTTTTATAGTAAATTATACTACATTATCTCATTTTATAGCTCAATTAACTTATCTCTATGTTCTCGTTGCAATCTAAGTTCAATTTTAGGAGTTCTGAACATTTTAGGGCTTTAGTAAATATTCCAATTTCTAAGAGCAAAATTGGGATTTCGGGTCATTATTACTAAAATCTAACTTCACTGTAATATCTCGACTAACATTTTCATTCTAGTCACAAAGTTTGGGCTCAATTGGATAAGTTACCTTAAAAGCCCTAAATTTGAGCTCGGTTATCTTAAACTCAATTTTGGGAGCTTACACTATAGACCTGTAATGAATATAGATGGCACATTTTTATATCAAAAATATCCATAATGTTTACTAATCGCACGTAGTATGGATAGTACAAATCACATACTTCCGTTGGCATTCACATTAGTTGAAAAGGAATCGGGTAAAACCTAAAAATGGTTCATGAAGAAATTGAAGCAATACCTCCATGGATCATGTGATGATGATCTTACCCTATGCGTTATATTAGATAAACACAAGAGTATAGCAAAAGTAATAAAAGATGGCAACATTGGATGGTAGCTACCTAATGCAAAATGGAGAGTGTGTATAAAACATGTTGCCAGCAACTTCAACATAAAATACCAAAACAACTATCTAAAGAAGATAGTAACTGCAATAGCTTTCTAAGCATAGGAAAGCAAATTTGAATTTTACATGAAGGAGATAAGAAAGAGGAATGTAGCGGCTCTAAATTATTTTGTAGACATCCCCAGTGAGCTATGGATACGATCACATGATAGGGGATTCAAGTACGGTCAAATGATAATAAATCTCAGTGAAAGTTATAATGTAGTGTTAAGAGGTACAAAGTCATTACTTGTATCGACATTGTTTCTAAAGATGTTTTACAACTGTGTGGGACACTTCCAAGAGAGACGTGATAAAGCAGTTAAGGTTATATGTAAGGAAAAATCTTACCCCAAATGGATTCTCAAGAAGATAGAAAAATGGAGAGGCATAGCTATTGGGCACTAAGTAAAAAACATTTAATATGAGAACAAGAATATTTTAAGTGCAAACGAGAACATACATGACTAAATATGGAACAAAAGGTGACCATTATCATAGAATTAACATAAATAACAATAAATGTAGCTGTAACAAGTGGTGAATGTACAAAATTCCCTGCTCACATGCATTAGCAGCCATGGCTTACTCAAAAATAGATCCAACATATAAGATTGAGAGATTATATCATTGGGAAAATTAAGGAGCCTATTACCAAACTGCCTTCTAGCCTCTAGGAGATAGGCATACATAAATAGATTCGGAAGGAATACCAAGAATACACCTATTATATGACAAAGCTAGAAAAGAAGGAAAATCGAGAGCAAGTAGATATCATAATGAGATGGATCTAAAAGAAAAATCCAACAAAGAACTATTGCAAAAGATGTATTAAAAAAGGACATAATATAAGAACATGTCCAAAACAAGGTTAATACAACTTATAACAAGTTTGTAGTATTATTATATATCATGTTTTACTTTATAATTAGTTTGACGTGTTTAATATAAATTGCAAAAAATCTAACATATATTTACCTTTTTTTATGAAGATGGATCTAGGACGAGTAGATAAATTAGTATTGACATGACAGGACACACACAGTGTAATATCGCATAAATCAGTAATCCAGAAATAAATATCCAAGTATTAGGATAAAGCACTATCCTTGTACGATTAGGGACAATAGTTGATTTAGGGCATCCGAGAAAGTAAACCGATTAGGCTAAAAACTCACAAGAGACATGATAACCTTAATAAGGAATTCTCGTACGTTTGGAAATCCATAATATACTAAGAATATCAAGAATACAATCAAAATATTGGGAATTTACTTTATATGAGACCCTAAAATCGAATTTATGACAATTGTACCTAAATTTACGATTTTCGAGGAGAGTTATTCAATTGAGCCCGAACTTTACGACTAAGATAGAAAACTTAGTTGAAGTGATTTGGTGAAATTAGATTTTAAAAATAATTACCCAAAATCCTAATTTAGCCTTTAGAAGTGTGATTATTTAATATAATACAAAATTGCTTAGAACCCCTAAAATCGAGCTCGAAATGTAACAAAAACTTAAAAATAAATTACTTAAAATATAAAATGAGATAATATAATATAATTTACTATATGAGTATATACGGATTTTTATGAGTATACTTGGTATAAATAATGTCAAGTTTGATTTTTTCGATTTTCTATTTAAAATTGATTTCTCATTTTCTGATTAATACTAAACCCTAACCCATTTAATATTAATCATCGACTAAAGATATTAAGAAAATTCCGGTTTTTTATTGAAAATAATTTTTGGAGTTGCCACCCGACCGAAGTCGGGAAAAGAAAAAGAAACCGTAACCAATTGGATGGATTCATTACGATTTAACTACCGGTCTTTGATTTCAATTTGAATAAAGAACCAGAGGGTTTCGAATTCGGGGGCTAACCTATTAAACCTTAACGGGTACCACTATCTATTTACCGAAATTAGGATTATTTTTCTAATTATAATATTTAAAATAAATAGATAAATAAACAAAAGAAAAAGAACCTAAGTTTAACATATTTTATCGTCACCCCGAAGGTGCTTACATACCCGCTAGCCGGGATCAGACGATCGTAGTTCTTTCAAAAAATCTTTAATATGTTGATTGATTTTAATTTTGAAAACCGACTGAGTTTACGTTATTATCAATTTAGTTTTTCAAAGAAAACTCTAAAAGAGTCCTAATTCATTAAGTCTTTTATTTTATTTTATAAAAACTCTCTAAAAGTCTATTTTTTTAATGGGGTTTTTTTTTATTTTATTTATTTACAAAATAAATTTTTTTAAGTGAGAAAATCCTAATGTCATAATGTTAAAAATATACCTAAGCATATAAATATATATACATATATCTATTTACCTATCATGTCATAAACTTAACTAAATAACTAATGGAATTATAGTGATAAATAAAAAGACAAATAAATAAATAAAATAAAATAATCAAACCAAACCTGACTTGGGCTGTTCGGTAAAGTGTTGGTGTTGGTTTGTCGAGCGTGGAGACGTAACGGTCAATGCTGAATCATGTGTTGTAATGCTGTTGTACAGAACGTACTACTGTTCGCCCGGCGTTGCTGTCCGCTTGGTGTTGCTGCTGCCCATCTGGTGTCATTATGTTGAGCTGCTGCAGAACTACGCTTGCTGCTACTGTTGTTTCTATTAGAGGGTCGGCTTGGCATAGGCGGTATGTTGCTAGTTTCTGTAGGGGCTCCTATTCTTTTTTGCTCTGTTTCTTTTTTCTAACTGCGTAAAGTGCTTATATAGTCTAACCAAATTATATCATATCATATGTAATTATATCTGATTCAACTAATATTCATATGATTTGATTAGATATGAATCTAATTTTAAATCTTATTTCTATAAAGACAGAAAAATAAAAACATAGGTACCTGCTGAGACTCGAATTCGTGACCCCTAACTAAATCCACCCAAATACTCTATTACTTATCCATTAAACCATTGACATGTATTTTGACATTCATTACCATTAAATTATATTTAAACTATCCAATTCCCTAAAATAAAATTTTTAACTAAACTAAACTAAAACTAAAACTAACATTAAAACTAATTATTCCTAATATAAATTATTTCCTAAAAATCTACGAAATCGTTATGATTTTTCCTTTTCTTATTTTTTTGGTATTTTCATTATTTGTTAATTTTTATTATCTTTTTATCTTTTATTAATTTTTTTGTTTTTTGATTTTTTGAATTAGGACCTTTTTTATAAAAATAAAAATTAGGTGTCTATAAATAATAATTATACTCGTAAATTAACCCGAAAATCTAAAAATATATAATACGTAATACCACATGTAAGACCTACAATCAGTTACTCGGAGTTTGACTTATAGAATTTAGGGCGATTGGCTAAAGGATCCGATCAAGCTTAAATTACAAATAAAGCTAGAAATATTAGTAAAAATGATCCCGTAAGTTTGAATTTAAGAAAATAAGTATTAAAATAAAATAATATAAAATTTTTAAATTTTAAGTATATTACTTATTATTTATCGAAAATGAGTAAAATGCATTCTGATAATTAACAAATAACTAGAAATAAATTATATACACACTAAAAATTATAAAATAACCTAAATAATATTTAAAAATATTTATTTTTTCTATATATGAATTTACATGTAGGTAGAAATATGTGTAATTACTTAAAATACAGAAAATGTGCTAAAATAATGCTAAATAATTAAAGAAAATTCATAATTAATTAAGGAAAAATAAAGAAAAATTAGGAAGAATGAGGAAAAATCCAGAATTAAGGTGTGATAATTTGGAATTAAAGAAATAAAAGTAACCAATCAAATTACAACAAATAAAAAGTAAGAACAAGAAGAGATAAAGCAATTGTCAAATCAATTTAATGCACAATAATTCCTCAAGACCTCTATAAATACCCCAAATTTTTCAGAAGCTCATTTTGAATGTTTGGAATTTTTTGAAAATTAGAGAAAGGCGAAACTGAGAGGAAATTAGGGTTTTACAAAAAATCACAAAAAAAAAAAAAACTGTGCAGTTAAAGTTTCTAAGAATCCAGACTCGACAAGCAACTAGGAGTAGATGGCCATTACCACCACACGGTGGTGGCAGTGCCCAGGTGGACTGACATACCTATGGCCACCGATGGTAACCGGAGCCATCGGTTCTAGTGAGTCCCGATTTCTACTCAATTTTTCTTAAATTGTTAAAAATATCAAAATTAGTTGGAAAATTATGAAACTAGTTATTATGAAATATTTTTTTATTTAGTTTTTAGAAAAAATATTATTTTGATGAAAATATAGTCCTTAAGAAATCTTACAAAACCGAGCATATTTCGGTTTAAAAATAAATTATTTTAAGAGTGTAATTTTAAGCCTAAAATTTTTGTGTAGACTACTTAGGGGTTATAGAACAATCTCACGAAGCCCTTTTTCAAAAATTAATTTTCAAAATTTTTAGATAATTTTTATGCCTTAAAATGATGCATAAAATTGGTAATTTATGGTTAATTAAGTAATTAAATAGGTAATTACTAATTTGATGCATAATTATATGTTTTGGATGTTGAAATCTAATGGAGTATGCTATTTGTAGCATGTAGAGCGTTAGATGTAATTATTAGCATATTATGTAGTAAATATGTAATAGGTAAAAATGATAAATTTTAAGTTAATTTAGTAATTTAGGGTAATTAGGTTCAAAACTTGGTTTGGGATGAATTTAAATATTTGGAATGTTATTTGATGTTGGGAGATGATATTTGAAGTGATGGAAATATTAAATATGTATATTATGTACACATTAGGAAAATATTGGTTAGAATTGATATTATGATAATAATAGGAATATATAAGAAATCTAATAGGAAACTTAAGTTAGGGTAATTATATAAAAAATGTAAGATTTTCTCATAATGGGAGTGAATTCGATAATTAAATTAGGATTCGGGTATACCACACCGATTAGAACACTAGTTAGAGACTAAAAACGATATTTAGGATGTCCAAAAATAATGCGATTAATTTTACATTATGGGTCGAAATGATTTCTCAAGGTATACATATAAATCTCTAACAAAAAACTGAGTCAAAAACCTAATTTAAAAATCGATGCGAAAACTAAAACAGAACTAACATGATTCAAGAAGAATTATAAAAGACTTAAAACCTAGATAATTACGTATATTAAACCCTAAACAAAAGATAACAATAAATAGGATAAAACCAACTTATAATAATTATATGGAAAATTGAAACCACGTTTGTATTATAGGGATGATCGGCAATGGCCTGAACGAATCGAACCTTGAATGAGCGAGTGAGCGAGGAGTCTAGGTAAGTTGGGATTAATACGTTGCTATATTTTGGAGGCTTAAGATTATACTTGATTATACTTGTTAGATAGTTGGCTTTGTACATGTGCTTGATTATAAGTGAAGCTATGATTCTGTTTGTTATTCTAGCTTATATTATATGAAGTGATCGATCACCCTAAATTAGACTTAACAAAGATATGACTTATAACCATAAATCAGACCTGTATAGCAACCCATTACAGGAAACCTAAGATTCTCCAACTAAATACCAACCCCTTTAAAAAGAATAGCGTCAGATAGTATAATGGGTCCTTTCTTCATCCTTGGTCAAACTAAGTAACAAGTGAGGAGGTCGTGGCAAGGGTGAAGTCAATGCTTCGAAGGTAGTCGTAGGAGAAACGGTGTCTCCATTGCACAAGCCTGAGTTTGGTCATGAGTTGTTATATTAATGGCAACTTCTCAACCTCAATTAGAGCGAGCGCAATTTCTTTAATCTCACGATAGGTCGGACAACGTCGTACGATGGTATTTGCTTGAATATGTATTACACCTAATAATTTGGTTGATAACCTTATTTATGTTTGTGGTATAGTTTTAAGTCTCCATTCTTATTTACCGAGTTGTGATTGCTCACATCCCTATAGACGTCGTTACAGGTGCTGGTTAAAAAGTAGCTTACAACTACTCTAAAGTTAGCAACTGCTGGATCTTGAGGAGTAAGGAAAAATACTTGAAGATCATATATAAATTTTTAAGGTCTAAGCTCTTATTTTAGAATTTTTCATTTTTGAATAATGTATTAACTAGGAAATAGATTACGGTGAAACATTGTAAACGTTAATTGTAATAACTAAATTCTAGTATATATATATATATATATATATTCTTACTTTCTTAAGTAAATGACTTATTTAAATTACAAACTGTTTACTTCAAAGCGGGTTAGTTGTGAACATCTTGTGCAGATCAGGTTTAGGATAGCGGTTGTAAAGTCAATTTCTATTTGAGAATGATTTGCATAACAGGGCTGTTACGACTTTGCCATTTCAGGGCGTAACACCATATGATTTCAACCTGCTAGTGTTCGAGTAGTTTATATCTTTTACAAAAAAATATATTTATAAGTTGGTCAATATGTGTAAAATAGTTTATACTAATGTTACTAGTAACAATAAGAATATAGATCTTAACAATAAAATAATGATTATAATAATATTATTAATGACACAAGATAATATGCAAAAATAATTGAATTAATATAAACCTAGTTAATCGAATATCCCCTCCTCACAAAATTGATTGAAAGTATTCATAGGTACGAGAATATCTGAATTACACCTAGACATAGATATATAATCATATAAAGTAATAAGAAATTAATTAAAAAATTTAATGCTTAACAGATGCTCTAGAAATTATAATTTATGATAACATTTGTGGAATTAAGTTGAATTCTCATGACTAGGAGAAAATTTAAACTAATTAATCGTATAGCTTAATATTTCACTTTAAGCTTGTTTATGTGAAACTTTCTTAGAAATATTAATTTTATCAAACTTAATCACTATAACGTAAAGTTTCATAATTTTAGGTATAACTTAGTAATAGTGAGGTCTTGGAGCTCGACAATCTCACATCTAGTCATTAAGGTCTCAAACTCTTGCAAATATTCTTCAATAGTGTTTCAACCTTTCCTCAAGTGTTAGAAAGCATAGAGCATCTCTTGTTTAAAGTAGATCGGCATAAAGCGCTAGTTCATCAAATGCTTCATAAGCCTCTAAATTTAGATCGGCTCTTCTCCTTCAACATCTCACTTGGCAACTAATTTATGCCACCAAAGACCGGCATACTTAATTAGGGATAATGAGGCTAGCTTGACCTTGGTTCTATCTTCACACTTATAACACTCAAATAACTTTTCTACTCAAGGAACCTAGTTAAGGAACTCTTTAAGTCAGCTACCACCATCGAAGGTCGTAATACGTCTCCAGGGTTGAACACATGGAGAAACACCACAATGAAACAACCAAAAAGAAACAAAAGAAAAAGCTAGCAAAGTTTAGGCAGCTACCGAAATGATATGATGCACCACTTGATCTTACTCGGCTTAAAATCTGCTAGATATGATACACCGATCCAAACTGAAGGGCCACTCGCCACTACTCCTTATTAAAAGGAATAAATAAGAGTTAAATAATAAAGAGAATACTAAGGTTACTTAAGTGAGTAATTTTTGTATTGAAAGGATTGATTCTTACATACAAGAAAGTAAGGGTTTATATACTCATTCACTAAGGTTACTTTACATATATGAAAAGAAAAAAAGGGTATTCTACAATTAGGTTACATGAAACATACTAAAAAGGGTAAAAGAGATAAAGAATATTCAGTATGAAAAAGAAAGAATCATTCTAAAACATTATGTCAGAGGACACGTGTCGCTTGGTTGCTAGACATCAAGAATATGATACAACGTAAGCGTAGGCAAGGATCCGTTGCAATCAGGAGCCGACCTGATCTAGATCAAATCAGGAGAAGATTAGCCTGGTAAAGAGATCAGTTGACTTGAAGTTAAACGCCAATGGTCGGTTAAGGAGCTCGGATTGGCTAGTTTAGGGCGGTTTTTTAGATTAAGACTTCGCTGTTGGGTAGGAACATATCTGACACACGTAATGATCTGACAGGCAGGTTGGCAGGAAGCTAGCTCGGGATAGGAATCCCGGTCTCAAATATGGCTTGATTTCTCCATGTGAGTCCTTGGAGTTCTCTAGCTTGATTTCTTGTAATCAACCTAAGGGGTTAATTCCTATTAGGTCAACAGCTTAAGCTTAATGTTGTTAAGTCCTCGGTTATGTGCTTGGGGTTCATCCCTTACATTCCAAGCTACTTAGTTCACCTCAAATCGGCTACTTCTATTAGAGCTCTACTCAGCCACATCTCTTCTTAGCCTTGACTTTCTTCTTCAAGCTCCTTGGTTCACCTAGGAGTCAATACTCCTATCATTGCTTCTCCTTAGCTTAAGTCAGTTTTCTCTTCTCTTCGGCTCAACAGCTCTTCTTGACTATCGTTCATCATTATCAAGCTCATTAGAGCCACTTTGACTGGTGGGTACTCATTCCCTTCTTTCACCTCGGCTAATACGTCTATGGCCTTTGACTAATCTACTAAGTTCCTAGATTGAATCAGTAAGATTTTGAATCTAATATTCCATGTTATCAACAGGTCTCCTCAAGCTTCTATGAGGACTATCTCCACTGTTATTGACACTATCTTCCGACATTATGGTTCATACAATAAATTTCAGAGAGAAAATTTAACAAATACGTAACACACTCAATTGTACTCAACTTAGAACCACCACTAAGACAATTCCACAAATATTACTACAACAAAATATAACTAAAAATAACCCAGAAATTACTGCTACTCAATTTCTACAGCTATCCACAGTTGATAAACATTACAGCAACTAGAATCAACCACTAAAATTACTGCTACTCAACTCAATAACCAAGTACAAATAGTACAAGACCACTACTATTAAGAACACGAACAATACACTACACTAAAGAAAGATGATTAACACAAATGTTCAAACCACGAATCAAACTTTGAAGAACACTAACACATGTGTCTCCCCAAAGTTTTGATACCAGTGAAGCTAATGTAAATCCACGAACACGCAGTGGACACAAACCACAAATGGGTATTCGACGTTCAAGTGGGATGAGGAATAGTAAGTGGAATAGGGTTTTGAATGTGAATGTGGATGGATATCATGTACCAAAACACAAACACAATCAAAGGTTAAGCTCAAAATGGGTTTTAATACAACTCACGAAAACCAATCTAAGGCTCAGGGTTTAAATGAAGGTTAGATGCGACTTACTAACACATTCAAATGAGGGATTCACCACAATCTTAAGGTTAAGATTGATAAGAACACATGGAAAGATTAAAGAGTTAATCAACACTCAATAATCCGAAATGCCAACTCGAAGAGCTCAAGAATGTCTTTACTTAAAAAGGAACATTCAAATGTAAATTCTCTGTATGAATATTCTTCACTATTCTCTCTAGCTAATTACAAATGTTGCTATTTATAGCAAGTTAGCAAGTCCTAAAACCCTAGTAGCAAAACTGTAAATAATATAGAAGGTCTTAAACTCTAAAGAATGGCCCATAATTGAAATAAGGAAAATATTTGCAAAGTATACAAAACTATGTATTTAATAGAGTGGTTAACATGTAGTCATCCGAGCTGTCTATAAGATCAAACCCGAGCAGGGGGCCAATTGGCAGTCAAATATCTAAGCTGGGGGTAAGATGTTTGGAAGTCTTATTGTGCTTAGCCAAGCTCCCAATAAGGTTGACCCACAGTTGCTGCACTCGTGGATTACTTGGCACTAGCTTTCCCATGCTATGCCAAGCTATTCTTTGGCCTTGAGGCCTTAACCATTTAGTCTCTTGTCTTCTCAGCAGACGACAAACTTGATGTCAAATGGTTTCTCTTCCTCCCTTCGACCCTCAGGTATTGGTCTGGCCTCGATAAGAGCAGGTCGACCTTGGCTTCTGACGAGTCAATCTCAACCTGAGGATCATTGTGGATTGATTCCTATCAATAGGTAACTAAATTTTAACCCTACAAGACCTCCAAACATATATCAACAGATACTTTAAACAACTATATGAAACTTCTAAACACTTTTGTTACATATATCATCACTCCCTCGAAGCATTTCAAAAAGAATTAAACTCTAGATGGTAATAGCGAGGCATATCAATCAATACCTAGAAGAAAATCTATAAGGATATGAGTAATTAACAGCTATTCAATCAAATTAGGGGAGGGGGTAGTAGTGGTGTCTTTATTGCATAAATCTGGGTTTAATTGTAAGCTATTGCACAAATGTTTAAAACTTCTCAACTCAGATTAAAGCGGGTGAAATTACTCTAATTTTACAACAGACTCAACTACGTTGTGTGATGGTATTTACATACTGCATTATACTTAATTAATTGTTTGTAAACCCTATTTGTGTTTGTTATGCAATCTTATGTCTCTGTCTTGATTTATTGAGTTGTTGGTTGCTCATACTTAGATCTTCTTATAAATACTGATTGAGATGCCGCGTTATAACTATCCTGAGGTCAGTTCCTTTTTGAAGTATCTTAGTGGAAGTGAAAATCAACTGGCTGAACAATCTAGTCCTTTAGTGTTTTATTATTAACTCTTAGGTTATGTAATGGTCTTGTAATACTTTACTTATCAACTACTATACAAGTATAAACAATAGGACTGAAAAAAAAAATCAAATTAACATTTCGACTTGTAAAAGTAATGCATGTATGATGTCATCAGCCGCTTCATCTTTCTTCCTTCAAATGATCACCAACCTATACCATTTAACAACACAATTACTAAAATTGAGTTTTGATAGAATTATGAAATGTAAATAGCTGTGTAACAATATATCTATCAATAGATGACACAAAATTATTGATAGAAAATGTTTGATAGTTAACATAACAACTTACACTATCAATAGTAACATTGAATTATTGACAGTATATAACAACATAGAAGCTCCCTTAGTTTTATCTATCAATAGATAAGTTTATCTATTGACATTCACTGGATTAGGGCTTCTATATTCTCATGCACCATTGACAAATTCCTACTAACAATGTAATGGTAATACAAAACACATTCTTATGTTCTATTGATAATGGCTGCTTATTGTCAACGGCTCATGAGAGAGGGAATAATTTAAGTTTGATTTTTTGTTGATAGTTACATCCCATTGTCAACAAGTAACCAAACTTAAATTATTCCCTCCCTCATGAATTGTCGACAGTGAGCAACCATTATCAATAGAAAAGTTCAACGGATGTAGTTCTTGCAAAACTGAAGAAACCCTAATCCCTCCCAATCTTTTTAAACAAATGCTACAACAATGTGGCATGATTAGGCTTGTAATTCTTCACAATAACGAGATTGTAAAAATAATTTGCATGAAAACCTAAAAATTACTGTTGATAGTTGAATCAAACAACTAAAACCCTAAACCCAAAAACAAAAAAAAAAAAAAAAAAAGAGAGAAAGAAATGAAACTTCATGAAATAAGAAGGAAATAGAATGAAAAAAACATACCTTAATGAAGAATTGTATGATAATGTTGTTGAGGAACATAAGATTCTACCATGCTCGAGTCGTTTTTACCATGAAATGCTTTTTTCTTATTTTGAGAGAGTGTAGTTAAGAAAATGGTTTTTATTTTAGTTTCATAAATCATATTTAATTTGCTTTTTCTTTTATTGTTTAATATTATTTAATAATTAGGTTTTTTATTTTTTATTCATAAAACTAATAACTTGTTATTTAGGTAACATGTTAACTCATGTTAATAGGATGGACAGTACAACTTTAATTAATGGTTTACATTATCTAGAGTAAGCCCTTTTAAAATTATTTGTTTATTTTTCAACATAATTATAATATTTAATAATTGAAAGCATTCTCAAAACATATTACTATGCATGCATCCAATTCCATTATAACTATATTATATCAATGATATTAAAATGGAATCAATAATTTCCTAAAGCTATTCAAATATAAGAATGAATTTCATATCACTCCATTTCATTCTAAAACATTCTCGCAATCCGATCATAACATAAAATATCCCTTATGTATTCTGTCCTTGAACTGGTATTACGAAGCTGCACGTATGTTCAAGACATGCACGAGTTCGTTGCCCTATACAGCAATGGCCAAACAATTTCAGCGTCCTTTACAAGGACAGCCGCAATGAGATTATACTCTTTTCATTTATGTTTCCGTCAGTAAAAGACAGGCATAGCAAACCGTCGAGACAAACAGCACGTTACTATTCACCGTATAGTTTTTTTCGATACGATTAGCAAATAAATCCAATAAACAATCTTGTCTGGATCCAAATCCATGGCTGTACATTACCGGGGAAAGGCAAAATAAAAAAAATTCCATTGTTGTCACCTCATGCTATTTTAGAACATAAAAAATCTAGGTCCCTTCGTTTTTAGTTCAAAATATAGATTTTTTTTCCTCAGCTATTTGGTTAAAAAAAAAAAATAGAAAATAAGCATGTTTTCTTAGATGAATGTTGTTTGATGAAAGATTAAAATATATAATGTACTTAATGTAGTTTAGTGGAGCATTATAGAAGAAACCATGGAATTATCAAAATCGCTGGATTAAAAGACTGTTATTGTGAAATGCATAGCAACATGATGAAACTTACAGAAAGATGTTTAATCAATTATTTTGCAATCTTAATTTATCAATTAATGTGTATTTGTATATTGTTCTATTAGTGTAAACTCTCCAAGAATATTTTTTATTTTATTTTATTTTGTTGTACAAATCATTTCATAATCGATTGCAAATGATTATATATTTTATTAGCAACGTCTAATAATCACTCTCAAAAAATTGCTAATTATATGGTTTTATTTTTTTTGCAAACAGGTTTTTATTTGTTTTTTATTGCATCTTTAGCTTTTGTACTTTCTTTGTTATCATGTATTACAATATTCATTAAAAACTCAATTTGTCCTATGTTAATACTATAGGGGAATAGAACATACAACATTTGCTATATGTTAGTTCCAATCCGTATTATATCTATGTATGTCCTCTCAAAGGTAAAACTAAATGGACTATTGTGTTCAGTTAATTTACGTATTATGTCTATTGGCTATATAAAATATTCATTTCTTTTATACAATTTCCATATGGGTAAGCCTAAATTATTGTTAAATCCATATTGTATTTAAGTTCCATCACAATCTATCGAAATTGGGTTATACGCCATCTGCTCAAACTTAAAAGTAAAGATGTTCAATTTCAATTTTTTCGAACGAGGGAATCATGTCGGTTTTGCATGTCTTTTCCAAAGTGAATGTCTAGAGTTACAACATGAGAAGAAAGTTTTCATATGAACATATAAAAGAGAAATAAAAGTGTTGAAAATTTTTCCTTCTTCACAACTTTAAAATATTTAAACAGATTTTAGTTTCGGGTTTGATGTTGTTGCTTTCCATTTGTGTTTGATAAGTAACTTTATGTCCATTTAAATAGTATGAGGAAAATATTTTTATTTATTTGGCACATTATGATGTTATAATACTCCGAAGATAAACGAATAAGATATTTTTACAATAATTTTCTATAAGAGTAATATCATATTTAATACCTAAATTTTTATCATTTTTTGGTAACCAAAAGTTTTAAAATACTCAATAAACTGCTCAACTTCTTGAAATCTAACGTGAGTGACATGTTGCTAGTTAATAATATTAAATGAAAAGCTATGCAACATTAAACGCTGTAAGCCCAAGTCTCCATGGAGTCCTCCAATCATAGGAGGGGCTTAATAGCACCTTAACTTATACACTAGGTCTCAATATAAGAGCTAACTGAGGTGGGACAAATTGCAAATACTATTTTTCAATTGCCAGTTACTGGCAATAAGCCTCCGCTTCCA
This sequence comes from Lumnitzera littorea, assembly GCA_024138015.1. Taxonomy (NCBI): domain Eukaryota; kingdom Viridiplantae; phylum Streptophyta; class Magnoliopsida; order Myrtales; family Combretaceae; genus Lumnitzera; species Lumnitzera littorea. The sequence goes on along the minus strand of JAMXBB010000011.1, from coordinate 8,782,778 downwards.
GCTAAACCATTAGCAAAGCTAGTATCGGTATTGTGTATGCATCCCCTATTTTTGGACGATTCCAATGTATATCTTAGATGCTTTATGAAAAAAATAAGTGTAGAAGACATGTTAGCCATCTGTCTCCTTTTTTGGGAGTAAAATGGACATGTAATAGACATGTTTTTAGAACCACAATATGTACCAATTCGTAGATGTTTTTTCCCAGCAATAATAAAAAAGATGAGAACGTATGAACAAGACCAGTTGGAACGTTATTTCTTAGCTACTGTATTGGCTGTTATTTGAAACTAAAGAATTTTCCTAGAGACTAATGTATTACGGTAACCAGTTTCTTAAAGATATAATCAGATGAAAATCAAACTCAAAAGAAAGAAAAAAAAAATTTACAAGCACTTCATCCTAGATTTTTCATTGAGTGGTGGATGTAATACGATTTTTATGATATCAATTGGTAAAGCTTGACTTGTAATCAGGTTTTTAGCAGAAGTGGAGCAGCTTCACATGGAATTAAATTACTCCTTCAAGAGATTAGATGCAGTCTCCTGTGGCCATCGCTATAGAGTTGAGAGTCGAATAATTGTGTTAGTAAATTGTCCTACATTGCTTAGTTTTCATGTTTAAAGCCAATATATAAGTTAAGGTGAAACAATGTAGGCATAAATAAGTTAATTATTGGTGTTATGGGCCTACCGAGAAATTGAACCGCCGATGATGAGTCGGGAAAAAAATCCTATTTCGTTAATAATATTATTGACTAATAACAATACGAATAATAATTGTGAAACAATTGAAGGCTCATTGTATATTCGGTAGAGTTTGTAATATTTGTGTTAAGAGATTCGATTCGTTCAGACCCTCAATAGAGACCCTCGTTTGTAATATTTGTGTTAAGAGATTGTTCTTACCGTTCAAAACCTTATTGGCATTGAATTCTTAGTAAGAAAGAAAATGCAATTAGTTGAAACTCAATTTTAAATTTCTAAAGCTCTATTTATTATATATTGTCTTTTGGATAAGCCATAGAACTTATTGAATGGCTTTTATTACCCAAAAAGAAAAAGAAAAAAAAAACTTATTGAAACGAAATCAAAGGATATTTTCAAGTATGTTTTAGATTTATCAAAAAATCAATAACAAGTTTTATGTTGTTGATCCTTTATGGATTATCATGTAAAAATATATCCAATTCATGTAAATGCTCAAAAATTTTAATTCTAGTAGTGCCTAAATTTATTTATTTTACAAATGCATTTACCAAGGCCTGCATTTACCCATAGATGGTTTGATTCAGTAAGTTTATTATATTCTAAATTCTATCATATAGCTTATCTTTGATTTTTGCACACGCATCCAATTACTATGTGTCCATCCCACTCCATTTTGAATATATTATAATCAAATATATTATTAGAGTTGAATCAATGATTCCCTAAGCATATCTAAATACATGAATGAATTTATTATTCTGATAATAATTTTATTTCATTTTATTCCAATTTACTTTATATCAAAATATTTTCCCATAACAAATATACCATAAAGTATCCTTTCGTGTTGGCTCAAAATTTTGCCGGCAAACTTGTATTACAAGCTGCACCTATGTTTCAAGACATACACACTAAAGGAGTTCGTTACCCTCTAAGCAATTTCATCGTCTTTTACATGGACCAACCAAGATTATATCACTTTCATTTTTGTCTCCGTTGATAAAAGATGTGTGTAGTAAATTGTCGAGACAAACAATAAGATTTCCATAGTATGTCACTAAATTGTGGAGATTTTTTCGATACGATCAGCATATAGATCCAAAACATAGTTTTGTCTTTTTTCTGGATCAACAAACAAGGCATGGGGTTATTTATTAAACCCCATCAAACTTCAAAAGAGGAGGTTGAGGCTTGAGGCTTCTGTTTTCCTATCTCCCTTTCACTCCAATAACTTCTGTTTTTCTCCCTTCACTCCAATAATGGCAAAGGTGGGCAACCCGATCTATGCGATGCCCTTCGTTTTCATTTTTACCCTTCTTATTCTTGCAATGGATGATTCCACGATTCTATTTATACTTTTCAGCATTCGATCCAGCACTCCATTTTACCTTTACTTTCATATCAATTACATATAAACCATTGAACAAATTGTATTTTCAATGGACTAGATCTAATTGATATAAATTAAAAGTAGGATGGTCAATTATAATGGTCCCGTCAAAATGAGGGTTGGAAAAATAAAATTTCCCCATTAATTTCCTCTAGTCCAAAGTCTATGTTAAGCACCATATGTACTTAGGAAAAGAAGTTATATGTTTCTAAAAGGTTATAGTATGAAGAACTTCATTGAATATTGTAAGTCATGATATATACAATGTTATGTGCTATGGTCATCTTAAGAAAATATTCATTAGGTATTGCACCATCATGATACTACTACTACCATCGCCATCTCTACATCATCAACTCTGTTGATCTTGGCACCACCACTGTAGTAACCATCATTTTCACTACTACATCACCATCACCATGTTGCAAACCTCATCTCCAAAACCATTACTACCATCACCACTACCATACTAATATCATAACTACTATATTTGCACCACCATTAGCAAATCTCCACTTTCAACACCATCAACATTACAGATATTACCATCACACCATAACCATCACTATAAGTGTTACTGTCACTACTACCACCTCTTATCACTAACTATTGCTACCATCCCTTCACCATCATCATCCATATCATTATTCTTATCACCATCACTATCGATATCACAATCCACTAACCACTACTAACCTATCACCCACACCATTTCCCCACAAAAATTACCATGATACTACCACTATGACAATTACCTCCCTTACACTCCACCACCACCATTACCCCTATACTACCTCCATCATTATATCACTATAGTATCCCATTGCCATCTTCCTAAACTTCTAGCATAGCCATAGCATCTCATCTAAACACCTCCTACTTATGCTACTATTACTATGCAACCACCACTTCTAATACCCTCATTATCAACTTAATTTTGTACCAATACCATCGTTATAACCTTTAGTACAATCACCAACATCATAATATGACCATCACTAACTACCACCATGGTATTAGTGGTTTAATGAATGACAATGGATGAGGTAGTAATGGTGGTGATGATATGTTGAAGATAGCGACAATTTCGGTGCTAGGTTATAGTGATGGTGCTAGTAATAGTGATCATAGAGAGTAACGAATGATGGTGATGGAATGAAGAAGTAATGCAATGGGTAATGAAAATGGTGATAATAGCCATTATAGTTTCTTTCATCAAATAAGATCATATTGTTATTTTTATTTTATTCCCAACTCAACGATGCAATATAATAATACGATATAAACGATAGAATGGTTATTTCTAGCAATAGAGATTCATGGGATGAGCATTGCAGCTCATGAGCTAGGTTAGTTTTGTATCTACTTCCATTTATCAGGACAAAACTAAGTAGGCTATTGGGTTTTCTTTTGTTTTTTTTTTTTTAACTATATTACAAATTAAAGGAGAGGAGATTCGAGAACCCGATCTAGCCCATTCAAAAATCTACGTTCATTCCACTAGATTATAATAACCTTCGCAAGTTGACTATGGTTTATACACTTGAATAACATTTTTGTATAATATCAGTAAGACCGTAAAAGAAAACACAAAACCATATGAAAATTTTGCTCATCAAGTAGAAGGTATAAACATCAACTGAAGCATTACACCTATTTTACAGGACGCAAACCAGAACTCAGAAACTCCACGAGGCATCGCCAGATCAAAAGCATCGGATAAACCACCACGACGGAGATGTCCATTCAAAACCAGAAAACACTCCAGGAAATGGAACAAGTCTCTCATGATGGTTTCTTTCACCATTGTTGTTACCGTCATGGGCAATCCCTGGGCCGCAAATGACAGCATCTGCTGTTGCTCATCTTCTCTAACTTTCATTCTTATCAACACAATGATCTCTTTCTACGCTTCAATCATAGCATTTGTACTCTGGGACCTGTGGCTCGATATAGCAAGGTACTTTCAGATAGCTGGTTGCTTCTCTGTGCTGACAACAATCACTGCCCTATTTGAAGCTCTGCTGCCAAGTCAACACAAGGTCCTCCCTTGGATTTTCTATGCTCTTGTCCTTGTGGTCGTGGTTCAAGCGCATCTTCTAGGTCCTTGATCTCAAGACAGATTCATGGTTTGAGTAGTGATGTTCCTCCTACTTTTCCTCGGCATATGTAATCACAAGTTTGATGTTTTATAGTATTTGATATCGCTGTTTACCTACACTCCTTCGGTTTATAATAAAAGTGCTTTCTTATTTATAATAAGCAAATCCTTAAAGGTATTTATATATTTGTTGCACCTTCCTTTCATAGTTATTAAAATCATTATTCTACTATTGCTTTAAAGGAGTAGAATCGGTAAAATTATATAGAATCAATACGAAATTAATAGAATCAGAAGTTCTTAAAATCATACATCAAATTTCATAATTCTACAAAAGAACTGTACCTAAATTATTTTACATTCATTTTAACTAAGAGAAATAATATATAATCATAAACCGATAGAATCGTATGTTTGATTCGCAATTTTAATAACTATACTCCCTTATTCTTCACCTCTGATAAAATGCCCTTCATCGACTCTTCTGACTTTCCGGTCGGTCTCTCAGCATCAATCTAAACAAGAAGAATATATATATGAGAATTGACTCTTGATTCTGGTGTGTTAAATCTATAACACAGCCAACTCTAGGGCGATAACTTTGTTCCAGACATGGAAAGTACAGTTGTGAAATTTGATGACGCGGGATCAACCAATTACCTTCTGAATTTTGCCGCTAGAGCTGTAGTAATTAATGGCCAGCGTTGTAAGTTCGACGTAAACTCTCAGCCGCTATGGTTTACATATTCTCTTTTAGAGGCGCTGCGTCCACTCCGCGGCTCAATCTTCATCCGTACAGGTTATAACGGTTAAATTCATAACAAAAGAAAGAAAGATCCAATGGCCAGTAATATTGTGGAAGAAATGCTATTATGCTGCTAATTTAAATTGTCTCAGAGCATACAGTGCTTTCAGCTGCAACCAGAGTTTCTTTCAATGCGTGGAAAACCATCTATAAGAAACGTTTTGCTTTTGCTTTTCTCCATTGCGCTCACCAGCAATCAGACAACAATCTCCGAGGGAACAAGTCCTCCTTCCGTCTTTAGGTCTTGTATCATTTTCCTGTTTTAAAAGACAAATGTATTGCACTAACCATAAGCATAGGGAAGCCATATCACTGCAGTTTAATCCAAGAAAATTGACCAAAGTCTATAAAGTCAAGAGAGGAAGCATGTGATCCAACATAAAATCGTTGAAGATCGAAATTAAAGAAAGTAAAAGGAAATATACCCCTCTTCGGTCCCGGATTCAACTTCCTCTTGGAGAAGACTATCAGTGATCAAATGGCAGAACTCGAATTGTGAGGAAATTTTGGAACTTTGTGTGGCCTTTCCACCATTTGTCCCAAACTTGTTAGTGGTTAATTGCAAGCAAATGAAACATCAATCAAATCCTTTATCATAAAAGGGGAAGGAATTGAGTTTTTCCGGCTTTCGTCCAAACCGCATTTACTACACCTCGTTGTACAATTACAAGAGTGGTACTATGTGTAGATATGCCAAGATTGCACAAGACAACTATCACAAGGCCAATAATTGAATAATCTATGTAAAACATCCAATTGTAAGAGTCATACACAGTACGGAACAATTTAGAAAATTTAGTATTTGTGGATATAGAACATAATTATCAAAATCGTGAGTCTAACCATACGTTTTTACAAGTTTATAATTTTATAATTTTTTTTTTATAATTGAAATGAATATAAAATCATTTAAGTACCAACTTTTGATAGAATTATGAATTTTTATGTACGATTATATAAACTTATAATTTTATTAATTGTGTAAGATTCCATATGATTATACCAATTTTATAATTTTAAAGTAACAATAGAATCGTAATTTTGACAACCATGGTACAAAATATATAAGTTATAATAAGACTATCTTGTACATAATTGTCAAATAACGATTTTATTTACATAATTCTAGGAGTTTACAATTTTAAGAGACTCTTTTAAGTTAATTAATGTATAAAATTGTTTTCCTTTACAGACTTATATTTTTAACCGATTTTATATGTCAAACTATTGTAAAAATCTATATTTTTAACCTAATTTATCAATTTTACATATATGTGTTAAATGACTGAAAAAAAAAATGTAACTAAGTTTCTATTTTCTCATTAACTATTAAAGCACTAAACTATCTTACCTATCATATTCTAATTTTTTTTTCCTCATTCTCTCTCTCTCATAATCTCATGTTGGATATTCATAGCCTTCATTTAAACTTCAGCTCCAATTAAAAAATTTATTTAAAAAAATTATATATTTAATTTTATACTATAAATAACTTAAAATAAGTTAAAATATTTGATTTCCTTTAATTTATGGCTCTTTTCAATAAAAAAAATTTTAAAAATTGATTTCGATTTTGCTTATCATTTTTTCATGAATGTTAAATTATAAGTTAAGAATTCTTTTATGGAAAAAAAAAACTTAATTTATTTATTTATTTTTGTAATTCATTTCAAATTTTTTATAACTACTATAAGTATGTATATCTATGCTTCTGACCTTTCGTGGTTACGGTACTCATAGATGAATGTAATATTTGTAATGGCACAGGGCTAGATCCCTAAAGTACTCATTTGATTTGAGAGCTCACGGCATGGTTAAAAGTCTACTTCTTAAAGAATTTGCTTAATCGAAACTAGGAGGAGATGCCAGAAAATCAGGGTCTTCTACGTAGCATAAAGTTATTATAACGTTATGTCACTAAATTATATCATGAATAATAAAACGGAAATTATGAATACTTTTACTTTTATTAAATTTCAATAAATTATGCGCATCAATAGCATAAAGTTGTTATAACATTATGTCAATAAATTATAGCATGAATAATAAAACGGAAATTATGAACACTTTTACTTTTATTAAATTTCAATAAATCATGCGTATCGATACTAAATATAAAATTATCAATAATTTTTATTTTACCGTTTATAATATAATTTATCAAAATTAAGTTTAATTTAATATGATATCACGATAAAATTATGTTATGTAAACTTGTCAAAAACAAAAAAAAAAAAAAAAAAATTCTAATGTTATTTATAGTTGGACAGACAAAGCTACTCTTAGGAGTGTCCCCGCATGCGATGAGCAAGAACTTTTCTGCCTTGTCTAGGCTCTAAGTAGAGACCAGGTTTCGAACACCATTACTTTGCCGCTACACATTTCAACCAACCGCACATAATAGGAGTCGAACACCATGGAAGCATAGGAAGAAAGTATCATATATCGGGCTCAACATCACAAGCAAACCACGAGAGTGGTTTCGGAACTCATCATGTTGAAGACTCTTAATGCCTCTCCTCTCCTATCCTAGTTGCTGGTACGTTGTAGAGAAACAGGACATGTCCTAATGCTTCCACTTAATTGGAACCGTCATTGGATTGTCAAAAAAGGTGAATAACATGAAGGAAAGGTCTTAGTATGGATCATCTGCTTTCTAGAGATGAGCTTTTGCTGTTGATGCAGTGACAGGGTAGAATCGTAAAGCTGTCTAATGAACCTTGAGTTCTCTGATCTTTCGAGGGTTGTAGTGCCTCGAAAGAGTGCATCATCTCAACTTCAATATAGTATGTTGCCTGTTACCGTCTAGACTGAGAAGTCGCCTAGCATAAGCTTTAGGAGAGTATTCAAATTTATGGTAGCATTTGAATGCATAATTTTTGTATAAAAATTTTTTTATCTTATATTTGATTTATAATTTTGCTTGAGATCTAAAAAAAAAAATGGATTAATGGACCGGATAAAAAATTCAAATTTTGTCTTAATTATATTATGGTAAAAAAATGAAATTTATAAGACAAAAGTTAAAATATTTGGCATTCTAAAAAATGCCCCTCAAAATTCATCCACGTTTTTTCATTTAATGTAAATAATTAATTCTTTAATATTTGGCAAATTTACAACCTTTCATTTAATATTATATATAATTTTTTTACTTATGTGAATTTAATAATCCAACCAAATTGTATTTCAATAAAATATAATTAAAATATATATTAAATAATGTTGACGGTATAAATATTAAAATATAATAATAAGCTTAATACTTGCGTATACTAAATAAGTTATAGTACAAAATTTTGTATAAAATACTATATAAATCAAACATGATACAATAAATTTGAAATTTATACTGTTTAATCCTTTTTTTACTTATTTTATTTAGTTCTTTTTGTTTAGTTTAATCCTTACAACCAAACATTATATATATATATACACATATATATTATTAGATTAATTGACTTAATATAATTAATTATTATTTAAAATTATCTCTAATCGAATATGTATATTTTCCGATTCTTAGCTCAATTTGTTGTATTTGCAGTCATTATAGTCAACGAGACTTGCTAATTATTTCAACCTCGTATCTCCATAATTTTCGATTGGATGAACTTGTTCTTTGCTTCCATTTGCGCAGCGGTTTATTGGACTTAAATAAATAAATAAATTTCCCCATAACTTGAGAACGATCTTTTAGATTCTTGGTTTTAATAAGTTCAATAGATAATTGTCATTAATCGACCTGGCAATCATGCTCATAATTGAACATCCTTCACATTTAATACTTTGGTAGATTGAAATAAGGTTTGGCCGAACAAATTCTACTTCGAGTTATTGAGCTTGAATTGATGATATTTGGTTTCCTAGCCTATTACTTTCCCTAATCTTTGATTTTCATCTATATTAATCATCACTAACGACATTCTCTTCTACTAGATATTTGATTATATTCATCAAACTAACGAAACCATAAAAAATTATTATTTTACTTCTTGAAACCCATTTAGGTTCGTAAGCTCAAATTAATCTTTTTAAATCTCATTTTGAAGTTAATATACAATTTGTTTAGAACTAACTAGGCTCTAACCCTATACATGATCATAGATTAGATTAAATGTGAGTGGATTAAACACATGGAATACAAATTAATGAAAAGAAATGAAGCCTTTCTCAAGGAAAAGGAAACAAATGTAGAAGTTTCTAGTACATCAACCCCTAAGGAATTTTCTTTAACTCCATCCTTGGACCACCGTACCAAGATGAAAAACCTTATTATAACTATGTCCAAAATGACTAAACCTTAGTACTGCATTTCGTCAGCGACCCGAACTCGATTAGAGCTTCGACGCGGATTCATCCACAAATGGGAAGCAAATTTTCAACTCTCCCGGGCTACACTTGATGCGGTGGCTGTCTGGATATCTTCGGAATACTACTCGCGGTCGGCCTTGAGGAAAATTGGTGAAGTCATAAGACTGGTACTAAGGTACGATGATGCTACATAGCAAACTGAAAGAGGTCAATTTGCTCACCTATGTGTACAAATTAACTTTAATCGAACTTTAACTCGTACTATAATTATTGACTGTTGCCATTATAAAATTCATAATGAAGGCCTTCACAATTTGTGCTTCGGCTTTTGGAAAATTAGGACAAAAAAAAAAAAAGTGTACAATTCTAGCTACAGAGTCATTTAACGATCCAAGGCCCGCATCTGAAAATTGCTCTTCCCAAATGATACTGTTTCCCCTCCTAAAGAAAGAGGCAAGGACTTACCTGAGGCCACATTAAATGCCTCAGACAACGTGGAGCATCCAAATGAGGCCATGGCTGGTACACATTTAAGACCTGCAAATTCCACGATATTGCCTTACTATTACGATTGGATCATAGTTACAAATAAAAGAAAAGCACCTAAAACTCAAAGGCAGCTCAACCCCACCCAAATGAATCTACCTTCTCAAATCATGAAACAACCCCCATCCCAAGCTTCAACCTGAGCACCCAGGGTAAACAAGGGGGAATATTATGTCTCGACTACCCATTTCATTGGAGCTAAGCCCAAAGAAGATCTTAAGCTCCCTTTGTCACTGCCCCAGACATCTAATCCCTTTAAAACTCCTGTAACCAAACAATTATTATAGGGTAATTTAATTTTTAACAGTAGCCTGTCCTATTCAATGGAGTTTAAATCCTCCCCTATATGCCCTGAAGCATCTTCATAAGCTACTAAGAAATACAAACAACCTAGAAAATATCATTAAAAAAAAAAAAAAACCAAATCCATGGACAAGGGGGTTAATATCTTGATCTCACTTAAAATCCATCACAAAAACTCACCACTTCCCTGGTTGACCCCACCCATACGCCTACTTTACGTACCCTTCCTAAATGGGCACACCGGAACCCTCATGGAACTACATCAAGGGACTTACCTGAACGACCAAATCGTTCCAATCGAACAAGTGCCTCAGATTAGGCTCTACATCACTTCAGAGCATAGGAGGCAAACTTGGAGGAACGGAGTCCTGATGCACACTACAAGGAAATATCCGATGACAGTTCCAACCATTATGCCCAATCACGTGGCACATCCGGATCCGATTCTCAAGCAGTGGGAGTTAACCTGTATTATGGCCATACAGATGCTATTCAAACGCCACAATTTCGACGCCAGCAGTACTGCCTGCTACTATCCCAATGACCAGAATAATGACAAATCTGCTATTCTATTGTAACAAGGAGGAAGCTCTGGCCATGCTAATCTGCGAAACACATCCAGCGAAGTTCCATATGGAAGTCTGACGAGTAATTGAATTGGCATCTCAAAGCCAATGGTATCAACCTGCTGCCACAATGACTGATCCTGAACCTATCCCACAGTCTCCAAACCCAATCAAGATTGTCGCTTGGACTGTTAGGGGAGCCAACTCCCTCAGAAAAGTGAATGCCATCAAGGAATTGGTCCACGACTTATGCCCAGACATGCTCCTACTTGTAGAGAATAAAATGGATGCTATTGGGGCCTATGAGCTGGCTGCAGAGCTGCCTTATGGGGGAATAATTTGCTTGGAATCTGATGGACAGAAAGGGGGGTTGTTACTTCTACGGCTGAAGGATCAGCTCGAAGTGAGTCGCATCCACCAAACTATTGAAGATATCTATGTCTTAGTCCAGTTTAGATCCCTTAACTTTCCCTTGTATTTTACTGGTGTATATGCTTCACCTAATGAATAAGAAAGACGCTGTGGCTGCGATTAAGAGAGTATAGTATAGAGATAGGAGAAAGGCCTCGGTGTCTTTTAGGAGACTAACGAAATATTATATAGGAATGAGAAATTTGGTGGGCCGCCTTTTAATAGCAAGAAATCTAAAGGGTACAGAAACTGTATGTTAAGACTGTTGCCTAATAGATTTAGGTTATGTAGGCCTCTAATATAGTTGGTCTAATTGTCAATCAATTACAAGCCTAATACATACACAAATTGATCAAGGCTAGGCTAATTGATGGAAATCAACCTCCGACCATATCCAAGCCAAGACCTATCAATACTTACCGAGACTAAGTTGTAGCCAAAAGAACGAGGGGAAGGAAAATAAATGCTCAGCATCAACTCTATTGTCAACGGAGGTATCAAGAAACCACAAGGTCGAGTATCCGAGACCTAAGAACCATTCGGTACAACCCCAAGAGACTAGTGTCAACTAATTCCAAAACTCGACAATTATGGACCGACCTCTTTGGTGTCTCGGCCAAGCTACGCGAGACGTCAGGGACCTCTTCCCAAACCCGTACATCCAATTGTCGACCTTGTCCGATTTAGATACTACTCCTCCTAGGACATGACGAGTGACTGCATGCCAAGTTTTGTAAAACACACAGTTTTATACTTTTGTATATGTTTTCCTTTATTTTATTTATGGGCCCAATTCTTTAAGGTTTAAGGCCTTATACTTTATTTACAGTTTTGTCACTAAGGTTTAGGACTTGCTATAAATAACAATATTTGTACTAATAGAGACACAGACAAAAATATAGACACAAATTGATAAATATATAGAGTAAAACTTTCCTCTTTCGGGCAAGGCTATACTTAAGTAGTTAGCATTTGCCGGATTATTTAGTGTTGATTAGACTTTTTAATTGTCCTCATGTTCTTATCAATCTTGTTTTCAAATTGTGATGAACTCCTTCATTCGAACCGGTTAGTGAGTTACATTTAACTTTTATTTGAAACCCCGAGCAACATTTAGTATTCATGGGTCGTATCGAACTCTATTTCAAGCTCAAACCCTTGATTGTGTTTGTGTCTTGGTGAGTTATATCTATTCGCATTCACCATTAAAACCCTTCCTATTCTTCGTACCTATTTTCTTTTGAATACCCATTCCTATTCTTTCCAAATCCGTTGTTGTTTCTTTTTGGATCGATCATTTGATTCCTTATCATCTTAGCATCAGAGATTCAATCCTTATCATATTAGTATCAAAGCTTTGGAGAGACACGCATATTAGTGTTCTTCAAAGTAGATTTATAGTTCTAACATTTCTATTCATCAATGTTCTGTAGTGTTGTGTGCTATTCATAGTAGCTGTTTGTCAGTAGTGGTTGTTTTTTGGTTATTGTTATTGTGTTTTGTTGTTTGTTCAATTCTCTGGTCAATTACTGAACAAACAAGAATGTTGGAGGATAGTGTCAACAACACTAGAGACAGTCCTTATAGAAGCTTGAGGTGACGTGTTGACAACTTAGAATATCAGATTCAGAATCTCACTAACTCTATCCAAAAACTCACTGGATTAGTCAAAGGCCATAGACGAGATAGCCAAGAGGAAAGAAGGGAGAGAATACCTACAAGTGGAAGTGGTTCTAATGAATTTGGTCATGATGAACAACAGTTGAAAAGAGCTGCCAAACCGAAAAGAAGAGAAAACTATCTAGTGTCGAGAAGAAGAAATGATAGGAGTATTGACTCTAAAATAAATCAAGAAGCCCGGAGAAGAGAGCCGAGGCCAAGAAGAGGTATGGCCGACAAAGCTCAAATAGAAGTGACCGATCCGAGGTAAACCGACCTGTTAGGAATGCAAGGGATGAAGCTTGAGCACCTAGTTGAGGACTTGACAATGTTAAGTTGAAACTACCGACTTTCTGTAGAAGTAACCGACTTGAAGAGTTCCTTGACTGGGTTCCCCGAGTTGTGAAATTATTCGAGTGCTACGAGTGCAATGATTGAGCAAAGGTTAAACTGGCTTCCTTATCCCTTGTTGAATATACGAGTCTTTGGTAAGATAAACTGGTTGCCAAGCGAGATGCTGAGGGAGAAGAGCCAATTAGAACGTAGAGACTTATGAAGCGATTGATGAATCAGCGCTTTATGCCGACTTACTTCAAGCAAGAGATGCTCCATACCTTCCAACACTTAAGACAGGGTCGAAACATTGTTAAAGAGTACTTGCAAGAGTTTGAGACCCCGATAATGTAAGCTTCCAAAATTGAGTTTAGGATAACCGAGCTCAGATTTAGGGCTTTTAGGGTAACTTATCCAATTGAGCCCAAACTTTGCAACTAGAATGAAAAAGTTAGTCGAGATATTACAGTGAAGTTAGATTTTAGTAATAACGATCCGAAATCCCAATTTTGCCCTTAGAAATTGGAGTATTTACTAAAGCCCTAAAATGTTCAGAACTCCTAAAATTGAACTTAGATT
>JAMXBB010000011.1:8725020-8765280 GCA_024138015.1 Lumnitzera littorea | reverse complement strand
CATCAATATTGTCTCTGCTAAGTTGGTAAAAAAGATGAAGTTGTCGACTTACCCGCATCCCTGGCCCTATGGATTGAAATGGTTTAATGATAAGAGTATGGTCCATGTGCATAAAAGAGTAAGGATAGCATTCAAGGCTGGACAATACGAGAATGATATTAATTTTGATGTTGTACCTATGAATGCCACAAATTTACTTCATGGTTGACCTTGGGAGTACGACTAAAAAGTGATCTATGACAGCTTCCTTAACACTTACATCGTTCAGAAAGATAGGAAGAGCTATCGCTTGAACCCCATGAACATTGAGGAAATCTAGAGACACTCGACACCCATGGTGAAGAGAAAAGGGAAGAGAAGCTTATTTAACATTCCGGCCCGTGCTCAACACTTAACGTCGAAGACGACTTCCTTTCATACCCACGGTAATGATAAGAATCAGCCTCCGACCATATCCATGCCGAGACCTATCAATGCTTACCGGGGCTGAGCTGCAACCAAAAAGACTAGGGGAAAGAAAATAAACACTCAGTATCAACTCTATTGTCAATCGAGGTGTTGAGAAACCATAAGGCCGAGTCCCCAAGACCAAAGAACCACTCAATACAACCCCAAGAGACTAATGCTAACTAATTCCAGAACTTAGCAATTATGAGTTGACCTCTCTGGTGTTTCAACCAAGCCATGTAAGACATCAGGGACCCCTTCTCGAACCCGTACATCCAACTGCCAACCCCATCCAGTTCAAATACTACTTCTCCCAGGATATGGCGAGTGACTACATGCCGAGTTTTATAAAATGCACAGTTTTGTACTCTTGTAGATGTTTTCCTTTATTTTATTTATAGGCCCAATTCTTTAAGGTTTAAGACCTTATATTTTATTTACAGTCTTTCCACTAGGGTTTAGGACTTGCTATAAATAGCAACATTTATACTAATAGAGATAAAGACAAATATATAGACACAAATATATATATATATATATATATATAGTGAAACTTTCCTCTTTCGAGCAAGGTTATACTTGAGTAGTTAGCATTTGCCGAATTATCGAGTATTGAATAGAATTTTTAAACATCCCCGTGTTCTTATTAATTTTATTCTCAAATTGTGGTGAACCCCTTCATTTGAACCGGTTAGTGAGTTGCATATAACCTTCATTTGAAACCCTGAGCAACATTTAATGTTTGTAAGTCTTATCGAACTCTATTTTAAGCTTAAACCCTGATTATGTTTGTGTCTTAGTAAGTTATATCCATTCATATTTACCATCAAAACCCTTCATGTTCTTCGTACTTATTTTATTTTGAATACACATTCCTATTCTTTCCAGACCTGCTGCTATTTCTTTCTGGATTGATCCTTTCATTCCTTATCATTACGTTACAAATGATGCAAATATCTTATTCGAATCTCGGAATAAATTATTAATACGGGAATAATAAAATTATAACGTAACTATTAACTGTAATTTGTAATGATGCTTGATGTGCGTTGAAAAAGGAAAAAGTAGTTGTAGTAGTAATAGAAGACATGTAACATTTTTCTTTTTCTTTTTTTTTTTTAATTTGGAGGGGGTGAAACCAGCCTAAACCGATAGGCCAACCTCGCAAGCCAACCCAGCAAGTTCACTGACCTGCTAGTTCAGCGAGTTTGGTTAGCTGAACTACCTAAGCCCTTAAAGCTTGACGGTTTATGGGTCAGTTTGGACTTACTTACTATAAGCCCTGCAATTGGAAATTTAGATTTAACACGTAAAATTTAGGACGATGGGATAAAGTGTCTAATTAAGCCCAAATTATACGATGAAACTAAGAGTATTAGTAAAAGTAACCACATAAATTTGAATTTATAAAAATAAATAATAAAATATTATAATATCAAATGATAAATAAATTACCTGTTATTTATTAAAAATGCGTAAAATGAATTTCGATAACTAATGAGTTGTTGGAGATAAATTATATGTACACTAAAAATCATAAAATAATATAAATAATATTTAGGAGTATTTACTTGTGCTCCATATATATATAGATGTAGGTAAAAATACATGAAATTACTTAAAATGCTTGAAATATACTAAATTAATGCTAAATTATTAAAGAAAATTACAAAAAAAATGAAAAAATAAAAAAAAGTGAGGAATTGTCTAGATGAAGGTCGTGGTAAGTTAGGGATTAAGAAGAAGTAATTAACCAATTAAAATAAACCAATTTAAAAGCCAATTTAGAAGAGGATAAGGCCAATTGTTAATAAAAAATTGAGAGAAAAAATTCAAGACAAGTCTATAAATACCCCAATTTTCAACTGGAGCTCGTTTAAATAATTAGGAATCCAGGAAAATTTGAGAGAACTCAAAAAGAGAATATTATGGTTTTTTACAAAAATTAGGAAAAAAAATATGTGCAATTGGAGCTTGTAGAGTAAACCCACCATCTAGGGCCATCTGAAAACCAACCACCACCACCACTACACCTTACCACCATTGTCCAAAGCTGCTGACAATCCTAAGACCACCAATGGTGACTGAAAGTCCATCAATCAAGTAAGTCAAATTCCAATTCATTTTGGTTTAATTTTGTAAAAATATTAAATATGCTTAAAAAATTATGAAATTTGGTATTATGAGGTTTCTATGTATGTAGATTTATGAAAAAAATTTATTTTGATCAATTGATTCCTGAAAATATATTATGCTTAAGAAATCATTCAAACTTGAGTTTGGTTCTATTTATAAATGAATGACCATGGGAATGTAGTTTTAAGCTCAAAATTTTTATGTAGATTATTTAAAGAATGTAGAATAGTGCTATGAAGAGATTTTTCAGAAATTGAATTTTCAAAATTTTTAGGCCCTAAAATGAAGTATAAAATAGGTAATTTTGGGCTAATTATGTAATTAAATAGATAATTACTGATTTAGTGTGTAATTAGGTGTTTACGAATATTAATATCTAATGTAGTATGATACTTATGG
This sequence comes from Lumnitzera littorea, assembly GCA_024138015.1. Lineage (NCBI taxonomy): Eukaryota > Viridiplantae > Streptophyta > Magnoliopsida > Myrtales > Combretaceae > Lumnitzera > Lumnitzera littorea. Next base: position 8,762,298 of record JAMXBB010000011.1, on the reverse strand, counting down.
TATTTAGGGTGTTAGATGTAATTATTATGTGTATTATGTAGTAAATAATGTAAATTAATAATATGTGGAATGGAAAATATAATAAATAGAAAATATTAGGTTAAATTTTGATAATATAGTAATAATAATAAAACACAACAGATTTGATATGAACCTAAATTTTAGTGAATTATATGAAAATTGTAAATTTTTATTACATCAAAAGTCAATTTGGTAACTAAATTAAGATTAGGTTATACTGTATGAACCAGAATATTGGTTAAGAGCCAAATGTGATGTTTAGGATACCTAAATATAATGTAATAAATTTCACATTATGGTTCAAAACATATTCTTAGGATTTATGTATAATACTCATAATTGAAACTGAATTAAAACCTAAATCGCAACTGAATTCAGAAATTGATTCAAAAATTAACTTAGAATGAATCGATAATAAATAATATATATATATGGAAAATTGAGTCAAATCATGAAATAAAGTTTATATATCATAAGGATGTAAATACTACAAGAGTATTTATATTATAAGACATGTAAAGCCAAGTCGATTCATAACAAGTTGAGTGAGCAAACTGAGGATTTTAGGTAAGTTGGGTTCAATACTTTATTATATTTTAGAGTACTATATTAAAGTACTTGGAGGCTTAAAATTATATGTGATTGTGCTTGTAGATAGTTATATGTAACATGTGCATGTCTTTATGTATATCTAACTTCATGCTGAAAATTTGTGTTGTGTTATAGTAATTGTTGTGAATTGAGTGGTGAAATTATTTGATCTTCTTAAATTAAACTTAATTATAACCGACCTAAATGCCTTAATTAGACACAAATTATAACCCTTTAGGGGACTGCTAAGATTCTCTAACAAAAAACCAACACCTTTGATAAAAACAGCGCTAGATAACATAATAATCTTTTCTTCGCCAAACTAAGTGACTGGAGAGAAGGTTGCAATAAGGATAAGGGCATTGGTTCGAAAAATAGTCATGAGGGGAGTGGTGTCTCCATTGCATAAATTTAGGTTTGATTATAAGCTGTTACATAAACATAAAACTCCTCAACCTGAATTAGAGCAGGTGAAATTATTTTAATTTCACAACGAACCGGAGCGCGTTGTGTAATGGCATTTACTTGTTGTATTATATATAATTAATTGTTTGAAAACCTTATTTGTGTTTTAAAACCTTATTTGTGTTTTTTATGCATTCTTAAGTCTCCATCCTAACTTACTAAAATCATTTTCTTTTTTAAGTGCTATGGGGGAGTAAGAATCAACTAGCTATACGATTAAGTACTTTAGTGTTTTGATAGTACTTTTAGGTTTATGAACTTATATTGTGATACATTAGTTAACAAACTACCATAACATGTATAATTTCTTGAGATTATGAGATAATATGAATATAATTATATTTATATAGAACTTAAGGTTTCTAGCTTTTTATATAAATTTTTAGCTTTTACTTTAATTGAGCTGTTTATTTTAAAGCGAGAAGTCATAGACACCTTGTGTCAATCATATCTATGATAGTGACTGTAAGTTCAATTACTATCATAGGTTGGTTTATACGATAGGACAATTACAACTCTACGACTTCAAAGCATAACACCTACCCTCAGGCCAACCCTTCAAACTGATTCATGGTTTGAAACTGGCCCTTACATAGGTATAAATGGATGTTTGATTATATATTTGTTATCTTCCAACACTTTTGTACCAACCTTTTTGCATTTTTCTCCTAAAAAATTTTCTTACACATAATATCAAAATAATAGAATATCATCTTTTCCATGTTCTACAGTCCTATGTAGTAATCAAGACCAAAAGAATGCTACTTTGCTCTTGATATTATGTAAAGCCATGCAAAAATTGGTAATTAATTTACGATTAATGGATCCAGAGACGATGAGTAATTTTAAGACGATCACATAAATCATCCAATTAAACTCAAATTTTACGATGAAGTTAAAAATATTGATAGAAATGACCTCTTAAGTTTGAAATTAAGAAAATGAAATAACAAAATATAACATTATTAAGTTATACGATATCACTGTTATTTATCGAAAACGTATAAAATGGGTTATGATAACTAAGAAATGGCTAAAGATAAATTATACGTAAGTATATAATTAATAAGAAATAAAATGAAAAGTTTAGTGCTTGAGAAACACTTTAGAAAATATGATTTATAGCAACATTGTTAGAATTAAGTTGACTTTCATGACTAGGTAATAAAAATTAAAAGAAATAACTATAAAGTTTTAATATCTCAAATCAGACTTATATATATATATATATATATAGATGATTCTATTAGAATTATTAAGTTTATCAAGTTTAATAGCTACACCATAGAATTTCGTAATTTTAGATATAGCTTATGATAAATCTTTTGAAGTCAACTACGCGATCTTAATAACTAATGTTAGTAAGTGAAATTATATATATAAGACGTATATAAATAAGTCATAAATAACTAATGGAACATATCCATATATATTAAATATTAAAGAAAAATGCATTCAAGGTCTTATTTTGGAACGTAAAACCAATGAAAAAGTATGTTCAAATAAGACAAATAGTAATAAGAGTTCTTAAAAAGTTATAAGGAATAATCTTATAAAATCGGTTTTAAAAAATAAGTTGAAATACAACCAACATAGGTTATAACATAAAATTTATCCAGTTAAATTTTAATTAATCTAAAATAAAAATTTTAAATTAAATGTATAATATAATGTTCTATAACATACATCATAAAACTTTATAAATAATAAATTATAATAAAATTACCCCCAAAAGACTACATAAAATTGAGCCAACGAAAAAAAATATATAACATATATCCAACCGCCTTAATATGACGATTTAGATTATATATATATATGGCGTTAAGCCATTTGAAGGGAGATTGGTGAAAAGAATTAAAGAGAGGCGAAGTAGACAATGAAAGAAAGTGAGGCAAGGGAGAAAAAGGGAAGGATAGAGAAAGGAAGAAACCGAGGAGGAGAAAAAAAAAAAAGAAAAAGAAGAAGAAGAAGAAAAGAGATTGAAATATTTGATTTTTTCGATGTTCGATATTTTTAGGTAATTTTTTTTTTCATAATTTAAAATATTATTTCTTTTAATTGATATTTAATAGCCGTAGAAAAGATATATCCGTAATCCCATTATTTTCCTAAATTAAGTATTTTGTCTGTACGATTATATAAATTTCTTATTGTTTGAATTTTAAACTTAGAATATTGATAATTATATTTTTATTATTTCCATTTAATAACCCATAAAGGAACTAGTTAAATATATATATATATATATTTGTATGAACCATCTCTTCCGTATATATATAAATAAGACATGTATTCAAAACAGTGTCTAATTAATCTCACTGTTGATACGTATGGCATAATATGAAAATTTTACGTATAAGATAACTTACATATTATACAATATTTTAAACGTAATTAGTACTATTTAAAAAATATACACACGTATTATAGACATATATTATTTATTGAATAATACTTTTACTAATAGCATTATGTTACAATTATATATATATACATACATACATATATACAACAAGAGTTACACGATAATTAACATAGAACCTGAACAACTCGGTAAAATTATAAATTTAAATTAAAAATAATGATATGAAGCTTATACGTAATAAAAATATAAATACTAAAATGATATTTATATTATAGAAGTGAGTAATGACAATACAACTCATATTAAACTTGAGTGAGCAAATCGAAAACTTCAAGTAAGTTGGGATCCGTGCTTCTTGACATGTTAGAGTACTATGTTATGGTACTTAGAGGCTTAGAAGTGCCTTTTATTGTGCTTGTAACTTAGTTAAATATGTGCATGCTTCATGTGTAATTGTTACTTGAATTATAGACTTAGAGTACTACTTTATATGTTCATATCTGATTTGCTTTACTTTATGAAATGGTTGATCACTATCTAATTGGATGAAACTAAAGACTAAATTTTTACTAACTGGATATGCATAGTAACGACTAAGGGGAAATGATTAGAATTCTCGAGCTAAACATGGATCTCCTTCGATAATGATAGCTAAAATGGTTTTTTCTTTACTTTTAGCCCAATAAAGTGACAAGAGAGGAGGCTACGGTAAGGTTGGGGGTCATGATTTGAAGGTGGTCACGGGAAGAGGATATTCTCCATTACACAAGTCTCGGTTTGGTTTCGATTCGCGAATGCGTGATGTCAATCTCCTCAATTAAAACGGGCACAATTTCTCTAATCTCATGACAAATCAGATAACATTATGCAATGGCATTTGCTTTTTCGCATTACATTTCATTAAAATAATTTGATTAAAAAGCCATGTTTATACATGATGTGCTCTTTTGTCTTCATCCTGTTTATTGAGATAGTTATGTTCACATCCTTATAGACCTTATTAGAGGTTGAATAATGATTAAGGAGGCTACACCATAACTACCCTCAAGATAGTGTACTTAACTAGGGAGTGAGGACAATTGAAGAACTATAAAAACTAGACTTTTGCTTAAGTATCTCTTACCTTTTATGGAAAGTAAACGGAATTTGGTACTCTAGAGATGCCATTAGTTTCCAACATGTTGTATGTAAACACCAAAACCTATGGTTTCTATAAATATTTCAAGAATGCTAGAAACTTTAGTTGAATAAAAATACAACTATTTTACTAATTTGTAAACTACTAGTGTTCTTGAGCAAGTATTTAAAAAAAAAAGAAAACTCTAACATAGGTCTCACTAATAATAAATACAAAATTAGATGCTTCAAAGCTATTAGGTCGAGTATGCATGGTGTAAACTAAGTCTATAGTGGTAACTATAAGGCCAGCTTCTATTTTAGGATAATTCACACAGTGGGACTATTATAACTCTATCTCTTCAGGGAGTAACATGTTGAACTTAGTTGTATCCTAAGAGAGTTTACACTATTCCTTAGTATACAACATGTAAGACTCTTAAGGACAGTATTCAACATGTAACTCTAAATGTCTCCTTTTTGTTTCCCAATAATTTGAAGAAGTCTAACAATTATAAGATTCTTATAATAGCCAATGAAACAAATGTAGTCTTGAGAGTTATAAACTAGGAGTTTGTTAAACTTGATAAGTTTAATGAAACGAATTTCAACAGATGGAAAGACAAAATGATGTTTCTTTTACTTGTCAAGTATTTTGAATTCAAAATGGTAGATAATAGTTCAAATTATGAAATAAGTGCTAAAATTACAATGGTGTTGAATCATCTTCTTAACCTATTGATAACAATTCTAGAGTCTCTTCAAGTAGAAGTAATAATTTCCAAATTACCATCTGCTTGGAATAACTATCAAAAGAAACTTCTACATGTAGCAGCATATTTTATAGTTGAGAAAATTCTTAGACATTGCTATACAAAAGAAGAGTCTAGAAAACATAACTTAATAGTCAATCTAAGTAATATTAACCATGTTGATAATGTCGGCAACTATTGAGCTAAAAATTTGGTTTTTATTTTTCCTAATCTAACTTATGCCAAGCTTAGCTTGCCTAGATAAGTTCCTCAACTAGATTAGGAAAAAAACTCAATTAAAAAAAATATTTTTTTGAAAAAAAAAATAGAGTCGCCACCTAACTAAATAAAAAAATTCAAGGAAAAAAAAGGAAACTAAAGAAATGAGCTTAAGGGATAACCTATTAAAACTTGATGGGTTACCGTAAAATATCACTAACTAAATAAAAGGACCTTTTAACTCTTTTGAAAATTAAAATATATATATATATTTTAATAATGGAAGGCAAAACATATTTTTAAAATTTTTTAAGGCTACTTTAAGTGTTTACATACCTACTTGCTAGAATTAGGCTCACGTAGTTCTAAAAGTATATTTATAAAAACTTTTGTAGGTTAGTCGATTTTGTTATGAAATATTTCACTTTAAGTATTTACACGTTAATTAAGTTTTGAAAAATAAATTCTTTTTGTCATACTTTTTCAAAAAAAAAAAAAAACTAAGAAGACTAATATTTTGAAAACACACCAATTTTTTTTTTTCAAAAAAACATTTTATATAAGGTGATCAAACATTATTTGTAAAGAAAGCCATCTTTTATTTTGAAAAAGAGGTTTAACATATTACAAGATATAAAAATCATTAAAAAAAATGTTTAGACAAATTATCACAGCATGGCAAGGACAATTTCATCATGATTTTCTAAAACACTTTTAAATCAAACACACCATAAAACAAACAAGTACTTTACAATTCAAGGATCATGATCAATATTTTACAAAATAACAAGATCAACATATTTATTATATACATTTCATGCAAAGAGTATTAATCCATGGACCTCTATATTATACAAACAAAAATCATGATTAATTCATTCATGAAATCATCTATTTTAATATAATCAAAATCCGTTATTTTTTTTTATTTCAACAATAACAAACACAACTTTTTAGTATCATTAACATTACAAAAGCATCAAACCATGGGTTTCCATATGAATACAATAATATTCATACAAGAATTATAACAAAAACTTCACAAATTACACATCACATTATCTAATCTAATATACATAATAAGATCACAAGTGTCATTTGTTACGTTCTAAAGCGGTAGAGTTATAACAGTCATACAGTGTAAACCAACTTAAAATAGTAGCTAACCTTACAACATTATCGTAGATGTGATTTATACAAGGCATTCACAATTACTCATTTTAAAGTGAATAGCTCATGTGAAAATACCAATAAAATTACTTACAAAGATTTAAAACATATATATATATATATATATATATTTACTCTGATATTCAAGGAGATATTTACACATCATAGTAGTTTAAAATAAGTAAAATTTACATGATTATATTCATATAGCTAAGAGTTATTAGCAAAACTCTCAAACTTTTTGTTATTCCTCTGATTTAAGTCCTTACTCTCCCTAAAAATCTTCAAAAGGAATTAACCCCTCGATAATTATAACACGACATTTTAGTCAATACCTACAAGAAGATCTATAAGGGTATGAGTCGATAAGTAGGGACGGAGATATAAGACTACATGACAATCATAAGCAAAATTCTCAAACAATTAATTAAATACAATGCAATACACAAATGTCATCATACAACATTATTAGGTCCCTTGTAAAATTAAAGAAATTTCACCCAGTCTAATTTCGACTTAAGAAGTTTTGCTTACGACCAAACCCAAGTTTGTGTAATGGAGATATCTCTCATCACATGACTATACTTCGAACCACTATCCCCATCCTTAATGCAACCTCTTCTTTTGTCATTTAATTCGACTAAGGATAAAGAAGGAATCATTATGCTACAGCGTAATCCCTTTCAAAAGTATCGGTATTTGGTCAGAAAATCTTAGTCATCACCTAGAGGGTTGCAATGCATGTCCAGATGAGATGTTTAGGTTAAATATAATTAAGTCCAATTTAAGTTGGTTAAACAATTTCACTCAATACAACAATTGCAAACCATCGCAACAAAACATTAGTTTACAACCACATTTAGAGACATACAAGATGCATACAAGCAGCTACTTACAAACACAACCAAGTACAATCTTAAACCTCCGAGGACTATAAAATAGTACCCTAAGATACATTAATGGATTGATCTCAAACTTACCTAAAGTTTTTTACTTGCTCTCTAAGGTATGATGTCACAGCTCATTTCTACAATATAAATATCATTTTAGTATTTATACTCTTATTATATATGAACTTCAAATTATTATTTTTAATTTAATTATATAATTTTACTCAAATTTTATATTGTTTATAACCAAGCTCATCTTAACTAGTTCCTAATTCAGCTTTTGATTATAATTTTTTATACGTTAACCCTAGAAACTCTCCTTGATCTATTATACGAAGTTTGATTATCTACATTTTAGATGTACTAAACCCCTTATGTAGTTCTTAAAAAATACCCTAATTTATCATATAGGCCCAATTACTGATTTAACTTCTAAATTTGCTCCTAATATAAAAATGCTCTGCATTTTTAGCATAACTCCCTAAATTTATGTTTTGAACTAGATTTGTACTACATTACTAATGTCATAATTTTCTCAACTTAATCTAATACACCTTACCCGCTTTATTACCATTTTTTTACAAATTGTTCAACTATCACATATTATGCCTATAATATACACATCTAACATTCTCAACACTATAAATACTATCAATCAATATCATTTAATATTCCAAGATGTCCAAATACACCATAAATTAGAATTTACATCAATTTATTAATAAATCACTAGATAAATCTAAGATATTTGTCTTTTATTAAGATTTTAAGGCCTAAAAATTAGATAAAAATTTATAAAATGATTTTCAAGAAAAACTCTTCATGGCAATTTAACATGTATCCTAGGCAGTATATAGAAAAATTTTGGGTTCAAGACTACATTAATAAAGTGTTTGAAAAGAAAAGTGAAAATCAGCTCCGATTTAGTGATTTCTTAAGGGTCATAAATTCTAAGACTTAATTTCATCAAAATAATATTTTTTTTCCCTAAAACTACATACAAAATATTCTAGAATTACCAACTTTCATAATTTTTCATTAAAATTTGATACTTTTAGTAAATTTAACAAAATCAGATTGCAAATTAAACTTACCAGAAAGATTTGCTTGGAACCACCTCTGGTTACCTTATGGTTATTAGCCCAACCAAGCATGGTAGTCATTGTAGGTAGTGGTTTTGGTTGCTTCCCAGGTAGTAGTCTAATGTGGGTTCTCTTTTAAGCCTTAATTGCACCTAAATTTTATCTATTTTTCTAAAAATAGTTACTTCTCTCTTTCAAAACTCTCTATATTTTTGCCAAGTTCGTAACTAATCAAAATGATTTTCAGATGAGTGTTGTTAAATTTATAAAGTGGTTTAGTAAGGAGAAAATCAGACAGAGATTTTGTAGAGTTTCGGCCTTCTACCAACTGCTCTCATCTAGCTTCACCATTAGGGACCCGGTTTACTTCACATGTATTGTTCCACTTGATCCACTAAATCAAATCACAAACAAATCAAAATCTTTCATCACAATAACTTTACAACACTTTACTCAACTTATCTAGCCTCTCTTTAGTCTAGGCTAATACAGATCTACAGAGTACAAACTATCTTTTCTCTACAATATAATATAAAGATTACAAGTGAGAACAAAAATACAAGTCTCAAATAATTTTGCATTTGAAAGAAATAATAGTTGTTGTAAAACTTTGATTCAGTGCAACTCTCTAAAAAAGTATCTGAAAAACTTTCTGAAACTTTTCAAAAGGTAAAAACTGATAAAAAAATTTTTGTGCAATGATAATATTTCTTCATAGTTATACATTGACGTTTTGAATCCTTTCATCTTTTATATTGAGTTTTTCCAATTGCTAAAAATTTGAAGATTTTCTTCACTTTCATAATTATCCAACTGTTAGTTATCTAGATAATTCCTTGGATATTTTTAGAGAGGATCTCGATCTTTTGAATTTAAAAAACAACTCTTTTTATCTTTTTAGATCAGATATTCTTGAATCCGTAACCACCAAATAAGCTTTTGTTTTGAATTTGAAAAGATATGCTTTTGTTAGCAACTTCCAGATAAGCCTCATGTTTAAATTTTGAAATTCTACAAAATCTAAACCAACCTTATCCTTATCCATTCTTGTGCATATCTTAGTTTATCCAAATATCTTTTCACTTAAAAATAACCTCTAAGGATTTTGATTCCATCTTAAGTGAAACGAGATTAAATGTATTTTCCTAATACACTTAATCTAGTGGAGCTAAGCCTTAATTAATTCAAATTTGATTTAAAGTTGTTTTCATTGTCATACTTTCAGACTTACCTTCTAAAGAATATCATCCTTTTGTTTCTAAAGTTTCTAAATAAGCTTATGAAGTTTTTGAATAAGCTTTTGAAATGCTATATCAATTTTTCTTATAAAAACTTCTAAAATACTTTCTAAAAAAATTTCAGGATATTCCATTTTTCAGTCAAGTCAAAACTTCTGAATAAGCTTCTGAATACAACTTAATTTTGCGAAATTAAACTTTCTAAGAATCCTTCTAAATACCTATACACTCGTTAATTCATTAGTGTTCTTCTCTTTTTGTCATTATCAAAATCCATGACCAAGAGAGATATCTAACAACTTTTTCACTTTATAGGTGTCCTAATACTATTTTATTATTACAAAATTTAATCCCCTACTTGCCACATCTCATTTCTAAACTTTTCCACACTTGACACATATCTTTCTTAATCTTTTATTAATTTTCTTTAATTAATTTAGTATTATTTTAATATATATTAAATATTTTAAGTAATTTTAGATATCTTTACCTATGCGTAAATACTAGAGCTGTGTAAGTGGGGCAGGTTATGTAAGCAGCTTGCATAACTCGCAAAAAAATGTGGGTCGGGCTCATAAATTTTGGCCCACTTAAAAGCGGGTTTTTTTTAGCCTGACTCGCTTAACCCACGAGCAAACCAATTGCAGGGCGAGTTGGACCGCAATCTTGCAAAAAGAAAAAAAAAAAAGACATATCACACTCACACATAAATATAACGACAAGGCAATCACCAATTGGCATAGGTTATTGATTTATTAATTGTTAAACTTGCAATTGATTCTTCTAAGTGTTAACTTAATGGAGGTTGAGTCAACATCTTTTTCGATTTATTATTATTTTAAATTTTTTTAGTTTAATTCTATCAGTATTCTTCATTATTTATGGTAAATTATATGAATAAACAAAATATTCTCTTTTGGGAAAGCTTTAATAGAACCATTACGATCTAATTCCACCAACGATGTAACATTATAGTCTCCAAAATATCAATAAATGAAAAATAGATACTAAAAAGAAAAATTAGTAAGTTCTGGTAAATATTAAATATCAAGTATAAACTTTATTTCATTCTCATCCTCATTATGACCCAGCAATATGAAGGATTTTCATGGTGTAAAGAATATTTAGCAACTGTTAAGGCGGTACACTAAATAAAGCTCAATTGTTAATGTCAATAGTCTCGTTGTAACGATTTACATATTGAGAGTTTCGTATCAAGATCATTTCTTATTTTTCAAAATTTTAATATTAAGAAATAATTCTAGTAATAAATCAAAATCAGCTTGATTTTTACTAAAATTGAATGATAAACTTCAATAAAATTAATAAGTATCCTTCCAATTATCCAATTTGTGGGTTAGCTCGTTTTACCTACAACTCGTAGTAAAGTAGGTTAGGCTCGAAATTCTAGCTCGTTTTTGTAAGTAGGCCAACCTGCTCAACTTGCAAGCCAATGCGGGGTGGGTTAGGTTTGCCTACTTGGCCCGCTTGCACAGTTCTTGTAAATACATATATAGTATAAATAAATACCCTTAGATATTATTTAAGTTATTTATGATTTTAGTATGAATATACTTTATCTATTGTGATTTGTTAATATAAATAACGAATAATATATTTATAACTTAACAATATAATATTTTATTATTTTATTTTCCTGAATCTAATTTTACAGGGTCACTTTTAATGATATTTTTAACTTCATTGTAAAATTTAGGTTCGATCAAACGGTTTATATGATTATCCTAAATTTTACGTACTAGATCTAAAACATCCAATTGTAAGGCTTATATTATTTACACATATCATGCATCAAAATTTATCAAGAACTCAAGAACATTCAAGTAATTTAAGGTTTTGAAAACTTATCTCGTGCAGTAATAAACCATAGGTTGGTTTAGGTGGTTCTCAATCAGTTTTCAACGAGGTGGTGGCGATTACCAACTCCTAACTTCCCAACCATCGAAAGTCTTCAATCAATTTCAATAGTAATCGTGCCAAACTCCTTTTATTTTTCTAAAGAAACTCATATTTTTCGGTAGAACCTTGAACTAAATCTTACGTTGAAAATATGAGAAATTTTTCTATTCTACTTAATGATTCCTATAATTACTTCTTAGAATGCGTAGTTAAGGGCCTTATTTATACTGTGAGATATGGTTTAGTTGTCAAGAAATATCCTTTTTTTTTTTTTTAGGAAAATTAAATCTCTTTACATCATTAAGATTCAATTCGTTTTTATTTTTCTTTTTTTTCATCCGATTTTAGCACATTTTAGATATAATATTTGCTAAATAAATGGGTAGAATCCTTCCATTAGATCTTTTGCCAATTCTTAATGTCGGTTTCGTGATGAGTTAACCTTAGCAGATTCAATTTTTCTTTTTTTCTAAAGGTGTGCTGCAGTTAGTTAATAAGAGACTTCCTTTTTTATTTCTCTCTATTCGTGGGAGCTTGAATCAGGAATGAAGAAAGGGAACGAGGAAGAAGGGCAGGCACCTTTTCATGCATGTGTTTGTTTTTATCTTTTTTTCTTTTTTCTCCTTTTCCGCGTACCACGTGACGCGACTACGCACAACTACGTAGCACTGAACACTTGGCCAGGTAGCGAAAATGTTTTAATATTTTTGTTCTTTCTTTTCCCTCCTTCGCCACGTAGTGTGCCTACACACCACCACTTGGCTATGTAACTATACACATGATTGCCATGTGTCATTCCACATGGCAAATATAATATATATATATATATATATTGTTTTTTGTTTTTTTTTTCTTTCCTTTTATTATCATTTTGATTTCTCTTTTTTATTATCATCCAATTTTCTCTTCATTTTTATTTTTATTATCTCTTCTCTTCTTCTTCTTCTGTTTTTAAGCAAAAAAGGGGTGTCCACAACAAAAATAAGCGTAAAAGAAAGAATCCCATAATTATTTCCAAGAAGAAATCTCAATAGCATCATAATTACAGTAAGAAAGATCATTATGAACGTAAGTAGTGTAGGCTTCTAAAGAAACAGAAGAAAAAAGTGCAAGTGATGTTGCAAATCTTAAAGTTAATGATTTTGTGGTGATGCTGGTCGAATCTTTTGATGAAATGCATATTGGAATGATTATGGATGTTCATATAGCTATAACCATTACACCTTTTGAGTGATGGCTTGATTCGGGTGCAACAGTGCATGTATGTAATGATCGTCAACGATTCAACTGTTATGAAAAAGTTGAAGACAAAGAAGTAACGATGGAAACAGAAACTCTGCAAAAGTCCATGAAATTAGAACGGTAGTTTCTTACTTTAACTTTGGAAAGAAGTCATATTTGGTAAATACGTTTTATGTTCCTGATTGGAAGAAACGTTTAGTGTCTATTGGTCTGTATGTAAAAGATTATTCAAAATTATAGTAAAGATTGATAGGTTTGTAATTGTCAAGAATAATAGTGTCTAAGTCTACCGCATATTAGATTTAAAATCTAATGTGATTGTAGAAACAAGAGATGTTGAACTTATTGAAAATAAGTTTTAACATAATAATAGTATAGAAAGTATAACTACCAATGGAACTTCAAGTGATAGTTCAAGAAAACCATGAAGAAGTCAAAGAGCGAGGAAGGAAAGGGGTCTTGGCTCGGATTTCATTTCTTCTCAACCTTTAACTTTTCTAGCAGAAGGAATCAAGAATTGTTTATAAATAAGATACAAATAATTTTGCATATTGATAGTGATCTTGTAACTTATAATGAGATAATGGCACCTAGAGGTGTAGCCTTTTAGAAAGAGGCAATCAATGATGAAATGGAATCTATCTTATCAAACAACACTTGGGTTCTACTTGATTTGCCCCCAAGATTAAAAACAATTGGGTGTAAGTGGGTGTTCGAAAGGAAATTCAACACTAATGGGTCTTTACAAAGTTTCAAGGTTAGATTAGTTGCAAAAGGGTGTAGGCAACATGAGGGTATTAATTACTTTGATACCTATATTGCTACTACAATAATGACTTCAATCAAGACACTTGTATCCTTGGCATCTATTTATAAGTTTCAAGTGCATCAAATGGATGTCAAGACAACTTTTCTAAATGGAGACCATGACGAAAAAGTCTACATGGAGCAATTGGAAGTGTTTGTTCTATAGCAAACGAGAAGAAAGTTTGTAAGTTGATTAAGCTATTGTATACAAATAAGCTCTTAACAATGGCATGGGAAATTGGATAAGGTAATATTGACCAATAGTTTCAAGTACAATAACACTAGTAAGTGCATTTATTACAAGTTCACCAATAAATATGGGGTGATAGTTTACATGGATGATCTTCTTGTATCTAAAACAAGCTTAGAAGGTGTTAAAGAGATCAAGGAATACTTATCATCTAAATTTAAAATGAAAGACATTAGCGAGATAGATATGATATTAGGTATTAAAGTGGTCAAGTATAATAGAGGAATAGCCTTCAGTCAATCCCATTATGTTGTGAAAATTTTAGAAAAGTTTTAGCACTTGGGATTTAAGGAATATGGTACTTCATATGATCTATATGTAAAGTTAGCTGAGAATAGCAATAAGGTGGTATATCAATTAGAATATGCTAGTGTAATAGGGTTGTTTGATGTATGTATCACATTGCACTAGGCCTGATGTCGCATTTGATGTGTACAAATTATCTCAATATACTAATAAGCTTGATACAAATAATTGGAAAGCGGAAACTAAAGAATTTGGATAATTATTGAAAACTAAGAAATTGTGTTCTACAATACCTGGTTTAAATAAGATACAATTTAAAGGATTTTATAGATTCATTGATTAAGGCTTAACAGAAGAACTTTCTAAGTTTCCAAAAATTGAAGACATTACACTATGGTGAATTTCCTGCTATACTAGAAGGGTTCTTGAATACAAGTTAGATTACCCAGGAAAGTGATCATGTATTTACCTCTTGATGGATATTCAACCCTAGTGGGTGATATACCATGGCTAAGGATGGATAAATTTGACTATACCAAGATGGGTCCAAGCCTATGGAAGGCATGAAAAAAGGTGAATGAAAGAGTAGTGAAGTCCAGCAATTCCCACTACTAACTATATGTATATGACACATCAAGGAATTTCCATTGACCACCCAAACTTAGCCAATATGACGTACAGCTGAGTCCCAATAGGCCAATCGCCACCTAACTTTACTCAAGAGATAAGATAAGAGTTAAGTAAAGTAAGTAGATTGTAAGAACCATAATCGGGTATTCCAGATTTGGTTCGTAGAATTTAAGGCGATTGAACAAATTGTTTAATTCAACCCAAATTTTATAATAAAGCAAGGAATATTAGAAAAAGTAATTCCATTAGTTTGGATTTAGAAAAATAATTAATTAATATAATATTGAATTTTACAAAAATTATTCGTTATTTATTGGAAATATTTAAAACGAATTCCAATAATTAACGAATCGATAAAAATAAATTATATGCACGCTAAAAATTATGAAATGACAAATAATATTTAAAAATATTTATTTGTACCATATATGAATTTACATATAAGTAAAAATATGCGAAATTACTTAAAATACCCGAAATATGTTAAAATAATACTAAATAATCAAAGAAAATTCATAAATAATTAAGGAAAAATCAAGAAAATAATGAAAACATGAGGAAAATTCCAAAAATGGGTCATGGCAGCTTGGAGTTTAAAGAAATAAAAGCAACTGATTAAAAGAAAACAAATAGAAAGTGAAAATAGGATAAGATAAGGCCAATATCAACTCAAAATTAATGCAAAAAAAATCCAAGTAAGCCTATAAATTCCAAAAATCACTCTTACTCTTCATTTTAGACAGTTAAGAATAAAAAAAAAAAATTTAAGGAAAGGAGAGAAAAGAAGAGAAACCCAATTTACAATCTAAGAGTTGACGGTGGCCACCATCACCACACAGTAGTGGTAGTGCCCAAACTGACTGACAAGGCCATGGTATTCGATACCACCAACACTAATGAGTCCAATTTTCCTTCCGATTTTAGTTCTTTTATTAAAAATATGAAATAGTTGTAGAAAATTATGAAATTTGGTATTCTGAGGTTTTTAAGTATATAGATTTAGGAAAAAAAATTATTTTGATGAATTGATACATGAAAATATATTGTTCTTAAGAAATCTTACAAACCCAAACTTTATTCGATTTAAAAATAAATGACTTTAGAAGCGTAATTTTAAGCTCAAAATTTTTGTGTAAGCTACTAGAGCATTTAAAACAATGCTATCAAGTCCATTTTCATAAATGAATTTTCAAAATTTTTAGATAATTTTTAGGTGTTAAAATGATGCATAAAATGAGTAATTTAGGGTTAATTAAGTAATTAAATGAGTAATTATTGTTTTAGTGCATAATTATATATTTTAAGATGTTGAAATCTGTTGTAGTATGCTATTTGTAACATTTAAGGTGTTAGATATAATTATTAGGGTATTAGGTAGTAAATATGTAATAGGCAAAAATAATAAATTTTAAGTTAATTTCATAATTTATGATAATTAGATATAAATTCTGATTTGAGATGAATTTAGATATTTTGAGATGTTATTGGATGATGAGGGATGATATATATAGTGTTAGGAGTGTTGAATAGGTAAAATAAGTGAATAATAAGTAATAATACATAATATATAGAATAGGAAATATAATAAATAGAAAATATTAGAATAAAATTAATAATATAATAATAATAAAATTATATAATAAATCTAGTAGGAAACTTAAATTACAGTAATTATATGAAAAATATAAAATTTTCTTATATCAAAAGTAAATTTGGTCATTTAGTTGAGATATAGAGTATATCATACAAATCAAAATACCAATTAGGGGTTAAATATGATATTTAGGACATTCAAAAATAATATTAATTTCACATTATGAGTCGAAATGAGTTTTTAAGATTCACGTATAAAACTATTCTTAAAAACTAAATTAGAACCTAATTTAAAAATCAATTCAAGAACTAAACCATAATTTAGCCTAAATTAAGAACAATTATAAAAGACTTGAAAACCTGAATAAATAAGTACATTAAACCCTAAACAAAAGATAACAATAAGTATTATAGGATAAAACTAATCCATAATAATTATGTGGAAAACTGAAACAATACTTGTATTATAGAGATTTTTTGTGATGGCCAATACAAGTCGTATCTCAAGTGATCAAGCAAGGAGTCCAAGTGAGTTGAGATTAATATGTTATTATATTTTGGAGTACTCATTTATAATACTCGGAGGCTTGAAATTGTACTTGATCGTGCTTGTTAGATAGTTGGCTATATGCATGTGCTTGTTTTGAGCTGTCTCTACATTGTATTTGAATGATTTGCTTGAAATGACTGAACACCTTAAATCAGATCTAACCAAATATATGACTTGTAAACATGAATCAAATCTGCATAACAACCGATTAGGGGAAACATAGGGTTCTCTGGCCAAATGTCAACCTCTTCGAAAAGGATAACGCTAAATGGTATAATTAGTCCCTTCTTCATTTTTAGTCGAACTAAGTAACAGGTAAGGAAGTCGCGGTAAGGATGAAGGCAATGGTTAGAAGGTAGTCGCAGGAGAAGCGGTCTCTCCATTGTTCAAGTCTGAGTTTAGTCGTGAGCTGTTGCATTAAATGAAAACTCCTCAACCCATATTAGAACGAATGCAATTTCTCTAATTTCACGACTGGCCAGATAACATTGTGCGATGGCATTTATTTGAACATGTATTGCATTTAACTAATTTGGTTGATAGCCCTACTGTGTTTGATGTATAATTTTAAGTCTCTATCCTAACTTACTAAACTATAGTTGCTCATATCCCTATAAACGTTGTTGCAGGTGCTAGCTAGAAAGCAGCTTACATTTACCTTAGAGCTAGCAATTGTGGGATCTTAAGGAGTAGGGATATAAAACTAAGGATACGATACACTCATAAGTTTAGGTTTTATCTTTAAAGCTTTTTATGTATTTCTTAACTAGATTATATTCAGCCTACTAAATCTTATAATATGCTCAGATTATTTTAGAATAAATATGTATAATATATTCCTTATAATTTCATAGGTAATTAACATGTTAATTTATGAACTATCTACTTCAAAATAGGTTAGTCGTAGAGGTCTTGTGTAAATCAAGTCTAAGATAACAATTATATGGTGAGTTTCTATTTTAGATTATTTGTATAGTAAGATTATTACGACTCTGCAACTTTGGAATGTGACATAGACTAGCTCACATGAGGAAAATATTCTATATATTAAAAATAAAATTCATGTAACTTGAATACAATACAGGTATTTATACTTGAGAATTTAAGGCTACATTTTATATAAGGAAAAGACTAAAAGGGTATATCTTAAATTGAATAAAATACGAGGAATAATTAAAGGTAAAAAGTAATTGGAGCAAAAAAAGCTTCTATTGGTAGATTCCTTCATATTTTGGTGGGGGACACCCGGCTATCATCTATTGGCTCCTACTCTTAGGGAAAAGACAAATTGTTACGGCTAAAATGGATGAATGTCAAGCTAAACTGGTCACAGATGTCAATAGACTCGGTCAACTCGAACTTCGAGAGGACTGACATTTAGTGGAGTCTAAACATACCAGGAGTGTTCGTGGCCAGGCACTAGATGCTCAGGGTAGGTGTTCGGGTGTCGAGCTGCTAGATGAGCTCCCCGAGTAGTTTGAAGAGAGGTCCCAGGCGCTAAGCTGTCAACCTACTGAGCTATTGGACAGAGTATAAGGTTAGGAATAACTCGGTTGTCCCAATAGGAAGTTGGGCGCGCATAGGAATTCAAACTCCTCAAGGGTTGGTCGGGAAGAGAAAACGTGTCTAGCCATGCCTACTTGCCGGCTAAAGAAAGCATGAAGTAGGGCATGGTTACCTTGGCAACGCTACTCAAGTATACCTAAAGGGCCAAAACCCCAATTGAAGCAAATATACTGGGTTAATCGGATCGGGAGGGAAGATACAAATAATAACGATGATTAATTATGTGGGATGCATTGGACGAGAACACGAGAAATTTTATATTTTTCTTTATTTTATGTTTTATCTGATGCCAAAAAGTTTATCCCCTCGATTAAAATAGTCACTCTTCCGTTGATGTATAAAGAGTGCAATGATTTAATTACCAAGTAATGTAAGCTGTTTTATATCATTATGTATAAAATTGTTCAACTAGTATCTATATCGTTATTTTTATATGTATTTGATGACTTCCTTGATGAAGCAGATTAATTGTGATTAACAATTTAAACAAACATGTTTGAGTTGTTGTTGTTATTTGTTTCTTTAATATACTTTCAAGATATTTTTGTGTATAATTTTTTTCATTCAATAATCTTTAATGGTGTGCATAGTTTCACAATATAATTATATTATGTCTTGATATATTGTACTTGTTTATCATGGGTGCATGCTTATTATTATCTAATAAAATACAAACAACCTAGTAATTTCCTCATCAATGGATAAACCTAAATGCAATTAAAACTATACTAGCTGTCGAAGCTCCAACATTGCGTGTACAAAAATTAATTAGAACAATATTAAAAAAGATATATGAACAGTGTAGAAATATTTGAAAATAAATGAGGAAAAGTGGATAACAACAATAGTACATGAAAAATTCATTAACATTAGAGTAAAAAAGATAACCACAACTAAGATACTCAATCCAAGATGTTCCCATTTCCCTGTATAACAATGCAAACGTGTTACTAAGGGATATTGCTACGTAGATTAAAGGATCATGAAATAAACCGTCATTACTTAGTCATAATGTCATTAATCTCGGTGTATATTAATTCATTAGTAAAATTCCTATAGCAATAGAACTGCATATGGAAATAAAGGTTGAGAATTATATATAACCACTATAATATTGGAAATGTTGAAAAAATCAAAGTGATGATTACAAACCTTAATAAGACGGAAATGGACAAAAGTGTAAGCCTTAAATCTACAAAAGTGAAGAAAGATTTCATTAAAGCGAAATAATTTGCAAAAACATGAGGAAAACATGTTTCAAATGTCATCCCAATGCAATAATGATTGTGCTTGATGGTCATAATTAGGCTCGTCTTCCTTTTTAGATTGGGCATGCTGTTTCATTTTTGCAATGTCTTGTCTAATGATCTTACTAAAGGTTCAGTTCTAATAAGTTTCTCTAGCCAAAACTATAAATCCTCAAGCAATTTCTTTGTAATGGAAGACAAAATAAATCTTATGTTATATTGATTATTTATTATCTATGAAAGTATACAAGAGAAGAATATATATGAAACAACAAATTACTGTGTAAGGAGATCACAGTCAACATGTAGTGGAAATCTCTAAATGATCAAACAAAACATCCATAAGGCCTATAGCAATTCGAAATTCATGAAATTAGAACACAAATGCTTCATTATACAAATAAATTTTACTCAAGTTTATTTTTAAGTTTAAAGTTCTTGGTAAATAAAATGCAATTGAACTCCTTTATTAATAAATTTTGCATAATTTGACAATCTGACATGACAATAACAATAAATAAAAGATTTATTTAGATAGTAAGAAAAAGGAAAAACATATAAACACCTGTATAATTGTCACGCTCGATGGGGCTAGTTGTGGTAGTCGTTATATACCGTATAAAAAACTGTAGATTGATTTCCCTTACAATCAATAACCCTTTCTGCGAGACACAAGGTTATAGCTACAATTAACAACCAAGAGTTACGCAAGTGTAAGCAATATCAGTTTATGATAATAATAAGAAGTTAAAGTAATATCAAACACGATCTATTTATATAAAAATTTTACAGATAAGAAGTCTACAATACCTTAAACTGATATCATTTTATCACATATAAGATTCATAATCTAAATAAACTATCATGAGTACACTCCGACCTACATCAACCCCCTGATGTATAATTAATTTCGAGCATGTGGCAGCCCGACTTCATGAATAACTCGGCCTGAAAAAGAAGACTACAAGGGTATAAGCTAACTAGCTTAGTGAGATAATCCCCTCAACCATACAGCATTCAAGTTATACAATAATTAAATTCAATCAAATGAATGCATATCAATCAGTATGCTAAATAAATATATGCAGGTGATCAGGTATTGTATGCAACTTAGATTTAATTTTCTCCGAAATCAGGGTTAAAGATACTTTGACACAATCAGATCCAGGTATCATACTAGAACTTATCTCATGACAAAACTACATGTTTCATATTTAAAATGTAATGATATGTCCATTCTTAATTTTATCAAAAACGAATTCTACATATAATTGTGAGTAGGTTCACACAGCCTTTACTTACCCTTAACAGAGGCCTCTTGATTCAACCCTTAACCAGACAGTTGGCGTCTCCAACACCTAGTGATCTCGCCGACTAGGGTAAGGTCACATATGACCTCTCGTTACCTCTATGTAATGTGACAGCCGGAATTAGTTATGTAATGTATAATTATGCGTGTTTCAAGTTTACTTTTTCAAGTCAAGTAAAATTAGGTCTTATTATTTAGTGATCAACAAGGTCACAAATAATCAATTCCTAACGAATCTACTATACAACAATCAATACATTATTGTAATTTAATGTAATTTCACCATTAACAAACAGTTATAATACACAAGCATAACCTAACCCCATACAACATTCAATTATTAATCATAATTTATATTCATTAATTATAAACATAAGCAAGTATGGGATCGTTAAGAAAAACTCATTCAGCTATAATCGAGTCGGAGTTGTAATAATCCGATGGCAGCTTAGGGTTAAGGTCGAGATCACTGAGAATAAGGAATATAGAAAATTATAAGTTTGAGAATTTAAAGCTAAACTAATATTGAAATTGGTACTATTTGCTTAATGTAGTTACATGAAATTGTCAATTCGAGCTTTTTATTGATTTGTGTATAACTTTTTCATTTTAGCTCAAATCGTTATGAACTTATAGTTCATTTTGATCGTTTTTTAGCGTATTTTCTTATAGCGAAGTTCGTTTTGGACATTATAACTCACAATTTAAACAGTGATATAAAAATACTACAAAATTTATTATTTTAATTTAAAAATTTATAAAATATTAATTCGAGCTTTTTCGTAGTATATTTATGATTTAATAATTACTTAAATCATATAGGTGATAATTTTATTATTTTAATCTTATTTTACTCTAATTACTTATTTCTACCTATTTTTGAGATTTTAGAATTAGTAATTCAAATTTTTTTCTACTTTATTAATTTTCTTGTATTTTACGATATACATATATATATAAATACTTATTATTGTAATTGATTGATTTAATTAATTTTTTTTAATTTACCTAATTATTAAGTTTTTTCCTAATGTATGGTACGCATATATATATATTTATTAACTTATTTTATTTATTAAATTAATATTATCGTATATCATGTATACTTATTTAATTATATGCATATTTTTTTGTCATATACATACATTTATACGTATACTATACTTTATGTGATAAATTATTTTAACTTTAATTATATATTATATAATATATGTATAAGTATAATATAGATGTATTTATATTTTCTATACACATACATACTCTTATACATGTACACATATACCTATATATAATATAAAATACTATGTTTATATATACATACATACTATCACGTCAACTATATATATATATATATATATATATACATAAAAAATACTTACATGAATACATCAATACGAGAATACCTAATACATGTGTATATATAATAAACCAAATACTAATCATCCATATATATATAATACATACACACATATATATATTTTTGTGTACATGCATATATATATATATATATCTAAATAATGAAAATTCTAAATACCTACTATATGTATTCTTATTTATACATACATACATACATATATATTGTATGTTCTACATAATAAGGTATATATATATGTCCTCATACATATGTTTATATACACATAAAAGAGATACATATATATATTTATTTATCTACTCATGCATCCATATATGTACATGTAATGAAACATATGACAAAATACAACAAAATACTTAGTATATATATATATATAAGTAAAATAAATACACTTATCTAAATATTTTAGTAATATAGTGGTTGAATTCCTTAGTTTTCTTCTTCTTCCTCCTCCTTTTTTTTCCTTTTGCTCTTTTCAGTTTTGTGTTCTCTTCTTTTTTTTTGGTTTGATTTTTGTGTGTGTGTCTGTAATAACTTTGCTTTGTTTATTCTCCTTTTTTTGTTTCAAATTTTCCAAACGTCCCAACAACAAGTGAAATTAGATTAAATAAGATGTAAAGCAAATCTAATAGATATTGGCATTTATGTGGACAAGAAAACTTAAATCATTATAATAGATTTTGTTTTGTAAATCCAATACTTGGAAAAAAAAATTTATCACATCGATTGCTGGCTTTTCTAGAAATCGAACGTGGTAGCAATGGAAATTAAGGGGAAAATGAAGAAAAGAAAAAGAAAGAAAGAAAAAGAAAGAAAGAAAAAGAAAATAAAAAAAAAATAATTATACAATTTTTTTTCAAACATAAAAATTGTAAAAATAACATTTATAAATTAATTTTAGAATTTTATTAAAATTTATCAATTTAATTAATACCTGTTACAATTATAATTTTTACAAATTATTTTAATGATTTCGTTAAAAGTTTTATGCGATTACGCGATTTAGTCGATAATTGTAATCGATTACGATTATATTACTATTAAGTGATATTTAATTATTTTATAAACTTAAAGTTATAGTTTTAAGATTTTGATCAAGTTCAAGTTCGATTTAAGGTAATTGTGCATAGATCAGATTTAGGGTTTTTAGTACGTAATTTAGGTTTCGATTAATTTCTAGAGTTTTTATTATCGATACTATATTCGATTTATTAAATTTCATAAAATTTTATCGTTACTAGCCTTATCAACTCATAACATAATTAAAGATACTTGGATTTAAATTAGGGTTCAAACCACTAGTTTTATAGGGTTTACAATAATAATAATAATTAGATATGTAAATGTGTAATCCCTTATATACCCATACCTTTATGATAGTAACACACTTTTGTAGACAACATTTCGAGTGTATAAACCTTGTACTCCCTGTATTTTATCGTTTTTAACTAACGCTTTTGTTGATTCTGTCGAAACCCCTCTTGATAAAGTTACGTAGAGTTGTCCATGGTAGATACCCACATTATGTATTGTTTGACCTTAGGATTTATTTATTTTCAGAGCAAAACTCAAACGTACTGGAAACTGTTTTCTTATCATCTCAAATGAAAGGTGTAAGTGGTTAGAGGTTTTCAAAGAGATTCTTGGAATAAAAACTCGTAGCCCCCATAAATAGGTCATCTTCCTACCCATTATAGTTATAAAAAAACTATTCATCAAAGGTTTTGGTAACATAAAGATAAAAAAGTTAAGGAAGAGAAACTATTTATACTAAAGATTATTACTGCTTTCTACGATAATTAGAAAAGATGGATCAATCTTCAACTTTAGATATATTATGTTGTGAAAATTATCATGTTCAAGATCCTGATTTTATATTTTATGTTTTATCAAACTGTAGATTTATTTTTGCATGTGGTATCATAGTATGTATTTTGAACAAGTGATTTTTTCTAATATTAAAGATTAAGGTTTAAGGAGAAGCATAGAAAGCATTTTCCTTGTGGTCAAAGATTGAGATTTATTATAATGAAAAATATTGGTGTTGTATAATGATTTGATTTTATATTAAAATTATTGTCTATTGTTCATCAACTGCTTTGTATTTGTAATATAAACATGTTAATTAAATCATCATTATATGATTCATTGAGAAATTATATCCATATATGTTTTTACTTCACTAATCAAATGATGCATTGCTTCATTGTTTTCTTTTATCGAGGGGAGTTTTTGGGTTTGCAAAACAAACGCATATTAGAAAGATGATTTTTTTCCCTTTTTCTTATAATTGTTTTTGGGTTCTTTCTAGTGTTTCATAATATGCATACTCCCCGTTTTAAGAATTATGCGAATAATTCTTTTATGATCTTAATTAGTTTTATATCAATTTAATGTGCTCCATAATGTTTATCTATAATATCGGCGAAATGTTGATTAGACCTAACCATTAGATGGGAAAATTCAGAATGCAATTAGGATACATACTCGGCAAATTTATAAAATATTGTTGTCTTTATGTTGTATTATTTAAGTATTGATATTTGTGAGATGATGGCAATTGCTTAGTTTTATTTTTTCTTTTCCAAATCTTGTTTGGTATTTCAAGATAAATTGAAATATATGAACATTAGGTTAAATATTTGCATAAAATGTTTATAATTTATTGTCACCAAAGTGGTTGAACTATGATGATGATTACTATGTATTTATGTATAAAATTATCATTTATCCATAATACTTATAAAATACCTATTATCAAACTTAAATGGACAAATTGACATTCACTTATCATTAGAACTATATAATTTACCCAAAGGAAAATTGTCATTTTATGACTAGTTGACATAATGTAGGTGAATTAATATTTTGATAAGATATATCTGTATATCCAAAGATAGCATATATATTTTAAAATATTTAATTACCAAATTATGTTATTCATGGCATTTACTTAGTGATAGTATCTTATAGTTTATACCTAAAGGAGAACTGTAACATACTCTAGTGATTTATTTATCTGAATCTATTATATGTTTGTTATCTAATGAGCAGTTATGTAATAATTGCAACAATTTCACTCCATTCGCATGCTTCTTTGGTTATTGTGCTTAATGGATTTAAATTTTTTTAAGTGGTGTGAACAAGTCAACTTCCATTTAGGCGTGCTGGATTTTGACTTGACATTATTGGAAGGAAAGCGTACTACTATTATGGATTCAAGTAGCGAAGAAAAAAAGTTATATGATAAAGTAGGGATATAATCTAACAGATTAAGTTTAATGTTTATATGAATGGCTATTGCCAACAACATTAAAACTACTATTCCACAAATAGAAAGTGTTAAGGAATACCTTAAGAGATTTCATTCTGCAAATAAGTCACTCATTGATACTCTAATGGTAGAAGTTATGACTATGGAGCTCATTGGGTCAAAGAGTATGTGAAAGCATATCATTGAGATAACTAATATTGCAGTAAGGCTAAAGACTTTAAGATTGACTATAGATGACTCCTTAGTGTAATTTATTCTTAACTCGTTTCCTTCTGAGTATGAATCATTCCAAATTAACTATAACACCATTAAAGATAAATGGAATGTTAATGAGTTGTCCAATATGCATACTCAAGAGGAAGCAAGATTGAAGAAATAAGGAAGTCATTTTGCCAACCTTATAGGTTGAGGAGTTGGTAAAGGAGTTAATGTGGGAGCTAACAAGTTTAAGAAGAAGAAAATTCCTACAAAAGCTTCACAAGGTAATAAAAAGGAATTGAAGGCAAGTGTCATTTCTATGGTAAGATAGGACACTATCAAAGGGATTGCCTAAAGTGTAAGGCTTAGTTTGAAAGAAACGTAACATTGATGTTTATGCTTCTTTTCAATCAAACTTAACTGAAGTTCTTAATAATACTTTATGGCTTGATTATGGTGCTACATCTCATATATCTAATGTGATATAGGACTCAATACAATCCATACCATAAATTCAAATGAAAATTTTCTATTGATGGGAAATCGTATGAAGGCTCCCATTAAAGGCAGAGAGACTTACCATTTAGTTCTAAATGCTGGTTATCATTTAGATTTATTCCAGACTCTTTATGTCCCTTCAATTTCTAAGAACTTGATTTCTCTTTCAAAACTTTATGTTTTTGGGTTTTGAATTAAATTTGGATATGGATGTTTTGGTTTGCTTAAGAATATTACTTTAATTAGTACATGTATTCTTCGTAATGGATTGTACAAATTGAAACTTGATAATGTTTTTTTGTTGAATCTCTACTGACCATTTATCATAATGTTGGTATTAAATATAGCATGCAAAATGAAAACTCAGATTTCTTGTGGCATAAACATTTAAGTTATATTTAAAAAAAAAAAAGGTTTGAAAGATTAATAAGGAACAAAATCCTTTAAAATTTGGATTTCATTGACCATGGAATATGTATAGATTGCATTAAGGGTAAGCAAAAGAAGAGTGCCATAAGAAGCACCTAGCTTCTTGAAATTATACACATTGATATATGTAAGCCTTTTGATATTTCATCTTTTGGTAACAAAAAATATTCTATTACCTTTATTGATGATTTTTCACATTATGGTTATATCTATTTACTAAATGAAAAATCTCAAGTAGTTGATGCTCTTGAGGTGTATATTAAGGAAGTTGAAAGGCAATTAGATAAAAAAGTGAAAATCATAAGGTCTCCTAGAGGTGATGAATATTATGGAAAATATGATGAAACAGGACAATGTCTTGGTCTATTTGCAAAATTCCTTGAGAAATATGGCATATGTACATAATATACCATGCTAAGCACACCTCGACAAAATGGCGTTGCAGAATGGCATAATCGGATGCTAATGAATATGGTTAGGAGTATAATGAGTTACTCCTCATTACCTAAATCGTTATGGATGTATGTATTAAAAATTGCAATGTATCTTTTAAACAAAGTCCCTAGTAAAGTAGTTTCTAAAACTCTTTTTGAATTATGGATTAGAAGGAAACCCAGTTTAAGATACCTTTGTGTTTAGGGTGGTTCTACTAAAGAACGTGCTTATAATCCATAAAAGAAAATTGGATTCCCGAACAGTTAGTGGTTACTTTATAGGATATACAAAGCAATTTAAAGGGTACAGATTTTACTGTCCTAATCATATTCTAAGAATTATTGAAACTAGGAATGCTAGATTCATTAAAAATGGTGAAGTTAGTAGGAGTAATAAACGAGAAATAATGGATATCAAAGAGATAAAGGTAGACATTTATCTACCCTTAAGCATTCCTTCATCCACAAACACTCTAAATGTAGTTCCAATTGTCGAATAACAGTTAAATAATATGGAATAACAATTGAATAATGAAACACTCCATGATGAAACTAACTTACAACCACCTAATGTGAATGAACCACAAGGAGTGCTATTAAGAAGGTCTCAAAGATAAAAGAGACCCGCTATTCCATATGATTATGGATTTATTTGCAAGAACATGATTTTAATCTAAGAATTAATAAAGACATTATTTCAATCTAAGAATTAATAAAGACATGATTTCAATCTAAGAATTAATAAAGGCATGATTTCATTTTCATAAGCCAATAAAGTGTTAAGTCTGATAAATGGATTTGTGCTACAAAAGATAGTTAAAATCTATGGAACAAAACCATGTATGTGACTTTATTAAGTTGCCAAGAAATTGTAAACAAGTGAGCTATAAAATGGATTTATAAGACAAAGTGAGACATAAGTAGCAATATCGAATGAGATAAAGTTAGACTTGTTCCAAAGGGTTATACTAAAAAAAATGACATTAATTATAAATAAACCTTTTCACTAATCTCAAAGAAAGACTGATTAAAGGTAATAATGGTTTGGTGGCTCATTATGATTTAGAGCTTTTTAATGAGAATCTCTAAGAAGAAGTTTATATGGAATAGCTTGACGATTTCTAAATTGAAAGAAAGGACTACATGATGTATAAACTTAAAAAGTCAATATATGGACATAAGCAAGTCTCCTAACAATGGTATATTAAATTTAATGATACCATAATGTCTTTTGGATTTCAAGAAAAAACTATTGATGGTGCATTTACCAAAGATCAGTGAAAGTAAATTTATATTTTTGGTCTTATATGTTGACGACATTTTACTTATTGCAAATGATTTACGCATATTACATGAGACTAAAGATTTTGTCTTTAAGAATTTTAAGATGAAAGGTACAGGAGAGACATCTTATGTGATAGGAATAGAAATATTTTATGGTAGATTATTGTTAGAATTGTCTCAAAAAGCTTATATCAAAAAGATTCCAAAGAGATTTTATATAGATAAATGCTCAACTAGAATTGTTCCAATTCAAAAGGGAGATAAATTTAGTCTCCTGTAAT
Source organism: Lumnitzera littorea (assembly GCA_024138015.1). NCBI lineage: Eukaryota > Viridiplantae > Streptophyta > Magnoliopsida > Myrtales > Combretaceae > Lumnitzera > Lumnitzera littorea. Next base: position 8,733,256 of record JAMXBB010000011.1, on the reverse strand, counting down.
ATTTAAAGAATGAAGTAGAATGTAAGGCAATGGAATTTATTCCATATATGTCTATTGTGTGCAATTTGATGTATGTACAAACTTGTATAAGGCTAGACATGAATTTTGCTATTAAGATGTTAGGCAAATATCAAAATAATACAAGAATAGATCATTGAAAAAAAAACAAAGAAAGAAAACTTAAAGTGATTAGACACTTAGATTCAGACTTTTGTTGGATGTCTTGACAGCAGAAAATTCACTTTTGGTTATTCTTGACAATAAAAAATTCACTTTTAGTTATTTGTTTTTTTTTATCTAAAGAAGCAATTTCATGGAAAAGTGTTGAACAATTTGTCGTCGCTTCATCCATTATAAAAGTATAATTTATAGCGTGTTTTGAGACTACAATTTATGCATTATTGCTACAAAACTTTGTTTCAGGACTTAATGTCATCAACACTATCATCAAGCCGCTAAAAATTTATTATGATAATTTTACAACAGTTTTCTTTTCCAAGAATGACAAATATTCAAGAGGTGTCAATATATGGAATTAAAGTATTTTTCCGTTAAGGAGGGGGTTCAAAAACATAAAGTGTCTATTCAATACAATGAAATTGATATGATAGTAGTAGATCCTTTAACGAAAGGTTTATAACCAAAGTTATTTAAGTAACATTACAAAGAATGGGTTTTGTTTGTAGTGATGAATAATGTTTATAGTAATTTAGACACTCTAAACTTACTAATATGTGTTTTTGAAATATATCGATATTTCTTGTTAATCATGTAGTATATAGATCATATTTTATTTTTTGTAATAGGAAATATAATAAGGAAATTTATGAAAATCATGATAAATTTATATCATTTATGGACCTATTTTTAATACATTATAGATGTAGTAGTAGTATATAGAAAGAAATACGTTGATGAAATAGTATATGATTACCAAAACTTGCATTTAGTAAAGTATTGCAATAGGTAATTAAGTCGAATGAATGTGTTAGTTTTATTATGCACGCTTATAAAGGTGTAATTAAGTATTAATGGTGTATGATTATTAGGCTAAATGGGAGAATGTTAAAAATTCTTCAATTAATATGGCTTAATAATGGGAAGATAGTTTTTATAGAATTAACTATTATGAAATAACAATTTAATTGTATCCTTCAAGATATATATTATAACTTAATAACACATTAAATCCAATTGGTTCATTTAGGTATTTGATGGACATGTTGAATTAAAGGTTAAATAGATATAAATAGATAATCTTCCTACCCATTATGGTTATAAAAAAATTATCCATAAAAAGTTTTATAACATAAAGATAAGAAAGTTAAGGAATAAAAACCATTTATACTAAAGATTATTACTGTTTTCTATTGTTATTAGAAGAGATGGATGAATCTTCAACTTTAGATATGTTATTGTTGTAAAAACTATCAATTTCAAGATCCTGATTTTATGTTTATGTTTTATGGAATTCTAAATTTATATTTACACTTAGTATCATTTTCCTAATCAGAAGGCAAACAGCAATAAAGAATCAAGTATTGCATTGACCGTAAGCATAGGGAAACCATATCGGTGCAGCCGTGCCAGAGATGAAGCATGCAGATTGTGATCCTTCACGGTTGAAGATTAAAATTAAATAGAGCAAGACAGAAAGAAACATACCCTTCTTCAGACCCGAATTCAACTTCCTCTTGGAGAAGATCACCAGTGAGTGGTCAAATGGCAAAACCCGAATTCCGAAGAAATGTTGGAAGACAGTGTGGTCTTTCCTCTCCCTGGACGATTTATAATATAAACAACCATTTCTTCCAACTGTTAGTGGTTAATGCAAATACACGAAACCTCGATCAAACGTTTTATCATAAAGAGGAGGGATCGAGTTTTTCTTGCTCTCGTCCAAACAGCATCTCCAGCTGGATACACTCAAAAACTACGCTTTGTTCTACAATTACAAGGCTAGTACTATGTCCAGAATCCTGATGGCCAAAATTGCAAAAGGCAATTATCGCAAACCTCAATATTAAATAATCTATGTAAATATCCGTTTTGATGGAATTAGGCATAGCTTTGAACAATTTAGAAAGTTTTTGGATTTTTGGATTCAGGATAAGGTATAATAAGACTGTCTTGCACTGTTACCACCTGAATCATTCTCAACTAGTTTTTCTGGAGATACATATATGGACCTTTTTCTTCTGTTTTTTAAGGCCATCAATGGCTACCAAATATATGATCAATCTTGACTATTTATGATATGTAAATATATAATCGGTACTTTGTTAAAAAATATATCTTTTTAGTAATATATATTAAAATTTTATTAATATTTACATATTATTCATCAACTCACATAATATATTAGTATTATTGAATTCTTTTTTAATTAAAAGACTAAAAAATGCCCATCATTTTCCCTTTTTGTTTATGGTTCCGTTTGGTTCATCTTTTTACAATGTTATTGGTGTCTTTTTGAATCTTGCATTTGATGAGAATAACACATTAAAAATATGAAAATATAATTTTATATATACTCATTTTCTAAAATTAATTACTCAACAAATTTCAATAAAGTTAAATTTATCTATATTTTATTTTATTCATATTTACAAAAATACCAATTAAAATAATAATCTCCAATGCCTAAAATATACATTTTCAAATCTTTTTTCTTAAAAGTGCAAATTAAATATAAAACAGATATTGATAAAATACAAACAAAAAAAAAAAATCAAAATACCACCTAATTCTTCGCCTGCGGTTCTTTCTACCCCACATTTGGATTTTCCATTTAAAAATTTAGTGTAATCTTATTCCCTCTTCTTGTCTTTCCAATCTCTATTAATGCTACATTTTCTTGTTCCTGGATATCATATTGATGATACAGAATAAACTTTTATACATACGACATATAATGAGACTTTGTTAATACTACCTAGTACGTAAATAAGTCTGTACTCTTCAGTAATGTTTTCTTCTGTTTCCTGTCATTCAACAATTTGTTAATTAAGACATAAAATTCCTGGCCAGACAACTATTATAAAAAAAAAAGAAAGAAGAAGAAGATAAAAATAGGAAATAACAGCTAAACGCAACCATTGATAAATTTTAATCACCATATCTAATATTTTTCAACCCACGTTACATTTATTTAAATTATGATGACGCACACATATATGTTAACAAGATTAGAAATTCTAGGTGAATAATCATTATCTAAAGTTTCTCGGTTAAAGTTTTTCCTTCTCAAAATTATACAAATAACCCATATATATTGGATTGATAAACAAATATAATATAAAATACAATGATATATTGATAAGCTCTTCCGTAATAAGTTACCAATATCCAACGAAAGAACAAATTAACAGGCAGGGCAACACTAAGAACTTGTCTTTGCTTAAGTTGTCTTTCCTGGCTATGTAAGAGATGGATAGATTCTCAAGTTACCTAACTTTTTTCCCTACATGCAAGAAGAAATATGTTAAATTCCACTTTCTTAATTCCCTAACTTTAAACAATAATAAGGATCTTGATAAACTCTCTAAAGCTCAATAGAGAGGATATCTAGTTTCCATCTTAATGAATTACTAATCCATTACTATCATTATTAAACCAACTCTTTTCCCTTCTACTATGACCCTAATACTCATAAGCTCTCTAACAAATTAGCTATATCAACCCTAATACTCATAAGCTCTCTAACAAATTAGCTATATCAACAACGGCTATAAAGGATTTTTATTATAGAAAATCTCTTTATTTCAATTTAGCCAAATAGTCTACATGAGCTTCAATCAAACTTTAACTTATTAAATTTATTATTTTTTTAAGCCAAAATAGCAAATTCACTAATTTATCTTGCATACTATATATTTACTTTTTTTGCAATGAGTGTTTGCAAGAGAAACTTATATGATTATGATCAAAATTAATAAATATTATATAAATATAAATTAGATAAAAAATTACTAAAATACCATATTATGTCTTATTTTGAAAATACCATATAATTATCTATACTAATACTACATTAATATATTACTTATGTCGCATTTTGAAAATAAGATATTAGTGTATTTATACTTGTGATACACAAATGTTAATATATTGATACAAATAATAATACAACATTTTTAAAATGTAATATAGTAATGGTATTTTAATAATTTTTTTATATAATTTATAATCATTTAATCTTTTTCTTCAAGTTGATAGATATGTATTGCATCCATATTTGTGGCTTTTCCTTTGTAAGTTCATGGAGTAGGGAAATTCGATTTTAAAAAATTTAATATATATTACATTTGAATTTTTATTTTAAGTATAAGATTCAATAACTATTTAGATGGGTAATAAAAATTTAAATATAAAGTTGAGAGCAAAGCGCTATGAAATACAAATAAAAGGTCGATATTTTCATGATTCGGTTCTTGTTTTTAAGGGATCCTTCCTGTCATTCATTTTATTTTTAAATTGTATTAAGGTTTAAATTTTAAAAAATTAAAAATAAATAATAAAATAAAGGGCGTGAGCAATTCTCTTAATATGGAAGATGGGCCGCGTAGAATCCAATCGAAATAAATCAAGGTGGATCTTATTTCGCCCACAACAAATTTCTAATATCGATAAAACCCGCCAAAACTAAAAATATGAGTTCCATTGTTAATGGCCTTTCATCTTCACCATTTCCAGGCAAAGCTCTCTCATCTCTCTCACCGGTTAAAATCAAAACCCTTGTACAAGGCTCCACTATTTTCATCACTCTCGTCTCTTACGGATACTTCCATAACATCAACATCCACCAAGAAAGTAGCCACCTTTTCCCACATTTTTCAAGAATGTTCCATTCAAAGAGCACTAAGTCCTGGAAAACAAGCCCATGCTCGTATGATTACATCTGGGTTTTCACCCACTGTCTTCGTTACGAATTGTTTGATCCAAGCGTATATAAAATGTTTAAATTTAGATTACGCTGTCAAAGTGTTTGATCAAATGCCCACCCGAGACACTGTCTCGTGGAATTCCATGCTCTCCGGATATGCCGGGCAGGGAAATATGGTGGCTGCTCAATCTCTTTTTGACTCCATGCCCGAGAAAGATGTTGTTTCGTGGAACTCTTTGATCTCGGGATTCGTTCAGAATTGTGAGTACAAGAAGTGTATTGGTGTTTTTATGGAGATGAGAGAATTCGGTGTCTCATTAGATCATACGAGCTTTGCAATTCTGTTGAAAGTTTGTTCGATTTTAGAGGATGCTGACTTGGGAATTCAGATTCACGGGCTTGTTGTCAAGATGGGTTTGAATGATGATGTCGTGACTGCAAGTGCATTAGTTGATATGTATGCAAAATGTAAGAACTTAGATACGTCAATTATGGTATTTCGAGAGATGCCCGAAAAGAACTGGGTTACATGGAGTGCAGCAATTGCGGGTTGTGTTCAAAATGATCGCTTGGTTAGAGGTTTGGAGTTGTTCCAGGAAATGCAGAGAGCAGGTTGCAGTGCGAGCCAATCTGCATATGCTAGTGTGTTTCGGTCCTGTGCTGGGCGCTCTGCACTAAATACGGGAATGCAGTTCCATGGGCATGCCTTGAAGAATAATTTTGGAACTGATGTTATTGTTGCAACTGCCACAATGGATATGTATGCCAAATGTGGCCGCTTAGATGATGCTCAAAAGTTATTCAAGAGGATGCCCAAGCATAGTTTGCAATCATATAATGCCATTATTGTTGGCTATGTTAGGAACGATGACGGTTTAGAAGCTCTGCACTCATTTATTCTTTTGCTCGGGATGGGCCTTGGATTTGATGAAATAACTCTTTCAGGTGCCTTAAGTGCATGTGCAGCAATTAGAGGGCCTTTGGAGGGGCTTCAGGTTCATGCCCTGGCAATTAAGACTACATTAGATTTTGATATTTGTGTTTCAAATGCATTATTGGATATGTATGGTAAATGTGGGGCTATGAAGGATGCTTGCTATATCTTTGATGGGATGAAGATAAGAGATGCTGTATCCTGGAATGCAATAATTGCTGCCCATGAGCAAAATGAATATGAAGATAAAACCCTAATGCTTTTTGTGTCAATGCTCCGATCAAGGATGGAACCTGATGAGTTCACCTTTGGGAGTGTTTTGAAAGCTTGTGCCGGACACCAGGCTTTGAATTATGGCATTGAGATTCATAACAGAGTTGTCAAATCTGGAATGGGGTTGAACTGGTTTGTAGGAAGTGCTCTAGTTGATATGTATTGCAAATGTGGACTGATAGAGGAGGCAGAGAAAATTCATGACCGGACAGATGAACAGACAATGGTTTCCTGGAATGCTATCATTTATGGCTTTGTGATGCAGAAACAGAGTGAAAATGCCCAAATTTATTTTTCACGGATGTTAGAGAGTGGTGTAGACCCAGATAACTTTACCTATGCAACTATCCTTGACACTTCTGCAAATCTTGCTACTGTAGGTCTTGGCAAGCAAATCCATGCCCAAATCTTGAAATTACAGTTGCAAAGAGATGTGTACATTTGCAGTACTCTAGTTGATATGTATTCCAAGTGTGGAGAGTTAAAAGATTCCAAGATGATGTTTGACAAAGCACCTCATAAAGACTTCGTGATGTGGAATGCCATGATATGTGGATTTGCAAATCATGGTCTGGGGGAAGAGGCCTTGAAAGTTTTTGAGGAGATGCAATGGAATAATGTTGGACCAAATCATGCAACTTTTGTTTCTGTCCTCAGAGCTTGTGCCCATATTGGGCTGGCAGAGGAGGGGTTGCAGTATTTTTACTCCATGAAAAGCAAGTATAATTTGGATCCCCAATTAGAGCATTATTCATGTATGGTGGATATACTAGGGAGGTGTGATCAAATAGACAAAGCTTTGGAACTTATAAATGAGATGCCTTGTGAGGCAGATGCTGTTTTATGGAGAACTCTTCTTAGTGCCTGCAATATTCAGGGCAATGTGGAGATTGCCGAAAAGGCTGTGAATTTTATTTTGCGAATGGAGCCAGATGATTCTTCTTCATATATTCTCTTGTCAAATATCTACGCTAATGCTGGAATGTGGAAGGAAGTATCCGAAATGAGGAGGGTCATAAAGGATAATAGACTGAGGAAGGAGCCGGGTTGTAGTTGGATAGAGGTAAAAGATGAGGTGCATACGTTTCTTATCAGAGACAGTGCCCATCCAAGATGTGAAGAAATTTATGACAAGCTGAATTTGTTAATTGGTGAAATGAAGGGGTCTGGCTATGTGCCTAGTGCTGGTTTTCTGGTAGATGAAGAGGAAGAAGAGATGGCATCATGCACATACTGAAGGAAAGCAAGGAGGATAATTTATTTAATTAGCTGGTTACATTTGATAGACTTCTAGCACTGAAATGGTGAAATTATTCATTTTTACTATTCATATCATCATCTAGTCTACCAATTAATTCACAAAATTAATTGTTTTCCTCTTTGTCATGTGTTCACGTTCATACTTATGGTCTGTCAACATCCAATACTCAACTCTCTATTCTTTTGTCCCCCTTCCTTTGTCACTTCTTTTAACAAGTTTGGAAGCCAATTCTGCTATGTGGTTCTTCTTCTTTCATGGTCTAGGACACTGAACAAAAATCATCAAAGAAAAAGATAGAAGTCCATAATGGAGAGAAAGACATACATAAGGAAGTTCTGAGAAGGCACAAATGTGGAAGTCATGAAAAGTTTGAGCAGACAGAAGATTGGATCATTAAAACCTCCCTTGCCTGCTAATGATGTCTGCTCCTTAGGACCTGCAGGTAACAATGCATTTTGCCAATTGAAATCTTTGGTCCAATACTTACAAGTCACACTCGAGCTGCTTTTGTCTATGGAAGGAGAATTTCCTAGCAGTATTCTACTACCCTAGGAATTTACGAAGGATGTCAGAAATACTGTGGTTTTTTTAGATGCAGAGCTGAGCTTGGGTGAGTTGAGTTTTAAGTATCTGTTGAAGTATCCTGATCATGATAATTTTGTTTGAGCTTTATGTAGTATTCTCTTTGAGCTTTAGAGTTCTTATTATTAAGAATACTTTACATAATCAATTAATGTTTTTGCCTTGCTATTTACTCAGGCATGTATTTGTTTCCCTTTCTTTTTAAATTCTGGCTCTCGCCTGTGGCAAATTTTATGGGGATATGCATCTTCAAGTGCACTTCTTGCTTTCGACTATACTCCAGTACAGAAAAAAAAGGGGG
>JAMXBB010000011.1:8431094-8724634 GCA_024138015.1 Lumnitzera littorea | reverse complement strand
GGGGGGGGTGGGGGTGGGGAAGCTGGTGACCTAAGACCCATTTCGTGGCATTAAAATGCGTCCTCAAGCTTTGAATTGATTTCTTTTATGAGAGGGGGAAACAGAGACAAGCTTCATTGGAATCCTGTTATATTTCATGACCATGTTCTTTGATACTTTCCAGTTACCATATTCTATGGTGGCTGGTTGAGACCCTTTCTATTGTAATAAAGGAGTCAAATGCAGCAGTATTTAGTGTTTAGATCAGTTGAATATAAAATACTCACCAAGCCAACTTGTCTTTTGGATAATTGCTGATGCTTTTATGATACTCCATTGAGAGAGGCAGACACACACTAGGTGATACCTTTATCTTTGTATATGTAGCTGCTAGTTTCCAGAAACAGGATGCAGTAGGTCCTCCATATGGCTATTAGAACTAAGATAGCGAACTCAACAGGCCATCCATCATATTCATATGCAAAAGAAAGAAAGTTATGATAGTTTTTTAAGTAAAATTCTTGGTAGCAAGAACATCCATGAATAATTTTCATACCATATTGCATTTCAAATTTTAGATACTTGTATGTACAATTACAGTATGATCAATGAATGATAGTTTCAAATGCATATTATATTATTGGTGTGCTTCTTCTTTGCACTAGTGTCCATATCTGTTGGTTTTGCATTCTGACTATATTCTTTATGGTTTGATAAGTTTACTTTGGGCTTGTATAATGTTATTGGTGCTGATTAAGGTGGAACCAACTTTTCAGTAACTTTGAACTGCAGTTGTAAATGTGCAATATCACAAATTGTAGTAGCCTTGGTGGTCTCACGGTTCCAATCATAATCATGGGAGCTATTTTTTAGCCTGCTATTTAGCTCAAATCATTTGCTTTTCTGTATTTCATCATTTATCAATTGTGACTTGCAGGAGGATGCTGTTAAGTGACTGGAACAACTTGCTCGTGATGGTGGTGGAGTTGCCACTAGTTGCTGGTGTATGTTCACCAAGGTACTCATTCCTCTTCATATGTTTCTTTACTTGTTGCTGGGTCTCTGCTGTTAAAGTACATGTTGACCTAATAAGATTATTCTAATTTGAACAATTGATAAATAAGTGGTTGCATATTAGAATGTGCATTGCTCAAAAGATGAAAATTTGCTATATTGGTTTTATCCATCTTCATTCTATAGACAAATTGAGCTGTAATTTAATCCATGAAAGCATTACTAAAAATGCTTGCTCTTTACCTCCCAGCTTCATGTTTAATCTTCTTGGAAATTTCCCTTACAAAGAAGGTGCTTTCTGCTTAGTTTGCATGGGTTTACACAAAATTGCATACTCTGATAACTTTCCCTTCATTGCTGAAGAACTGATTCCCGTTATAGCATGACTGAGCTATCCTTAACCCTTCATTTTGCAATGGAGAATAAAGCAACCTGCTGGAGCTACAGCAAATTCTAAAGCTCATGAAGCACTCTTCAGGAACATGCTATATTTTGAAACTCCTTGCACTACAAAGACAATGATTTCAGGAGGTATAGCTCAAAAGCCAGTAATACAATGAATTTGCTTGTTTTGGTTTCTTCTGACTTCTTTTTGTGTATGGGGCTTCTGTCATGATTGTTGCCAGTCAGATTTAAATCAAACTATTAAAACAAATGCATCTCTGTTGTGGTTAAGTTGTTTTGTTGCATATGCTTCAAAAATAAATTTATTGGAGTCATCCAATGTAAAATATAAACTGTTTGATTGCTTAATCATATAAGCTAGTTAGTAGAAAAGAAAAAGAAAATTAAAAAAGGAGGCATAAACTAAGTCTTTAGTGATTTTAAGACGTTATCAAGATAGTTATGTAGCTTGGAGGCAATTGTTTGCATTGTAAATTGCCTTTTCAGCATTTTGTGGCATTTGTCAAGACCATGTGTTTATTAAGAATAAAATACCAAAAAGATGAAAATGGAAGTACATATATACTGTTATTAGAAAATTAAATGCCTAAAGAATTCCTATAAAGTTAGATTTATCTATCCCTTATTTTGTTTATTTTTAAAAAAGTTATAATTAAAATTTCCATTTTCAATACATAAAATATACATTTTAAAAACTTTTCTCTTATCTAAGCTTGAATTTTCACCTCTCAATTTCTTTCCTCATAATCATGAAATAAAAATAGACAAGATATAAATATGATAATTTTACAACTGGATATTAAATAAATACAAATTAGATATATAACAAATAGAGATAAGATACATACAAAAAGAAGAAAATTCAAACAAGTGCGACAATTGTATTTTGTTGTCATGTAACACTCCATATCTTTCTTTCTTTCCTTTTTCTTTTTCTCTTTTGATTCATTGATATAAATCTTTTATGATCATCTTCATTATCTAGAGAAGGGTAAAGGACGTAGTTAGAAAGTTCTAGCTCTTATTAGCATAAGTTTGATTAACAATCTATCCATTAGAAATTTATAAAATTCCCTTCAAAACATTTTAAAGTTTTGAATGATTTTACCAACAATAAGTAAATTCACAAATCACAATAATTTTATGAGGTTTTATGAATTTTTGAGTACTTTTATGAACTATAAGTAAAACTACAAACTAAGTGGTTTTATGAAATATAGACAGTGTTATGAATAGTCAAGTTCATAAATTTTCTTAAATATTGTGATAACTTATGTTTTAAGCTAATAATCTAGAGCTCATATCAATGTTACTTGAAGTGGACTAAATTTTTCAATAAGAACACAAAAGTTTATCAAAGTGACCCCATGGAGGTTATTTTGGTAAAATATAATATATGAACGAAATGATTTTATTATTGTTTCGCTGTAACGGTTCAAGTTTTTTGTTATAAGAAACTCGAATGTTAAGTTCCGCAGTATAGCAAGATACAAGAGAAGGATTGATTGATTTGTAAAACAATTTTTTATTAACAAAAATATGTTATGGAGTGTTGTAGGGTTAACCATGCATCATATTACATATTTGTACATATACTTTATATTAAAAAGAATAGTAATAATAAAAGTAAATATAGACATGAAAATGGGTAAATCAACAAGTGTGTTAATTTGGGATGTTGGAATCACTTGATCAGCAACAAGGGAGGTCGTCAAACCATACTTTAACAACTTAACTGCAACATATCCTAAGATATATAAGCTGTTGACTCCAAGTCTATACTAGACGTGTATAATAGCAGTGTAGTGTGTATGTGTGAGTAGTAGTTGTGTATTGTAAGGGTGTGGGTAATGTGCAATGTGTGTTGTGTTTCTGTGTTTGTGTTTTCTGTTAGGTTCAGTGATGTGTTGTATGTCGTGTATGCTATATGTTGTAGTGGGTGTGTGGTGTTGTATGTTGTAGTATTGTGTGTATTGGGGGTAGTGTTGTAATTGCATGTACTAGGGTATTCTGGGGAGGGGCAGAATAGTAATTTTAACTAATAGGTAGATTAGTGAAAATAAAAATAGAAGAGGAAGGCGGGAAAGGACGGTAAAGGAGTTAGTTAAGCCAGTTGAATGGTATATTGCAGGACAAGAAGAAGGGAGTTGCTCTGGAACTTTCTGTGAGGAGGATTGCAATGGAAACCCTAAGTGGAAGTGCCAATTTGTGGTGTTTGCTTCCATTGCTGCTTGTTCTTGTTCTTTCGCTGATCACGCATTCATTGCTAGCCGCTTTAATCATCCTAGACGTTTCATTAACAAGGTGGAGAGAGAGAGAACAACACAGAAATTAGCTAAAGTAAACAAATACAAGGAAATTCTCTCTAACTTCCACAAATCCTAACCAACAGAGATTTCAGTGGACTTTCCAGCAATCTTCATCCATGCAACTAGGGAAAACAAGAGATTAGTACATTGTTACAGTACTTGGCGAAAAACAATTCGAAAATAAGTCCCGAACGAAAGTTATTATGAAAATATTGTAATAAAGTTGCATGGGGACATACGAATTTACTGTGCAGATATTTTTAGATACGGTAATTAATGAAAAATAATTCGAAAATAAGTCCCGAGCAAAAGTTATTATAATGATTATAATAACTTTCACCTGGGACTTATTTTCGAATTATTATTCGTAAAATGCTGTATCAATATACTAAACCTGAAAAACAACTTACTTCAGATGGTTGGAAGGTGTAATTTAGGGGGATATTGAAAAAAGTTGATAAAGGAAATTAAAGGAAAAGGAGAAAAAGGTTGCGGGTCAGTGCGGGCTTGAGTGGTTAAGCATGTTCTGCTGTCAAACCGCTTTGGTGGCTGAAGGTGGGACCCATGACAAGCTTGGCTAACGAAGTGGTGGCCATTGGAGATGGTCGGATCGTCGTGTGCCCGGTGAGCTACTATTTCTGGCCGGTCTTGTATATTTTTCTAGACATAGTAAAGTTTGTTAGAAAATTATGCAAAATTGTATTCTGGGTTTATTTTAGATGTAGGTTAATATAAAATTTTTGCATGTCAGGAATCCGTGATGGACGGACATGGTTCTTGAGAAATGCCTTGTTTGGAACTAAATTCGAACTAGTTGTTAGGACCCTTAGCGACGGAGTTTCGCCTTGATTTTCCGTTTGTAGAATCCTAAGATGATATGTTGAATTTACATGAAGAGGATTTTGAAGTAGGAATATGTTTCGTAATTATTAAAATTTATTTCCGATTCTGCCATGTTTTTTTAAATCAAGTAGTTAATTTGTTAAGAGTCCAGGGGCTTAATTTTAATACGTGGAGTAAGCAATTTCAATTTTTGCATGAATCTGGCGATTTAGGTAATTTATGGCAATATTTAGTGATATCGGTGGTTAAAGTGGTAATTTTGATAAATTTATGCAATGAGTACACTAATTATTATGTGAATTGTATATATCTCTATTGGAAGTAGGGTTGGTAATTGAGGACTCGAGCATGATGAATCAAGATATAATACGATTCGATTTAAACGAGTTAATGTATTAAAAAATTTAATACTAAATACAAACTAATCAAATTCATTTAAACATAATTAAATTCATATCTGAATTCAGGTTAAGTTTCCAAACCTGATCATGTAACATGAGACATGCTATATATTTTTCTATATTTTTATTTTTATGGTACAAATCATTTTTTTTAACTCAAAGATTTTAATTAAATATATGTGATTTTTTATCCACATATTTTTCTTACTGTATTGTAATTTTTTTTTTTTACCAAAGTACTATATTGAAGTTTAAATGGGTGAAAAATTACGAATTCATATGTAAATTATTCCACTGTCTCTTTTGAAAATTTAAGAATTAATGTGATAAATTTGAAAATTAATACTGATGATAATATTATTATCCATTTAATCATGGATTCACTTAATTTAGTAATATTATATAGCTTAAATTTTCATACTTTTATATTTGATAAGATTTTGTTTATTAAAAATTTTTGTTTGTGATATAATTTTTTATTAAGTATAAAATATTCTGCCATTTGTTTTTATAAAATTTAAATATTATTATCATTTTTTTCTATATATTTATATATATATTATAAATTTAATTATAAATTCTTAATTGATAAATGATATTAAAGCAAAGATAAACAGCATCTCTTCATGACAAAAAGGTTTAAAAAAAATATTGGTTCTATTATTAGAAAAATCAAACATTTGATTTTTTTTTTTCTATATAATTAAGTATAAGACATATTCAAGTAGAATACTATATTGATAACTTTTAGATATATGGGAAGAAAATTTAAATCCTATTAATATGGTTCATACATAATACGAATAGAGAGAATGTTGGAGAGAGAAAAAGACAATTGGGATAATTTCATTTCTATATGATGTTTGTATTTCAAACTTGAAAAGATAGTTACCATCTAAAGCATATTGATATGGAGAGTAAATAATGTGAAGAGAAAGATTTTAAAAAGAAAGGAGATTTTATGATTTCATTCTCTATTTTAATAAAATCAGTTTCGCTTTCCATTTCATTATTCATTTTCCTTTTTTAAAATCTTAATAATTGAAATCATGGTTTGTTTATTGATTCAAATTTATAAGAGAATAAATCAAGAGTGAAATAAATAACAGGATCGATTTTGTAAAAGATAAAAATAGTACCATAAAAAAATTCAAGAAGGGAGGTAAAGACAAATGGGGTTTAGGATTTTTTTTTTTTTTGGTTTGTAATAACAAATTATGGTAGTTTCTTTGAAACTGTATACATTATAAGTTCTTTATAAAATCCTTTTTAGTAATCATTTTATTCTTTAACTCTTATAACTTTTCTTATAAGCTTTAAAATTTATCAAAGTTGTCACATTCAAATATATTTGATTTGTATTGATTTTAGATGTGATAATATCGTACTTTGTAATATATTTAAGGTGGATAATATGATAAGGAAATGAGAGTTTGGAAGTAAAATTTCACAAATCTTCATAACCAAAAAGATTTTAAAAAATATAATCTCTATAATTAGAAAATCAAGCATTTAATTCTCTTTCTATATAATAAAATAAAATAAAAGTTATATAACTTATTTTTATGGATCTTTTCAAATATAATAAATATTCAGATATGATGTTACATTGATTACTTCTAGATATAGGGGGGGAAGATTAAAATTCCATTAAATCTCATTAAAAGATGTAATTATACATAAGGCAATTTCATTAATATGTGATATTTGTATTTCAAGCCTAAAATGGTAGATGTTTAGCATTTTTAGCTTAATAAAACGTAGAGTAAACAGAACGAAGATAGTTGAGGGAGAGAGAGACAAAGAGAGAGAATGTTGAAGAGAGAAAAAAGCAAACTGGGTTTTAGATTTGTATTAGAATAACTAATTATTATAGTAGTTTCTTTCGAAACTATATACAATACAAATTCTTCAATAACCAAATTTCTTTAGTTAAACATTTTCTTTAACTTTTAGTACTTTCCTTATAAAACTCTGGTGGTCTATAATTTTGCGGTAGTTTCTCTCTTGTGTACATTGAAGCTCACTTGAAGCTAAAAGTTTTGCAAAATACAAAACAATACATTATCTATGAAATATCCTACAATAACGTGTTTTATTTTTTATTCGTTTTTCATTAAACTTTTTTATCAAATAAAAATTGCCATCTATAGGCAATCGCTGAATATACAATATAGATATTAGTTTCACTTTTTTCTTTTCCAATTGTGAAAGAGTTAATACAATCTGTTTCTCTTAATATAAAATACCATAAAACAATAATTGATTAAATACATACATTATAGATGGAATTGTTTAAAAACTTATTTTTAAAATGACCATTTATCAAGGAAAAGTAAGTATATATAAGTTACTTTTGGAAACATCTAATAATATAATTTACATGGTTATAAATTTTATTATACCATTGCATTTAATTTTTGTACATGCATCATAAGTATATATACTAATTAATTTATTACCTCCAAATAAATGGAGCTAACTTCTAAAAATTGGACAAACCGGAAGTGGCATTGATATGAAATTGAATCCTTCCACAAAAATAGTTAGTAATATAATTATATTTTCACTTGCTTTATATTAAATTTAATAGGCAAATAAGTTTTAATTTGAAAACTAAACCCAAAGAGAAGTTGTATATAAATCTTTTTATGATAGTAATGAGTGTCCTCAAAATTTAGCCTTCAATGATTAGTATAAATTAAGTAGGTAGATAAGTTTTAGTTTTTAAACTAAATCCAAATACAAAGTTGTATATAAATCTTACTAATATTAATCATTCAAGATGATACAAAAAAAAGGGGGAGGGGAAAACTAAAAATAGTTGTGGATTGCACACTACACGCATTATCTACATATTGCATAAATATGTAACTGTAAATTATTTTTTAGATTTGATTTTATAATAGCATTTTTGTTATCATTAAAAAGGATGAGAATATTATATATCTCTTATATATTTTGATAATAACAAAAGAGGTTAAATGCTAATAAATCATTAAAAATGTAGGTTTACAAAAGGATTCTTAAAAATTTAATTTCGCAAAACTAAGTTGTATTCAGAAGCTTATTCAAAAGGTTTGAATTGATTGAAAATAGATTAATCTAAAAATCTTCAGATAATATTTCAGAAACTTTTATAAAAATAATTGGTATCAAGACCTTAATCTAATATTTTCTAGAGTTCAAGATTATGGGTAAACTAAGTGGTTGTTTAACAGTTTAGTTTGGCAAGATACAATTTTTGATGGAACTAACTTTCTTTACTAGTAATTTAGGATAAAGATTTATGTGAAGGTATTAAATTATCAACTTAGCAAATTATTTTTATAAGAAATCTCAAAGTTCTAACCATCATTATATCAAACGATGATATCACCAAAGTAGAATTCAATTCAAAGGCTAAGAATTTATTGTTGAGTATCATTGCACGATCAAAATTTTATTTAATTGTTTTTTGTGCAATAGCTAAAAATATTTTAGGCACCTTAGTGTAAACTTACGAAGGCACAAAAATAACCAAGGACACAAGAATTAACTCACTAGTTCAACAATATGAAACATTTTGAATTCTCCCTATTGAAGAAATCAAATACTCTTTCAGTAGATTTACTACTATAACTAATGAACTGTCTTTTCTTAGGAAAATTATTAGTGATACAGATATAGTACGCAAGATGTTAAGAATTTTTTCCAAAATTTAGAATGTAAAGGAAACTGCCATAGGAAAAGCTTATGATCTAAAGACATTGACCCTAAGTCAACTACGCAGCAAGCTCATGGTATATAAAACCAATTTTCTCAAATCAAAAAGTACTTTAGAAAACACAAAGAAAAGCACCATAAACTTTAAAGCCAAAGAAATAAATACTAATTTAAAAGGAGGAGATTCATCTGAAGAAGAAGATGAGGACGTAACACTTCTAGTTAGAAAGCTTAATAAATGGCTAAAGAAAAAGGGTAAGAAAACATTTACTAAAAGATTTACTACTAATAAGAATCGGTTTGTTGATGTAGGAAAGGTAATCAAAGAAAAAGAAGAAA
The DNA here is from genome assembly GCA_024138015.1 of Lumnitzera littorea. Lineage (NCBI taxonomy): Eukaryota > Viridiplantae > Streptophyta > Magnoliopsida > Myrtales > Combretaceae > Lumnitzera > Lumnitzera littorea. The sequence goes on along the minus strand of JAMXBB010000011.1, from coordinate 8,715,639 downwards.
AGAAAGTCAGAAATGAAATTATTTACTATGAATGCAAGAAACCTAAGCATATCAAATATGAATGCCCCATGTTAATTAAGAAAATAGAGAAATTCAAGAAGAAACGTAAATCTTTGATGGTAACATGGATTGATATGAAAGATTCAAAAATTAAATTAGAAGGTTCAGAAGAATGCGAGAAAGCTAATCTATATCTTATAGTACTTTCTGAGGTAAATTCTAAAATTGATTTTAATTCTGATTTAGAAGTACCTGACAATATATGTATCAAAATTAACAAACTCCTCAAAACTCTTTCTAAGTCAATTAAGAATACTTTTCGCAAATTTAATGAAAGTGATAAGAAATTATAAATGTTGATTTCTAACTAAAGGATAGATAATTGAAAATTTGGACTAGGTTTCAAATTTAGAGAAATATCTAAAATAAAGGAAGAAATAGTTTTTATCAAATCAAAAGATGAAAATAAAAAAAAATGATTAAAGGTAGAGAAAACAATAAATTGTTTGAACCTATCAAAAAGTACAATAAAAGGTTTTCTCAAAACAACAACGAATATCCTTTTAAACGAATATCTTTTTATAGGGCACAATAGAAGGTTGAACAGAGAGTATTTTAGAAAGAATCCAAACTAAAGGAAAGTGGTAAGTAACAAGTATACTAAATAGAAACCTTATGCGTATTTCTTTTGTAATAAAATAGGTCATATAAAAAAATATTGTTTTTACAAAAAATATAAACTCAGCAATAACCAAGGTTCAATTCAAAACACAAACTCGAATTCCCATGGAACCAAGCTTTGCTGGGTTTGTAAGCAAATTTGATTATGCTTTAATGTGTGTAAGACTACGAAGCAAAGATAAAAGGAATATGGTATTTTGACAATGGATGTTCAAGACACATGATTGGTAACATTTTGTTATTCACAAATCTAGAATGGAAGGAAGATGATTATGTGAAATTGGTGATAATGGTGGAGATAAAATAATTGCGGTAGGATCAATTGATTTTGTTCTTCATTTAATCGAAAATGTGTTGCTAGTTAAAGAATTAAAACATAACTTATTAATTATAAGTCAACTGTGTAATAAAGGATATATAATAGTTTTTGAACATGATAAATGTGTTGGTTTTAATAAGGATGGTTTTAAACTATTTGAAGGTTTTAGAAAGAAAAATGTTTATTTAATTAAACCATCTAAAGTATCATCTGAAAACTGTTTTATTTCTATAAATGATAATACTATGCTTTAGCATAAAAGACTAGAACACGTAAACTTTCAACAATTGGAGAACTTGTCCAAAAAAAGTTTAATCTTAGACTTACCTGAAGTACATACTCATGAAAATATCCACTATGCTGCTTGTTTTAAGAATAGAATAAATTCATCGTCTCATAAGAGTAAGAAGGTTATCTTTACTCAAAAACCTTTGGAGTTATTGCATTTAGATCTTTTTAGTCACACTCGCACCCTAAATTTAAGAAAAAATAAATATGATCTTGTTATAGTAGATAATTTCTTTAAATTTACTTGGATTTTATTTTTGTGTCATAAAAGTGATGCTTTTAAAAGTTTTCAAGTTTAAAGATATCAATTCAACCTTACCCCCTCCCCCTTGATATTTTATATAAGACCAAATGTTAGATATCTCTCATATATTTTTATGATAACAAAAAATGTTAGATACTAATGAATCATTAAAAATGCAGGTTTACAAAAAGATTTTCAGAAAGTTTAATTTCACAAAACTAAGTTGTATTCAAAAGTTTTTAATCGATTGAAAATAGATTAATATGAAAATCTTCAAAGAGTGTTTTAGAAACTTTTATAAGAAGAATTGATATAGCATTTCAAAAACTTATTCAGAAACTTCAAAAAAAAAAAGATTGATACTATTTAGAAGATTCTTAAAAAAGTTAGTCTAAAAAAGTAACGTGGAAAATTAATTAATATCATATTTGAAAAAATCAAAGCCTGGCTCTACTAGATTAAGTGCATTAGGAAAATGCACTTAATCCTATTTCACTTGAGATGGTACCAAGATCCATGGGGATTTATTTATTTTTAAGCGAAAATATATTTTGATAAATTAAAATATGCATAAGAATATATAAAGATAACGTTAATTTGGATTTTATTGGGTTTCAAATTTTTGAACTTGAGACTTATCTGGAAGTTGCTGATAAAGTATATCTCTTCGTTAAATTTAAATCAGAAGCATATTTGGTGGTTACAGATTTAAGTTTATCTGATCTAAACAAAATAAGGAGAGTTGGTTTTGAAATTTAAATAATTGAGATCCTCTAAAAAATATCCAAGGATTATCTATAGCAATCTAACGATTGGATAAACATAAAAATAAAGATAATTTTCAACAAATTAGTCGTTAAAAGATTTCTATATAAAAGAGAAAGAATTCAAAATGTTTTGATACCACTTTGGAAAAATCTCTAACAAAACAAAAAATTGATATTAGATTATACTTTTTGGAAAATCACAAAATGTTTTTTAGATACTTCTTTAAAAAGTTGTACCGAAACAAACATTACAACAATCGTCGTTTCTATTTAGAGTGAAATTAATTAAGATTTATATTTTCGTTCTCACTTATAATTTGTAATTCTTATTTGTTGTTTAAGTGTTGAGGTAAATACATTTATACTTTATAGATCTATATTAGCTTAGATTGTAAAGAGGTTAGATAGGTAGAGCAGGGTGTTATAAAGTCCATGTATGATAAGTACTTATAATCTCTTCGTGATTTGATTTAGTGGATCAAGTTAAATGGTATCAGTGAAGTAGAACGAGTCCCTAGCAATAAAACTAGAAGAGAGCAATAGACAAAAAGTCGAAGCTCTATAAAATCTCAGCCTAATATTCTTCTTCTTTACTTTTTTAATTTGCCTTATTGTTGTGTGTTGATTTATTAAAATATCATTGTTCACCATAATAAGTTATTAAGAGGGGTAAATTTATTTTTATTGAAAAAGTTTCGAAAAATTTAAATATATCAATTCCCCTCTTCCCTTGATATCTTATACGGGACCAATAGTTCGAAAATCTATCAAAAAAATAGGAAAAAAGAATAACAACAATGATACAAGGAAAATTCAAAAAGAATAGAGGAAAAAAATAAAAGTAATATTAACAATGTTTTTATCAAGTCGAATATAAAATAATATGTTTGTGTGAGTAGAGTTGAATAAGAGTTTATTTGTTTGATATAAATAGATATAGAAAATAAAGTATTTTGCTTAATATATATGGTATATATAAATTAAAGAAATTGTAAAATTATATGTTTATGTGGGTAGACTTAAATGAAAGCTTATGGGCTTAATATATATATACACATATACATGCAATTATGATAAAAATCAAGCTATCGGACCACTTACTTAAGCCAAAGTTCAAGGCCTTTAAGGATTGGTAAAGTAGATCCTCTCGTTCTAGCCTAAAGTTGAAGAAGTCGAGCTAGTCCAAACTACCTACCTACCTACTACCTTGCTTAAGCTAAACTCTCCTAAGCTTATTGATTATCTCTAATTGCTAACCTAAGGAGTATCTAAGTAATAGCTTAGCTTACTCGATCACCTGCTCTTGGGCAACCTAACTTTGAGCTACTTAGAGCATGTCCAAGTTGAGTTCACCCTAGAAGAATCTTTATCTCTGTTTGGCATCTGATAACAGGCAAGTGCACCTATCAATTTTAATATAGCGGATGTGAGTCCGAGTCGATCCTTCAGAGATTTCGAGTACTAATATTAACTTTAGCTCTATTATCTAACCGGAAAATTGTGATGGTTTGAATGAATTAAAAATACTGAAATTAACAAACTAAACTAATTATGAGACTTGATTAAGCAATCTAGAAAGCAATAAAACTAAGAACGACTTCAAGTATGCAATAACGTATTTAGGAATTATTTCCTTAAGTGTTTAACATGTGATCGCTTAAAATATATTCAATTCAGTTTCTATTATTCTTGACCGGAGGGATTCACAATTACAGTTAATACCTTTCTCAAGCATATTAACCCTAATCCTAAATTATTTACCAGAATCTCTTCACTTAGCAATATAACTTAGAATTGCATTAATGTATAATGAATTCCCACACAATTAATTAATTTTCCAGAAGAAACATATATCTTATCTCTAAGTATACATGTAATTCTCTCCAATTATGCCTAGATCTAATTATACATGCAATTTCTCAATCATCATGCATAATATCATATATTGATACTCTAGAATTATCAATCAACAATTAAACAACATAATTGAATCAAGAAAAGATAGAAAATTTATTGAAAATTATAAATCAACTCAAAAGTCACATGAAACCCTAGGTTCCATAATCCTAAATACACGAATTTTAAGCTATCATAATGAATCTAAAAACGAGTTGCATCAAAAACATTAAATAAAACATGCAAAACTCCTTTGGTTGATGAAAAATCTCTCCAATCTTGAAGTTGGTGTTACTTTCGCCTTTTTCCTTTCTTTCTCCTCAAGTCTCTTCTCTTCTCTCGTGTCTCTCCTCTTCTCTAATGTCTCTTATATCTTGTGAAACCCTAATATGTCCTTTTATAATGTGTTATAAGGTTTCCGTTTTCATCACCAGATACGGCCTAGGACATGGCCGTGTCCCCAGGTTGTGTAACTTTCTGATCCTGGCAAATTTTCCTGCATGGACACAGCTTGGAGACATGGTCATGTCCCAGACTGTGTAACTTCAAAACTTCATAACTCCTTCATTTGAACTCCGAATTGAGTGAAACTTAATTCCTTTTCTTCGTTTTCAATCCTAGAAACGCGTTTAAACCTTGAAATCAAAATTTTACTCAATTAAGTATCAATTTCTTTAAAGAAAACAAAAAATATAAGGGAAATACTATAAAATCATCATGTGAAATATGTTTAAAATAAGAGTTATCAGCATCTTTGCTCGACAAGTACAATTTTGTTTGTTCTGCTAGAAGCCTAGCTACTGGCTACCAACTACATGTTTGGGCAACTATGTAAAAGCATTTGTAACGCCAAATACTTGTTTTCTTGATTTTTCACTTGTACCCTTTTTTATTTCTTATATTTTACTTTTTTTTAGATAATACCCTTTTGTTTTTTCCATTTTCAGAAGGTTATCCTAGATTTTCGAGTATTTATACCCATGTACATTATAGATGTAACATCTATCTAATATTGAATATACTGCACTTTTTCTTTTTATGAGCTACTGTGCTTACTTTTACTCTAACTCTTATCCTATCTCTTAAGTAAGATTAGGTGGCGAGTGACCTCACTAATCTACTCGTGTGTCATATCGAGTTAGTTCGTGAGTCTATGAAGATTCTTTGGTGCTCCATATCTTCAGAATCTTTCGTGGTATTTTGGTTGGTTTACTTTTCATTTTCGCTCATTCCATCTTCATTTTCGAACTTTCCTTGAGTTCGAATCCACCTTTGATATAGCCAACCCTATCTGCTCTTAGCAAGACCTATCATCTTGATATCGAAGCGGAGATTCATTTGGGTAAGTTACATTTTGAGCCTTGTTATCGTTGTGTTGAGAGCAGTACTAGTTGTAGTAATGTGTTGTGGTTGTGTAAGAGTTAGCTACAATATTTTAGCAAACAATGGAACTAGTGTTGTTGTTCTGTAGTAAGTTATTACGGGATACTCTATTCTACTCTATTTTGGGCATTGAGGAACAGAGCAAGCTATGATTGATTCTGTTGTTCTTCAAAGTAGTTATTGTATGCATTATTAGTTTGAACATTTGTTGGATACTCTATTCTACTCTGTTTTGGGCATTGAAGAACAGAGTAAGCTATGACCGATTCTACTATTCTTCAAAGTAGTTGTTATATGCATTATTAGTTTGAACATTCATGTAAAGAAGTGTATGAATTGTTTAGCTTAAAGATAGTGTCTATAGTTTTTGGGAATTCCGAGTTTGTTATTGAGGTTTGCTGAAAGTATAGGATTAAGTAAGAAAATGACATATTAGAGTGTAAACATTAGTATTGGAGACAATAACAGTAGTGTTGTCCATGATGATCGACAACCCTAAAACACTCTTAGAAGCATAGACAAATGAACCAACGAAATGGCTAACTTGATAGCTGACTTGACTAAAGCTACTCACACATTAGCTTTTCGACCTGCTAATGTCATTTAGAAAACTCCTCGAGTTCCCCAACTAGCAAGAGGATAAGTCCCAACTTAAGAAAATTGAGGTAGAGGAGTAGGAGAATGTGTATGGAGGAGAATTGACTTGGGTGAAGTAGATAAAGAAGATGAAGAAGAAGAGTATATTCAAGTTGGAGAGTAAGCTTAAGTACACTAAGCTACTGACCTCGTGAAGCTTCAGATCACAAGCTTCAATGGTTCTAGAAATGCTAATGATTATCTCAATTGGGAGGAGAAAGTACAGCAAGTCTTTTATTGCTATTAGTATGAGGATTGTGAGAAAATGAAAGCTACTGCTATTGAATTCTCAGGCTATGTTGCGATATGGTAGAGAAACTTGCAAACTATGAGAAGGAGAGAAGGATACGAAGAGGTTTACACTTAGCTTGAGATGAAGAGGGTACTTAGAAATAGATTTGTGTTGAATACCTATTTACAATATACTTTTACTTAGCTTCAAGAGTTGAGGTAAAGGAGCTAAACTATTGATGAATATGTGAGGGAATTTTTTATGCTCATGTTCCATTTTAAAGTTAATAAGCCGTCAGCCCAAACAATATCCAGGTTCCTTACTGGGTTATAGAATGAAATCTGAGACTTAGTAAAGCTTCAACAATTTGCTACATTGGACAAAGTTATAAGGATAGCCTAATGCGTGGAAAGATAGAGGAGAAATAAGTCGATCTGACCTCAAATTAGCTAACCTATGTAGAACAGTTGACCTGCTTAAAGTAGCAATCGAACTCTATAAGGTACTAGCCCTAATAGGAGAACTGATGTTGTATATGAGTGCAAAAAGTTCACATTGTCGACTAAGAATTGCCGAGAGGTCCTATAAGAAGGGACAAGGGTCTGGATGAAAGACAAACTGGATCAAATGCTTTAAGTGTTAAGGGTTTGGGTACATGGCCACCTAATATCCGAACAGGTGAATTATGATGATTAAGTTGATGCCCTGAAAGTTGAAGTAGATAATACTAGCGAAAAGCCTAAAGAGAGAGGAGAGTTAGATAAAAATGTTGAGGGTAATGAAGAGCTAATCGAAGAGGATGCGTTTGTTGAAAACTTAGACAAGCTAACTTTGATTGTCTAATGTATGATGAGTAGTGAACCCTTTACCAAGCAAGTGTAGAGAGAGAACTTGTTTCACATCACCTGCAAGGTGAATGAGCAAGTATGTAAGCTTATAGTAGACAATGGAAGTTATACTAATATAGCATGTTACGCTTCAAAGTCGCAGAGTCGCAACAGTCCGGCCGTATAAACCATTATATGATAGTAACTGGTCTCACAGTACCTACTATAGACATAATCTACACAAGGTGTCAACGACTCTTCACTTTGAAGTAAACAGTCCGAATAACAGTTATACTACAAATATAATAAATATTATAAATTTCTAATAAACGTAAATAATTATAAGTAAATCTACAGAGCTTCCCAGGACGTTTTACATATACACAACAGTTTACTAGATTACATAATAACTATCAGTCTTTTATCTTTAACTATAAGGCCAGTCTAGTTACACATTATACTAAGTAACTTGATCCTAACACCCTTGGCTTCAAAAGGACTAACCTCTGGGTAATTGTAGGGCGGCATAGTACTTGAAGTGTTTAGAAATTAGAACTTACAAAAGGATCTAAAATGGTATGAGCAACTACAGCTCAGTAAGTTGAATTGGAGACTCATGAATGCATACAAGCACAAACAATGTTATTAAACAATTATTTTCATGCAATGCAACAATCAAGTGTCATTGCACAGCGTAGTCCAGTCCATTGTGAAATCAGAGAAATTTCACCCACTCCAGTCCAGGTTAAGGAGTTCCATGTTGTGTAGCAGCTCACAACCAAACCCAGGCTTGTGCAATGGAGACCTCGCTCCTCCCGCGACTACCTTCGAACCATTGACTTCACCCCCGCTACGACCTCCTCTCCTGTTACTTAGTTCGACTAAAGATGAAGAAGGGACCATTTTGCAATCCTGCGCTATCCCTTTCGAAGGGGTCGATATTTGGTTGGAGAATCATATGATCCCCTAATGAGTTGCAATGCATGACATTTTTTGTTATTAGGGTCGACTAAGGTTAAATTCCGTGTAGGGTGTTTAAACAATTTCATACCAATTCAATCAGTCACAAATCACTCATAATATAAGTTTCAGCATGAATTCAGATACATCAAACACATGCGTAAACTACTTACAATCACAATCATATACAAGCCTAAGTCTCCGAGTACTACAAAACTAGTACTCTATTACAATAAGCAATAATCCAACTTACTTGAAATTGCTCGATCACTCGATTCCTTAATTACAAGCTGATGTGTCTCCAGGTATCCTATATTACAAATAAGTCTTTTTAGTATTTATAATTTATGGTTTCATATTCTAAGTTATATTTTAACTCATTTTTTTGGTATATACCCATTATGTCCTAATGATTCGTTGTACTCTATTTCGGTGTTCGAATCCTAAATGAGATTTTAAATTTTGATTCCTAAGCCTTAAATATACTCGAATCCTAATGTGAAATTAATCACATTAAGCTCGAGTGTCCAAATATCCTATTGGGTCGTAATTTGGTATTCTAAACTATTCGGTACACGCTAACCCTAATTGAGGTATCGGATTTATTTTCGATGTGTGAAAATCTTACATTTTGAGACATTTACTTAAAATTAAATGTTATTTCAGATTTATTATTTTTCTGATTTCTATTATAATATTATCTAAATAACCCTATTTTTTTTAGATTTATTAATTTACAATTTCACATATTACTAATTTTTTATATTAATTACCTAATTTCCTAAATTAACCATACTTAATACTCTAAAGGCTAAGATTAGGGTTCCACTTCAGAGATTAACATCCCTAAATATCTAATTAATATATAAATCTGTAATTAACATCTTAATCACCTAATTAACCCCAAATCACCCAATTTTTCCATCATTTTAGGGCTAAAAATTAACTTAAAAATTTCGAAAATTAATTTTAAAAAAATGGCTTCACAGCACTATTTTACATCATATGAGCATCTTACACAAAAAAAAATTGAGCTCCAAACTACACTCCCAAGCCTATTTATTTTTCGTTCTAATCATGCTCGGTTTTGAACAATTTGTTAAGGACCCTATATTTTCAGATGTAATTAAACTAAATAAATATTTTTTCCTAAATCTACATACATTAAAACCTCAGGACAACAAATTTCATAATTTTCTAGGCAAAATAACTAATTTTACAAAATTATTCAAAAATCGAGGTAAACAAGAAACTAACCGGTTCGAAGCATTCTGGCCGTCCAAACCTGGTCCAAGGTTGTCGGCCGGTCCATACGGTGGGTCTAGTGTAGGGTGGTGGTGGTGGTGGTTCGGTCCCAAGTGGTGGTGAGAGGTATGTTTGGTTCACTTGCTCAATCTGCATAGTTTTCTTTTTTTTTTTTTCTGGATTTTCTCTCGATTTTTTTAGTGTTCCTATTTTTCCCAAATGCTAAACTGTCCAAATGACTTCTGGAAAATTTTCCCCTATTTATAGACGTTTTTTGTAATTAATATGCATTAATTTGACAAGACTTTGCCCATTTTCCTTGATTTTTGGTTTTTATGTTGTCTAATTTTTATTGGTTAATTTTTCTTTTATAGATCTAGACCTGCCACGACCTGATTTGGATCATCTTATCCTCTTCTGATTTTTTTCTGATTTTTCCATAATTAATTTATAATTTTATTTAATTATTTACTTAGTTTTTTGCCAATTTAGGTAATTTCGCGTATTTTTATCTACACGTAAATACATGTAGGGTACACGTGAACATTCTTAATTATTATTTTGGACATTCTAAAATTTTTAGTATACATATAATCTATCTCTAGTAATTTATTAGTTATTAGATTACACTTTTCACCTTTTCGATAATTAGCAATTATTATGTTTAAAATTTGAAAATTTTATAGTTTTCTATTTTACTACTTATTTTCTTAAATTTAAGTTTACAGGGTTATTTTTACTAATATTTCTCTCAATAGTTTATAATTTGGGTTTGATCGAATCCTTTAACCGATTGCCCTAAACCTTGGGTTCTAAGTTCAATCCTACAGTTACTTGGCTTAGCTTTTCGGGCTTACATAGCATCTACCAACTTGGTTTGAAAGCTCAGTTTGCTAACCTTATCATATCCCAAGCTGTACAAATTACATTAACTAAATGAGAAATGAGCACTTCACATCACCTAACAAATATTACTATCGATCTCAATCGAGAATTACTCTGATGAGATCCTTTGTGACGTCTTGCCCATATATGCGTCATATGTGTTGTTGGGTAACCTTAGCTATTTGATTAAAGTGTGATACATGATGGATTTTAGAACATTTACGTATTTGTGAAAAATGAGAAAAAGATTACTTTGAACCCCACGACTCCTAATTAAGTAAACAAACTATAAGTTAAATTAGCTTTAAGATTAATGAAGGCTTTGATTTTTAGCCAAGTTAAGCTCCAAGAAGCCATGAAGCTTAACATGCCGACCCTTCTATTGATTAAAAGACTATTGGAGTTGAAGGAGCAAACTGTACTATCTAAGGAAGTCAAAGCTATTGGATGAATATGCTGACCTGTTTTCCTAAGCAATTACTTGACAGATTATTCACTTTTCGAGGCATTGAACACTATATTGACTTAACATCTAGTAATGCTCTGCCGAACATATAGGATAAACCCCAAGCAAGTTACCAAACTCTAGAGACAAGTTAATGAGCTGCTAGAGAAAGTATATGTGAGAGAAAGTCTTAGCTCTTGTGCTGTGTCTGCATTACTTGTGTCGAAAAAGGATGGTACTTGGTGAATGTGTATGAATAATAGACTTGTAAATAAGATCACAATTAAGTAAAGGTACCTCGTTATAAGGCTAAAAGGCATGTTGGATGAACTAAGTGATACTAGAGTATTTAGAAAGATTGACCAGAAGTCAGGATACCACCGGATTCGCATGAGACAAGGTGATGAATAGAAAACAATATTTAAGACTTGACATGGTCTTTATGAATGGATTGTAATGCCTTTTGGCTTATTGCCCAAAATACTTTTATGAGGTTGATGAATCATGTGTTGAAAAATTTGATCGGAAAGTATATTATGGTTTACTTTGATGACATTTTTGTGTATAGTACCAACTTACTAATCTATTTAGACCATCTACGAGCTATATTTGATGTGCTCCGAGCTGAACAATTGTTCAATAATTGAAAAGGTGTTATTTTTGCCAAGAAGAGATAATCTTCTTAAGATATATAGTTAATGGAGGAGGACTGAGAGTTGATGAAGAAAAAATTCAAGCCATTGTACAGCAGCTGACCTCGACCTTATGTTTTGAGGTAAGGAGCTTCTATAGATTAGCTTCCTTTTACTGACGCTTTATTTAAGGGTTCAACACCATAGTTGTACCCCTTACCAAGCTGACGAAAAAGAATATAGAGTTTAAGTAAGAAGAGAAATAAGAGAGGAGTTTTGCCGAGGTAAAAAAGAAGTTAACCTTTGCCCTAGTCTTGGCTTTGCCTAATTTTAAGAAAGTGTTTGAGTTAGAATATGATGCATCAAGTGTCAACATTGGAGTTGTATTGATGCAAGAAGGCTAACCTATTGCCAATTATAGTGAAAAGCTTAAAGGAACACAATTGAGCTACTTTATGTAAGACAAAGAAATTTTGGTATTGATTCGAGCTCTTCATGTATGGCAATATTATCTTCTGTTAAAGGAATTTGCCATATATACTAATCATGAGTCCTTGAGATATTTGAGGAGCCAATTGAAGCTCTCTACGCAACAGGCCTAATAAATGGAGTTTCTAGAAAGATTTAATTTTATTATAAAATACAAACAAAGAATAATGTGATTGTCGATGTCTCGTCAAAAAGACATGTTCTGCTTATTGAGTTATAAACCAAACATTTAGGGTTTGCTAGCATTAAAGAGCAATATCAACATGACTCTCATTTTGGTCCTATCATTGGACGATGTGAAGAAGGAAGAATGGTGGATGATTACTACATAGAATAGGGATATCTATTTTGAGGAGGAGTAAGTTATGTATACCAACTTGTCCTTTGAGAGAGTTATTGGTGAGAGAAACTCATTCTAGTAGACATTTTGGAGAAAAAAGGACATATGAGTTATTGAATGGCAAGTTCTTTTGGCCCAAGATGTGGCGAGTCGTGCATAGGATCGTTGAGAACTATGTTGCTTGCAAGAGGGCCAAAAGCCAAGCTGGATAAGAGAGAATGATACCTCTACCAATTCTAACTAGACATAGGTTGACCTAAGCATGGATTTTGACCTTATATTGCCTTAAACTGTTCAAGGCAAAAACTCTGTTATGATCATTATGGATAGATTCAATAAGATGAAACACTTTGTGCTATTCACCAAAACTAACAATGCTTTAATTGTTGCTTATTTGTTTTTGTAGAAAATTGTTTGCTTGCACAGAATGTCATGAACTGTGGTGTCAAATTGTGACTTGAAATTCCTAAGCAATTTCTTTCAAGCTCTTTGGCATTAGATAGGAACTAGACTATTATTTAATACTTATTGCCATCCTCAAACCGACAATCAGACAGAGGTTGTTAATCGCACTTTAGGTTCATTGCTCCAAGTTGCAATGGAGAAAAACTTAGTCGATTAGGATGTCTATTTAACTATGGTGAAATTTGCTTACAACCGAATAGGACACAATACCACCAAATAAATGCCCTTTGAAGTCATCTATGGCTTAAACCCAAAGCCACCCCTTAATTATACCCCAACACACATATTCAAACAAGAAGACTTAATTGAGAGCCTGAGTACAATCCTTTCAACAAATCTATTAGAAGGTTACTTAACAAATTGATTAAGCCGTCAAGAAGTTGAGGGAGAAGGGTAAAGGAAGGAAAACAGTATAATTTTAGCCCGATGACTTAGTATGGTTGCACTTACATAAAAAAAGGTTTTCAAGCAAGGGGAAATGCAAGTTATTTGCTTGAGTTAAAGGTCATTTCAGAATACTCCAAAAGATTAATGATAATACCTACCAACTGGAACTACTTAAAGACCATTGTGTTTTTGATACTTTCAATATTTTTTTCCTCAACTCCTATCAACTTGAAGGAGAACAAAATGAAGACCAACTAGATTTGATTCCAAATCCAAGTCAACTTATAGGAGATGATAAGAATTGAGTCATTAGACCATTAACCTAAGTTGAAGCTTGAGATCTTAAAAGATTGACAAAGTGGATCCTCTCATTTTAGCTTGTAACGAAAGAAGCTAAGCTAGTTTAGATTGCTGACTTGTTACCTCGCTTAAGCCAAAGTTTCTCGAGCCTATCAATTATCTCTAACTGCTGACCTAAGGAGCGTCTATGCAATAGTTTAGCTTACCTAATCACCTGTTCAACTAACTTGACTTCGAATTACCCAGAGCATGTCTGAGTTGAGTTCATCTCGAAAGAATCTTCAGCTCTATTTGGTGTCTTTACTTGGCAACTGTAAGCCTTAAAGTTAAGCCAAATGATCGTAGGATTGAATTTAAAATGCAAAGTTTAGAGCGCTCAGTTAAAAGATCCGATCTAACCTAAATTATAAACTATAGATAGAAATATTAGTAAAAATAATCTCGTAAACTGCAATTTAAGAAAATAAGTAATAAAATAAGAGACTATAAAATTTTCAAATTTTAAGTATAATAATTATTAATTATCGAAAAGGCGAAAAGTGTAATTTAATAACTAATAAATTACTAAAGATAGATTATATGTATACTAAAAATCATAGAATGACCTAAATAATAATTAGGAATGTTCACATGTATCCTAAATGTATTTATGTGTAGATAAAAATACACAAAATTACTTAAATTGTCTAAAAACATATTAAATAATTAAAGAAAATTATTAATTAATTAAAAAAATTAGAAAAAATTCAAAGGAATTAGGAATGATGTGGATTTGGTCGTGGCAAGTCAGGAAGTGGAGAAAAAAATTAACCAATCAAAATTAAGTAACACAAAAAGCAAAAATTAAGGGATTTGGACAATATCTTATTCAATTAAATGCATAACAATTACTACAAAGCTCTATCAATAGAGAAAAAAATTACAGAGCTCTTTTAGACAATTAGAAGTCAGAAAAAAATAGAGAGTGTCAAAATTGGAAGAGAAAAATTAAGGTTAGAAAAAAAATAAGGAAATTTGTACAGTAGAAATTAGTGAACCAAATTTACATACCACCACCACCACCTAGGACTGAGCCATCAGCAACCGCCACCTCCACCTCCACCACCGCCACCTCACTTCAGACCCACCGCCTAGACCAGTCGACACACCTGGACCGGTGTTGGAAGCCAAAAAATCATCGGACTGGGTGAGTCTCTCATTTGCTCTGATTTTGTATAATTTCTTAAAATTATTTATTTTGCCCAGAAAATTATGAAATTTATTATTTTGAGGTTTTATTGTATGTAGATTTAGGGAAAAATAGTAATTAAGTTTAATCACATCTGAAAATATAGGATTTTTAATAAATTAAACAAAACCAAGCATGATTAGAACTAGAAATAAATACGCTTAGGAGTGTAGTTTGGAGCTCAAATTTTTTCTGTAGAATGCTTAAGTAATATAGAATAGTGCTATGAAGCCATTTTTTTAAATTTAATTTTTGAAATTTTTAAGTAAATTTTTAGCCTTAAAATGATGGAAAAATTGGGTAATTTTGGGTTAATTGAGTAATTAAGTGATTAATTACTGATTTAGATAGTAATTAGATGTTTAGGGATGTTAATCTCTAATGTGGAAATCTAATCTTAGCTATTGGAGTGTTAAGTGTAATTAATGAAGAAATTATGTGGTAATTGTAGGAAATCAGGAATATGTACAATTGGAAATTTAATAAATATGAAAAATTAGGTTTATTAGATAATATAATAATAAAAATCAGTATATAATAAATTTGAAACAAAATTTAATTTTAGGTAATTGTATAAAAAAATGTAAGATTTTTTCACATCGATAATAAATCTGGTACTTCAATTAGAATTAGTGTGTACCGAACAGTTTAGACCACTAAATTAAAACTCAATATGATATTAGAATACTCGAGCTTAATGTGATTAATTTTACATTAGGATTCGAGTATATTTAAGATTCCAAAATCAAAATTAAAATCTAATTTAAAAACTGAACCCCTAAATAAGGTAGAATAAATCATTAGTAAATAATAAGTATACATGGAGAAATGAGTTAAATTATAACTTAGAATATGAATCATCAAAGTATAAGTATTAAAAAGACCTATTTATATTATAGGATACCCAGAAATGAACCAGTTTGCAATTAAGTGATCGGACGACTAAGAATTCTAAGTAAATTGAGTTATTATTTACTGTATTAGAGTACTATTTTATGGTACTCAGAGACTTAGGATTGTGTATGATTATGATTGTAAATAGTTTATGCATGTGTTTGAGTATCTGAATTCGTGCTGAAATTTGTAATGTGATTGATTTTGTGTTATGACTGGATTAGTGTGAAATTATTTGAACACCCTAAATGGAATTAAATCTTATTTGACTTTAATGACTTAAATTGTCATACATTATAACCATTTAAGGGATCATTAGGATTCTCCAACTAAATACCGACACCTTCGGTAAAAATAGCGTTGGATAGCAATTGGTCTTTTTTTCATCCTTAACCGAATTAAGTGATAGGAGAGGAGGTCGTGGTGAGGATGAGGGCATTGGTTCGAAGGATAGTCTTAGGAGAAGTAGTGTCTCCATTGCACAAAACTGGGTTTGGTTGTGAGCCATTACATAACATGAAAACTCCTCGACTTGAATTAGAGTGGGTGGAATTTCTCTAATTTCACAATGGATTGGATTATGTTGTGTAATGACACTTGCTTGTTACATTGGATGAAAATAATTGCTTGATAATCCTATTTATATTTGTATACATTCATGAGTCTCCAATTGAATTTACTGAGTTGTAGTTGCTCATACTCGTATAGATCTTTTTGCAGATCTTGATTTCTGAATACTTCGAGTATTATGTCGCCTTACAATTATTTAAAGGTTAGTTCTTTTGAAGTTTGAGATATGAAGATCAATTCGCTTAGCAGTGGATGTATAGCTAGAGTGCCCTTTATAGTTTAAGAATAAAAGACTGATAGTCATTATGTAAATTATTGAACCGTTATATTTATATAGAGTTTTATGGAAAATTCTGTAGAATTTACATATAATTATGTATGTTGATTTAAAATTGGCGATAATTATTGTAACTTTAGCTAAACACTTTATTGGACTGTTTACTTCAAAACGATGGGTTGTCGACGCCTTGTGTAGATCATGTCTATGGTAGGTACT
This sequence comes from Lumnitzera littorea, assembly GCA_024138015.1. NCBI lineage: Eukaryota > Viridiplantae > Streptophyta > Magnoliopsida > Myrtales > Combretaceae > Lumnitzera > Lumnitzera littorea. The sequence goes on along the minus strand of JAMXBB010000011.1, from coordinate 8,699,030 downwards.
GTGAGACCAATTACTATCATAGAATGGTTTACACGGTAGGATTGTTGTGACTCTGTGACTTTGAGGCATAACAACAACAGCCTAACTGGTTGTACAATTTTGTTTACTTTACTAGAAGCATAGCCATTGGCTACCAGTTACATGAAAGCATTTATAAAGCTAATCACTTGTTTTCTTTATTTTTCACTTATACCCTTTTTCATTTCTTATATTTTACTTCTTTTAGACAATAACCTTTTTGTCTTTTTCATTTTTAGAAGGTTGCCCTAGATTTTTTAGTATAAATACTCATATACATTGGAGTTATAGCATCCATCTAATATTGAATATACTGCACTTTTCCCTTTTGTGAGCTACTGTACATACTTTTACTATAACTTTTATCCTATTCTTTGAGTAAGGCTAGGTGGTAAGTGACCTCATCGATCTACTCCTATATTATATTGAGTTAATTCATGAGTCTACAAAAATTCCTTGATGCATCATATCTTCAGAATCGTTTGTAAGATTTTGCTTGATTTCCTTTTCATTTTCATACGTTCTATCTTCGTTTTTGGACTTTCACTAAGTTCAAACCCACGCTTAATACGACTAACCTTGTTTGCTCTTAATGTGGCCTGTTAAGTTATTTATATTATTTGAGCAACTCATTTGGCATGATTTCATAGTTCTTCAAATCAAATTTGTATTTACACCTATGTTCCTTTCAACTTATAAATAAAAAACAAAAATCTAACACATATAAATTTTAATTATGTCAACAGGTTTAATAGTCTTAGAATGCTATAGAATAGTGACAAGAGGTTGAAAATCAAATAGACATTTTTTCCAATAAATTTCTAAGAGGTCAATAATCTTTGCATATACTTTTTAACATATATCTAACTGATGATAGTATTTTTAGCGTTTGTTTGTTTTCATTATATAATTTTGAATTAGAAGTCTAAATAGTAATTTTATAAAAAGCAATTCCTTAAAGGTTTTTTCTAGCTTTAATAATATATATATATATATATGTATATATATAGATAGATAGATATAGATAATATGATATTTGGTTTAATATGAATAAAGAAATTTTAACTCTATATGTTTATGTGAGTAGAATCGAATAAGAGGCTATTGACTTAATATATATATACACATATATACATATATAGATAATGAAGAAAATATTGATGTTTAAAAATTAAACGGCACTTTTAATTAGCAATTTCTTGAAACCTAATAATGAAAAAGAATTGTGGTTTTGAATATATATATATATATATATATATAATGAAATATATTAATGAACTTATTGTATCATCTATTATATTTAAGGGAAAACCCTTTTTTAATTACCTATAATTAACAATTTGATATCTTATAGTTTTGGTCATTAAATATATTCGAGTTTAATATATTTTTACCATTTTTCTTAGAAAAATGACATAATACAAAAAAGATAAAACTAATTATATAATTACTAATGTTAAATTTCATTTTGAAGATACGTCATTATGATTTATAAGAAAATTGCATTTACAAGTCATGATTTAATGAATTAGGTATCGGTGTTAAATTGCATTTAATAAATGCAATTTTAATACTTTAGTTATTATTTGTGTTGAAAATATGACAAAGAAAACATATTGGCATTTATTATAGTGTAACAAGTTAGGAGTTCAAATCGGAGTAAAAGTGTAATTTTTTTTTTATATAGATCTATGTTGCATTTATAATATGTGACATTAATAATGTTGCATGGAGTATTAATATTTCAATTTTGATATGGTATTTGTATAATTAATTTAATATAATTGATATTTATATAATATTTATTAATATTTATAGTAAATATATAAATTTCTCAAATATATTTATAAAATAGTAACAAAATTTTCAATCACTACCTATTACTTACAATTATTTTTACCTATACAGTTACGATTTTTAGCCATATTTACTTTTATGATTGTTATTATCTTATTTATCTATTATTATAATTTTAATTCTACTAACATATATTATAGATGTAATTTTATATTATGGAGACTAGTCTTTTATTATATATATATATATATATATATATGATTAGCACAGCCCCAGAGAGTGCGTGATCCGACAGAATATTTTATTTTAGAGAAAGACGCTGAGATTCTAATATCTAATTGCATGGATGATCTTTCCGGAAACAGACGTTGAAAAAGGAACAGCAGCAATGTATGTCTGGTCCTTCACCGCTTTAGGATTGAACCGACAGGCTGTTCACTTCACCTCCTCCACAAGGAATTGCGTGGAAAAACCAAAACCCTAGACGAAGATCATCGACGTCGAAGCTCCCTGTCTCCTCTCTCTCTCTCTCTCTCTCTCTCGACTTGCAATTGAAAATAATCAAAGTTCCCCATCTCTTTACCGAATCTCACAGCTGCAGAAGGAAAAGTAAGGTCACGCCAAGTGCCGGCCACCGACCGCTGATCAAATACCTCATTTTAAAAAGGTAGAGTTAATATTGTTTTTATTGATTTCGATTTTTCCAGACCCATCATGTAATTATTCCTTTGAATGCATAAGACTCTTGGATTTCCGACTTTTGAATCAGTCATATCGCATTTGTATTTTTCGTTGGTTAATCATAGCTATATTGTATTCTTTACTGAAACGTACCGATTAGGTTTCTTTGATTGAGCAGTGCGTCTCTTGGTACGTGCAAGTTTTTTTTTTTTTTTTTAAACTCCATAGTTGCCGAACTCTTCGTTCATGAGAAGACAACATCAGTGATACAGAGGTGTACTTCAGCTATTACCAACTTACTGATACCATCAAATATGTGCAGACAACTGTTCCTTGATATGTTCCAAGACGTGAAAATTATAGCACATAAATGCCCTTTTTAGAGGAAATAACATTACGTGCATATTCTTTTTTTCTTTTCAATCCTTCTGCTATCTTCGCTAAGAAATTGTGCAGGCATTTGGGTCCTCATTCGCACCTTGGCGTAATACTAACTTTTGAATTCGGGATTATCTGCCCCATATACTTTCACAAGTTCAGACACATCACTTTTCACATCTTTCTTCTTGCCTTCTGCTTTCTTTGGTTCATCTGCTTTTACTTCTTTTTTTATTCTTTAAGAATCTTTTGATTTGATAGTAATATGATCAATGAAATATCTGTGTCCAATTGCTAAGGGAGTCTTATGTACCACGAATACCTAGTCAAGATGCATTTGTGTTTACTTTATGATTTTTGTGAAGTTGTTGAATTACAACATGTTCCCTGACATTTCATTAAAAAACAACACATTTTTCCTCTCTAGCATTTCAAACAATTTTGTCATTTTTGGGAAATTCACAATTGTTAACAGTTGTAAACTCATATAACTAGACTGGTTGGCTGGTATCTTCCCTCTGTTCTCAAGATTTGGCTTAGTTCACCATTCATGTGCTGAAATCATCTAATTAAATAATCCTTGCTAATGTTGCAAACTATTGTGCTTTCAACTAGTATTTCTTCAAGGGCAATACTTAGACAAGCAGCTAATAGGGCTTAGTGAAGCACATCCTAATGCACAGTAGTAGTAGCAACCCACTCTAGCATTAACTGAGAACATAGCCGGGTACCGATTCATAACCCTCAAGGTCTCCTGAGTAGTCTGCATCATCTGTGTTACTTAGAACCTCCCTGAGCTGAATCATCTTGGTTATTGTCCTCTGGGGGTGGATTCACCAAGCACAGTACAAGGGAGGAGTACTCACCAGTTCCCTCAAGAGTGTCCTCATCGTTAGTAGGAAAGTTGATTGGTTGAATTGAGAGGATAGCACATTGCTACGCAGCAGTGGCAGGGCTTGGCAAAGCCATATCCTGTCATGCTTCAGCACTAGTAGCCAACCCTGGCATGATTTGAGAGAACATAGTGTGGAACTAATTCATGGCCTTGGTTGTGTTCTATATAGTCCGCATCCTTTGTGTGACTTTAGGAGGACCTCAAGTGCTAAATTATCCTCACTAGTGTTCTTAAGTGATGGGGGCTGCTCAGCAGCAAGTTCAGTATTAGCCTCTTATCCTTGGTAGGAGGTATCAGATGGGTTAGTCCTTCTCTTTGTAGGAGTTGCCTATCACCTTATTCTCAGTAACCAGTGGAGACACCAAAATGTTGATGCTGTAATATTGTTGATATAATCACCTGTTAGTTAATCTTCATGTGGGTTTCAATTGATTTCCAAATCTGATGCTTTGTGAATGAGCTATTGTGTGTTTCTGCTTAATGAGTCAAGCTGCTGTCTTTTTATTTATTTTTTTGTTAAACGAACCTCTGACTTTTATAGGAACAAGTGGGGCTAGTTCTTTATTAAAGTCTCAAATCTGGATGGCATGTTGCTGATGATGTGTTTTTGCTCCTGATGTTGAATGGCTTAGATGTGTAATACTTCATGCTTGCTGGACATGGATTGATCTCTGTTATTTAGTACTCCTTTTAACAAATTGTGTTTGCTCGTTCTTCCCATACCTGTGCTTTTCTCTTGTCATTTTGTTCAGTGGCCCTTCCACTGATTCTTCCCTTCTTTTTGAGATCATATGTTTATGCAATTCCCTAGCATCAACTCTTTCAAGTAGCTCACTTGAACTTGGACTAATTCTTTTCCAAACTCACCAACTTGGTTCCATGGTGTGCATTACAGTCAAGGCGCATGTTAGTGCATAGTGCCTTTTATTTTGGGTCCTTTTTGTTCTCTACCAGTTTCCTTTATCTCTCCAGATACTTGCAGTCGAAAATTGTCTTAATGACACTCTTTTGTTCATCTCTCACATACTTTTATCACGAAACCTACTTCCTCTTTGCATAATCTTTGGTTCGCATTGTCATCTGGCAGAAAGTCATTGCTTTTTCGTGTTTCTGACCAAAAATTGGAGATTTCAGAAATCTAGTGGTCAATTTGGCATAAGAGAGGCATTTTGATGTGAAAATTTGGGATATTTGGTTTAGATATTGCGTTTATTGCTTTTATTGATTACTTTTTTGGTGCTTCTTGCTAGTGATCCGATTTCTCTATCAATCCTTTTCAGAGGAATTAGAGTTTTCATGAAGTTCCTGGCAAGTTTTGATTTTCTGATTAGTTTTTTTGTTCTTCATTTTTTCTTTCCTTCTTTTTTGGTTCTACACATGAGTTGTGTGGTTTTTGATGCTTTTTCACATGATTCGATTATGGATTACTGATTTGGGAGAAAGCTAGGCTTTTTGTGAAAGGACGATTTAAATGGATTGACTAATTAGGGTTTCATCTTATTGCTTAATGAGATGGTTTATGTTTTGGATCTTGTCACCGACTTATTGGTTTTTGTTGTGATTTTAGAGATGTTTCAACTTTTGCATGTAATCATTACTGATTTTAGGAGACACAATGCAATTATGTTGAATTTATTTTGATGTCTTGTTTTCTGGAATGTGATTGGCATTGAGTCATGTTTATTTGTCGCACTTTTCAGGTCTATTCCATCCACTGGTTGAGAAATGCAGGGATATGACAGAGCTGTGAGTGATTATTTTGCTCTTATTTTTAAGTTCTATTATTGTTGGTTTAGATTTGTGTTAATGGAGGTTGATTGGCTTGTTGGTTGTAGGAATATGAAGACTATGATGACTATGAAGACGAAGAAGAAGAAGGAGAGGAATATGAAGAAGAAGAGGATCCTATGCCCACCAAGGAGCAATTGGAGTACCTTGATTTGAGGCAGAAACTGAAAGAATCTATAAGGAGAAAGATGCAGAGGAAAAATGGTTCAGCTTTCGAAGATAAAAAGAAACCTCCATATGATAAGTGAGTGCCAGTGACATAAATTTCCTTTAAACCCTTTACTTGCTAAATTCCTATTGCTGGAGTTCTAACCTTGTTTGTGTAACAACTTTTCCTCCATTCATTCAATTTATTGCAAAATTTTTTGTCAAACTGTTTGTGAATGATAAAGAAGTCCCTTTAATCTTCTTTCTTGCAGTAGAAATAGGTATTAATGTGCAAACTTAATCATGTGATTGCTTGTGTTATTGTTTTTGTATTATGCTTGAGTTTTTTACTATTGTTAGTGAATTTATTGTAGAGATCTTATCTTACTTCATACTTGTTTGAAATGATCCTTCTGGTATTTTTCCCTTTTAAATTTTTTCCCCCTTCCATTAAAGTTTATTTATTTATTTATTTACCCCAAAGAAAAAAGAACTTGGTTTTGTAGATTGAAGTGTCTGCTGATGATTACTTGTTAGAAAGTATGAGTAGTCCATGTGTAAGAATATCTCCTACTATGGAAGTGGGAGGTTGTGTGAGTGAGGTCACCTGGTGTTGTAAATTCCATTGTTGAAGCTATTGTAGAGATTTTACTGGCATGGCATTTGACACTGCAAACAAGCAACCTCAAGTAGGATGAGTAATGTAAATTACTATATGAACCGACAAAGCAAATGAATGTGGATGTCAAGCCTCGAATATTTCCTTCTTTAGTAAATTGTTTTGAAGATTATGGTTCTTAATTGCTTGAGTACCTTTTTCTTTAGAGGACATTGTTACTGTCTAGTGTGGGGCGTGAATGGGAAAGGGACCGCTGATGAGATTTTATTATTATCTCAAATGCTGGTACATGATTGAAATTGACAGTTTGACACGAGTTATAGTGCCTTTGGATACTTTTATTTTTTCTGTTATTGATGGGATTCTTTGTTGCCGTAGGACTTCTACTTATGTAGTGTCTTAACAGTAAGTGATTGGTTCCTGTATCTCCTGACTTTCTTTTGTTAGCAATCAGGGGTTGTCTTCTCACTATTTATGCACTTCTCTCCATCTATATGTTTCAGATATTGAGATATTGAATTTATGTTGGTCTTTCTTACAGCTATGGATCATTCTTTGGCCCCTCAAAGCCAGTTATTGCTGATAGGGTTATTCAAGAAAGCAAGTCACTGTTGGAAAATAGGCAGTTGGCGTCAAGAGTTTTGGATCGTCATTATAACGTATTTGTTACAATTATCTTCTGTTTACTTTAAATTGGAACATGTTAAAGTATTTGGGGTGCTTGATAGAAGAAACGGCTGCACATTGAGTTTTAAGTACTAAATTTCATTCTTTTTATTATATTTCTCTATCTGTATGTCTAGAAAGATAAAAAGAGTTTTCACCTTTTCACTTTTGTTGCCATGTGCCATGTGGGCATTTTGTCTTTTATTTAAATTCATATGTGGGAGATGAACTTTTCATGCCATTCTCACTGTCAACTCCTGATATCATATCTCTTCAGAGTAAGAAGAGTTCTGCGTCAATGGTTGCAGGATCAAAGCCTGGAGCGCAGAGGCAGGTGCCCAAAGTTGTAAGTGAGGTACTTGACTTGGGAGCATGTCCTTTGATGCATATTACCTGTGCAATATGCATTGCTTAACTGTTAATTGACATGCTTTCTGTTTACTTTTAGATGCAAAAGAAAGTGCAAAAGATAAAGGATACAAGAGATTACTCATTCTTATTATCCAACGATGCAGAGCTGCCATCTCCCAAAAAACAAACTCCAGTGCAAAATGACTCCATTCGTGGTTCTGGTATGTGTCTGATAAAAAGTAAGTTACTAACAGGGACCATAGCATCTTACCTTGTAACTTTTGTACTTTCTGGTTGTCATTAGGTGAGCGTGCCAATGTATTGCCTCTGCAGAAACAGTCATCAGGAAGTAATGGTAGGCACATAAAAAGTGGTCGTGAAGAAAGGCGATCAGTTTCTAATTCGACCAATGTATTTCCTCCTCAGAAACAGTCATCAGGAAGTAATGGTAGACACATACAAAGTGGTTGTGAAGAAAGGCGGCCAGTTTCTAATTCTACCAATAATATTAATTCTAAACCCTTCCCCAATAAGTCACCAGGAAGCAACAGCAGACATTTCCAAAATGGTCGTGAAGAAAGGTGGCCAGCTTCTGCAAGTAGTTCGAATCCCAGGTTAAACAAAAAGCAGTTTGGTAGCAATAATGGTAGTGGACCTGGCCGGCCTGCTGTTCCAAGTGGATTAAAATCTAAAAAACCTGTGGTTCCAGTGGATAAATCTGCTATAGCAAATGCTAAAAATCAAAAGCCTGCACCTTCCAAGACAGTCATTGCACCCAAAACTCCTCTCCAGAGACCACCTGTAGCAAAATTGCAATCTTCAGCTCCAAAGCACCAGTTAGAGCACGGAAGGCAAGTACAGGAACAACGCAAAAGCAAAATCCCCCCAAAACAGCAAGTCACATCGACGAAACCTCAATCTCACCCTCAGGTACAAGCTCTACTATTGCATTTTGACTTTTAATGCATGATTTCATGAAAATTGTGTGTAAGAATCTGCTTAATCAATTATCTTTCCAATATCACCAGACAAAGAAGCCTTTGAAGCCAATCCAATCACATATTAATTCACACATACAGAAACCCAAAAAGAGGCCTTCAAGACCATTCTCTGACGATGAAGATGATGAGGATGGCATGGCTATCAGTATGATCAGGAAAATGTTTGGGTGAGTGCTTAACAAATTTTTCTTAAGTATTGAAATCGTGAATAAAGATGTTATGAACCAAGGATAAGAAACACTTCTTTTTCATGATTTTTGCATCGGAAGTTAAAGACTTTGCTTAATGTGCTTGTCAGAGTTTCAGTGTACATGTACATTTGCACTAACTCTTTCTTTTTTTGGTCACTGGCCAGACATTTGCACTTAGTTGAAGTGGTGTATTATCTCAAGGAATCATTTTCTTTTAAACCCAAGCATGCGTATTTTGTTTTTATGCCAAGTGTGTGCAATGTTTGGCTTTTTTCGCCCCATCCCTTAAATTGGAGGTAATGCATTCTACCTGATAAGTCGATTGATATTGCTCCTTTCCTCTTACATTAAGAATCAAGAAATGATGCAGTCATCCAAGGGCTGCCTTTGCTTAAGTTGTATTTTAATGCTGATACTACCTGGACTTGTCGTATGTAGCTTGAGACTATAAAGAACAACTCAGGCTGGTTCTGTGGTCTTTTTGACATTCCATTTTTTATTATTGTGTCTGGTATTCATGGTCATGTTGGTGCTCATTGTCATGGATGGTTCCTGTCTTTTGCTTATTGCATGATTCTTCCTATTTCATTACTATCTGTGTGGTGTCCGTAGTTCTGGTGATATGATTCCTGGTGATTTTCTCTGCATAGAATCTGATGGAGATTTTCTTTCCCAGTTATAATCCTAACAAATTTGCTGGTCGGGATGAGGATGACAGCGACATGGAGGCAAATTTTGATGAAATCATGAAGGAGGAGAAAAGGAGGTTTGTGATGCTATTAACTTGCTAAATTGAAAATTCTTCCCCCTCCCATACAAGCACCCACCAAACCCAGTAAAAAAAAAAAAGGGAAAAAAGAGCTAAATCGACAAGCTTGGTGATACTTGTCAAAGACATTTTTTTTTTGGGCTTCTTCTTTTTATACTATGGCTGACTTCATTTCCAATATCTCTTGACTCTTTCTACTTCTCTTTGGGGTCAGGTTGAGTAATGTGTTAATAGTGAGTAGTAATTGGGTATGATCCCTCTGAATAAATCTTCTAAAATAACAGTTGGCTGGAACCATATCCCTCTGTATGATGCTTCTAGAATAATAACTTTTTGCAAGTATTAAAATGGCACTGTACTTCTACTCAATTTGGATGGAAGTGGTCATGCAGTTTGATGCTGCTGTTGGCTTGATGCCTTGACCCATCACTTTGTTGTTGCTTATTGTAAATGTTGTGACAACTGCAGATGTAGATAGCATGACTTATGCACTGTTGCTATAATAATAAACTGCGTCTTTCTTGCTGTTTCTGCACATCCTGGAACCTCTGCATGACAATATCTTCTCTTGTGAAAATATCTAGTGAAAATAGGTTGCACCCTTGCAGTAGAAACTACGCATGGGAACTTCTGTGGTGTTTGGATATTGGATAAAGCTTGTGATATGAAAAGGGACTTCCTGGATGGATATCCTCGCTTGGGATTACTGCAGCCTCTTTGTCGCAGGATCTTAAACTATATGGAGTAGTTGGTTGGTTTAGACTGGTTTTCCTCCCGTATTTCCCTATGATTAATGATTTTTGGGCTCGTTGTAGAGAGAACTCAACGATTTCTTTGAATTCTTATTTTTTATGATCCTATCCTTATTTTTTATGAGATAGATGCTAGCAAAATGGTGGATAGGACTGATCCCGTTAAAATGGTGGATGAGATAGTACAATTTCCCTAACTACAAGTGCTAGGCAGTTACAAGAACAATAACCGCTGACCTATAGTTTCTCCCCTTCTTAAGTCCACTAAAACTGACCACTACTGCATGCATATAAAACAAACTACCAGTACTACATAATAGCACTAGAACTTGACACATGGACAAATGCACATAACCTACAGTTGACTAAGTCTAACCCTCCTACCCATTCCAGATACATGAAGCCCTTGCATACTAAATTAAACAATAGCAACACAAACATTAACAAGAATTGCTAAACACAGTTAGCAACTTTGATGACTATGCAACATGTGGATGATGGTTTATAATACTCTTTCTTTGTTGATGCATAGTAGTATAAGTAGGAAGGTTTATCTTAGTCATATTAAATTAGTTTTGTGGTGGAATAGTTAGCCTACATTGCTTATCTATAGGCTATGAAATGGAGAAGAGAGATGTGTTGGTAGCCAATCTAGTGATTAGATCCCTCTAAGAGATGGTGAAGTCCAATAACCAGCTATCTGTGTGGTCTAGGTTCACATTCTAATGACAATTTGCGAGTTAAAAATGGTATTGATGGTTAAGTCCTTGTGTGTTGAGGGAATTACTAAATGGCGATTAAGAATGTTGACTTGAATGTAAATTATTATTTCTTAGGCATTTAATCCTTCTTGTAGCATGGTACATTCTCTTTTATTCAAGTGAATTTGTACAATCTTCTTCTTGGTTCTTACACTTTTTTTAAAAAAAAAAAACTTCTTGTACAGTGCTAGGATAGCAAGAAGGGAGGATGAAGAGCAACTCCGGCTAATGGAGGAGGAAGAACGTTGGGAGCAAATGAAAAAGTTAGCGAAAAAGCGTAAGCTAAGCCAACATTAATCACCAAAGGTCTATTAGAACTAGATCAGCCTTTGTATAATTTTCTCCTATCCCTTTTAGTTCTATTCGGTGCTTCAATTTTAGTATTAGACAATTGTAGATAATATGCTTTGTCGGGGGTTCAATAAAGGGTCTTCCTCCTTGCTCATCTTTGTGTAGTATAGGCTTTTTTGTTTTAAGGCTATTAGTGGTTGTTATTAACTAGACTTCGACCAGTCCCTCCATCACCTTTCATATGGAAAGTAAAATTGAATTCATTGTTATCGAATTTTCGATTTGCATGTGGCTACACATTTCTTTGCTCTAGTTTGCACATTTCCTTTGTTTCGCATGATGGAAACTTTGGAAATAGGGGAAACCAGTGGAAATATTGTGTTTGGGTATTAAAATGATGGTGGAAATGAGTAGAATTATAGAAAAATCAGTGGAAATATTTTCATTTTCAGGTCAATTGTTTTCTCATCTTTTTTGGAGAGAAAATATAGGAATGAATGGAAATTAAATAAAATCAAGTTTGAGATATTTTTGTCCATACTAATATGGAAAGTAAGCATTTCTTTCCTATTTTCATTTTATGAATCCAAACAAGGGATTAATACTATATTTCTTTTTTATTTTGCAACAGTGTTGAAGGTTATTAATAAGCAATGGGTTTGTCATACTTTTCAGTCATTCACTCTTTGGTAACTTGTGTTGAAGTTTGGGCTTGTGCTTGTGCTTAGGAATTGTTATTGATGGGCCAAATTGGCTACTGGGGTTGCTTGATATTATATATATATATGTGGGGATTTCAAAGCTTTCTTAGGCTTTACTATAGCTTATGATTATTTGATCTGCTCTTTTGATGGGGCTTTCTTGTGTTTGTCATTCTTATTTGGTCTCTAATGTTGCGGTGCATTCATATTAGTTTAGGGTACATGGCTTGTGTTGCCTTAGGGGAAACATTGCTAATGGATTTCCAATTTCAAGTCTCTACGAGTTTCCCTCCTTATGGGGTAGGTATCCCACTCTTTGAATTACTTTGTCTAAGAAGAAGGCTTAGATTCACACTTGGCTTTGGATTCTAGAAGTTATCATACGTCTTATAAGTGATACACCTTGATTGATCACTTAGGTTTTTCTATGGGTTGAAATGTAGGCCTTTAGTCATTGGCTTTTAATGAAGGGGATATCATGTGTATGGGCCAATTGAAGGAATTCATCTTCATTCTATTTTAGGTTTAAAGTCGAGAACCAAAAAATTAAAAGGCTCTCCTTGGTTTCATAAGTAAATTGCTTAGTATAATTCAGTCGCTCTAATTCTAATAGCATTTGGACCTTAGGCTTTAAGATGTAGATTGTGACACTGTTGAGCTTCTTCGAGTTTCAAATTATGCCTAGAGATTTTGGCCTTTTCTTGGTGGTAGTAATCTTTTCAATTATCCATCTTTTTCCTTCTCTTGAGCTTTTCTTCTTCTTCTTCTTTTTTCCTTATATTCTCTCTCTCTCTCTCTTGTTTTATTCTTTTTTTTTTTCCTCTCTCTTTTTTGTTCTCTTTATTTGGCTTTTTCGATTTTCCTTCTCTCTTTTGACTTCTTTTTATAAGCTGTTGATGAAATGAATGACTTATTACTTAAAGCATATGAGACTTCTTGAATAAGGCTCTTTTTTATTTTAAAGAAATTCAATTTCAATATTAATAATTGCTAGTGAATTGATACAACTAAGATAAGCATTGACTTACTTATATTTTTCTTGTAAGTAATGTTTCTAGCTTCCTTGTTTGGGGTAGTTCTTAACAAGATTGACTATTTGAAAAGCTCTTATGGATTTGTAAGCAATAATATATTTAATAAGATGAATGAATGCCTACTGTCATTTTGATATGTATGTCAAGTTTAAGACAAATCTTTTTTAAAGATTGAGTCTTGTTTCCTCACTGTAATGCCACTCGACTTTCAAGTGTATAAGATTATTATTTGGGACCTAATTTGTGTCCTTTTATCTTGAACTCTTTAATTTGCGAGATGCTATTCTTTGGATAGGGTAGGGTTGGGTTGGGAATTTGTTCATTGGTCTTCAATTTCTAATGTTCAATTGGGCTTTACCCTTGCTTTACTTATTTTAATTTGCTCCAAACTTAATTAGTTAGCTCAATTCTTTAGATTCCATACTTGTGTTGAGCACATTTTCCATCTTGACAATATACCCAACATTGATCAAGAAAATGTCTACGACTATGATGGGCCTATGTGCCCTCATGTTCATTTGGAAACTTAGATGCCCTAGCCTTGGTCCAATGATCTTGGTTTGATGGGTGATCTTGGTTTGATGGGTTCACTTAGAAACTTGATTGCTTTCAACCTAGATTATGGGGTTGTTCCATTCTTAGTAAGTTGGTTCCTTAGTCTTGTTAAAATGCACCAAACTGACATGGATTTGCTAACTTGGTCATATGATTGCTCTAAATAGATTCACTAGTCTAGGCTTGATTAGCTTACTCTGAGAGTTTATTGCTTTGGACATAGTTAGACAAGTTGATTTTCTTCAAGCCTTATTATTAGAAAGACAAGATTACTTTTAAAATGCATCCATCATCTTCTTTAGAATAATAATTCTCCATATTTGATCTATCAATTTCATTGAATCTTACTGGGTTTTAGATTAAATAACCTTAAGAGATGGACTTTGGTTCATGTTAGGCTTTTGTCTCTGTGTATGTATTTGTATAAGTTTGGAGTGGGTGGGCAGGTTATAAGGATGCTTCATGTTTAGGGTTTTCTAGATTAAAAGTAGCCTTAGTAGAGAGAAATCCATAAGAAAGCCAAAACCCAAACACATTCCTTAACCCTTTAAGAAATCTAGAACCCAAGCACAATCCTTAGCTTGCTAAGGAAGCCAAAACCTAAGCATAATCCTTAGCCCACCAAAAAAGCCAAAACCAAAAACATGATCCCTAACTCACCAAGAAGGCTCAAACTTAAACATAATCCTTAACCTAAAACAAAAGCCCTAACAAGATATAATTTCGAACCTACCATCAAAAAACATAAAAGCATTGGATCTTAGTAGTCTCTCATCATTTTCAACTTCATAGATTAGGGTTTTTTTTTTTTTTTTTTGTTAATTGTAAATTATGGACCCCTTAGATCTAAAACAAATGACTATGGGCTTTAGGTTGGGCTAGTATGCTTAGAAGGTGAAGAATTCTTACTTATTAACAAGATCTTTTTTCTTTTTTTTTTTATCTACCTTTCTATTATCAAAGTCATTTTGATGACATCATCTAAGATTTTATATGGTTGAATCTCAACAACATTTGCTATATTGTATTTTAGCCTTGAAATAAACCTCGCTACGATCTACTCAATTAGCTCTGTGACCTCACATCTAATGAGTAGTGTTTTCATTATCTTGAGCATACTTACTCACTCTTAAATACTCGACCTCAAGTTCTACAATCTTGAAAACAACTCCTATTTGTAATGTTGAGGCACAAACTTCTTTCTCATAAGCCTTTTCATCATATTCAAAGTAATTACCTTAGCTTTGCTATCTTCCTTTCTTTAGATTTGAATGTTCCTCTACTATAAGGGCAGCAGAACTTGTAAAATTTGAAGCTAACTTGACTTTAGTCCACTCGTTGTTATTGTAGTAATCAAACAACTTTTGTAGTTGACTCTCCTAGTTTAAGTAATTATTTAGTATGCGGCACCCATCAAATTTTGAAATGACAATTTGACATTATTTAAGCCCCTAACTTGTTGGTTCCTATCATCTACAATCCCCATTAAAATTGTCTCCTCCTCCTCCTTCACTCAAATCATTTTCTCTGCAATCTCCATCACAGCTTATACCCTCATTCTACCATTGATCTTCGTTCAAAACATTCATCTATTTGATCATATCATTGGCCATAGTATGCATTAGGTTCATTTACATAGTCATGAATTTCTAAAAAGTTTCTATAACGGTAGACAACTCTTGATCCAATCTTATGTTAGTATGTCTCTTATCATTATCATTACTCCACTCCCCAGCAAATCCAACATGAACACTTTCATTACTCATTCTTCTATTAATGGATAGTGATAATAATTTCTTTTAACCACTCTTCACTGGTTCAATAGCCAAACCACACACTAGTCAAATAAAGTAGTAATGGTATACATCCCATTGTAACTTCAAATCAATGCAATTTCTCCACTTCGAAATTTCATTGAACACTTGACTCGCAATACAACACCACCTCAACAATAACAAGATAATAACACAACTTAATAACTACACATAGCTAATCCCCAACTCCATATGCTATAGTACAACCACTATGATCATGATTTTTTTTTTTTTATCAACAACGACAACAAATTTTAACCTCCCATACATAATCACACAATTCTCTACATACCTCAATCACAACAACTTTAATCCACTATAGTAGAACCTTAGTTTCTATCCAATGGAAATTTATTAAGGTAAAGATTTGAAGTTTATCATTTATGGGCCGTTCCTTTTGCTTTAATACCCAATAAAATATGATGTGCCTAGAATTAATGAAATTTCAAATACGATCTCTTGAGTACTGTAAAGGATCCTATTGATAAGTGCTATGTGTATTTTGGGTAAATTTTGATAATAATAGGAAAAAAAAAAAGGATACGAATGATTATTGAAAAATAATTCTAATAGTTGAACTATGGTTGTTGGCGTTTCTCAATCAATATGACTTACGATCTTTAGAAATCAAAAGGTTTTAGTTAGAAAAACTTAATATTACTTACGAGCAAATCTAACTAAATAATCGCTAGAATTGATCTATAGTGGTCAACCGATAAGATTTAATAAAGGAACAAGCTTGTAATGAGGTAAGGCATTTATTCGAAGAGAGAGAGAGAGTTCAATGTTTAGTAAAAGAAGAAATTGAAAGTTGTCCTATTACAATAGAAAAGGAGTTTAAATAGCTACTTAATCATAATGGCAAAATTGTAAATAATTGAAAGTAGAAAATAGTAATAATAATAATAAAAAAATGTTAATGCATCAATAGAATAGTGTATGAATGGTAGAAGAAAATTGCCTTGAGTCATTTTCCCATGTGTTGACATTTGAATAGTATATGTTATGGCATTCGGATGATATGACACTTTAGCTTCTAATCACTGTTGACCACCTAATGTTGAGGTGGTACCTAATATGGTTTTCAGACGTTGTTTGCAAAATTAGTTGCTTTCATTCTTCCAAAACTCAACTTTAACCTAGTCACTCTTTTACTTATTTTAGGGTCCTTCATTCCACTCCTAGCACTTCAATTCACATGATATATTTATATATACTATTTTATATTTTAAAGAAAATTCATGTTTATGTAATCAACTACACATGGGTATATGCATGTGTTATTGTGAATAATTCTCATAGCATTAGGGTATCGAACTACCGATGTCGAATAGATCTAATAAGAGGCTCACCCTTGCTTAGCCCACAATATTGTCAAAATTGTAAACTAAGTAAAACATGTACGTGTTGTTCTTTTTAACATCTGTATTGTCCTTTTTTAACAGAGGACGTTTTTTGCCACGATTTCATACTTTTCCTTGTAAATTATTCTCCTTTTGTAAGCAAGTAAAGATCCATTTTTGTAATTTTCTGTAACTTAGGACTTATCTTAATAAGATACTATAAATATTCACGTAATGTAATAGCCGCAAGCTGAGTGTTTTTTTACTTACTCTCAAACTACTCTTATCTAACCCATTTAAGCATGGACTAGTGATGAGTGACTTCCAATCATACTTATGCATCATATCAAGTGTGACCCAAGCTCGTGTGAGACATTAGTACGTCATATCTATCATTGGTGCATGAGAACCCATGCTCATCCCTTAACTTTCAATTACTTTTTAGATCATCTTGCAGCTCGAACCCATCCCTTGGTTACACGTGATATCGGGTTTGTATGTTCATCCACTAATTCATATCAATTAGGGTTTTTAAATTAATTAGTTAATTTAAAGAAAAATAATTTAGTTGTGTTTGAAGATTAAGTTATCTTGTAAGTTGAGCTACTTCCTTTGGACTAAGGTTTTCAAGGCAAAATATAAATGGTATAATGGAGGCTTTACAAGTTAAAAAAAGGGTCAAACACTTATAAGTCTATCATGAAGCAATCAACTTGGTTAAAAGATAAACTTACCATACTGCCATCACAAGTATTAGAAGCAAGTAATAAGGTATTGTAGAATGCATGAGTTGGTGCAAGGTCTACTTACTCATGGGGCAGAAATGCTAGCGGTGGCAGTAGCTTGGGATGAACCTTATGGCTGGAATGAGAGTAGGATTGGATTCCTTATTGATGACACCATCACAACAAAGCTAGGGACATATAACTTGGTATTGCAAGAAGCTAATGCTTAAGATGGAGAACTTGATAGTTGTTGGATACATGATCTTGATGGTGAAGTTAACAGCAAGACAATTTATAGAATCCTCGAGCAAGAACAAAATGGCACAGAAAATAGAATGTAAATGAGATTGGATATGGAGAATGTCAACAATTCCACGAGTGCAACATATGCTTTGGCGCATAATTTATGAAGGAATGCGAACGAAGGACCAATTGATTAGAAGAGACATTACCGTTGATGACTAGTGTGCTTTGTAATGTGGAACAAGAAAATTTAAGGCACATCTTTTGGAATTGCTCGGTGATTAGATGCTGTGGAGCTCCTTTGGTTAAAAATCCTTACTGGCTTTTAACATGCATGAACACATGGTAGAGTAGATCAAGTTGAGCTTTTTTTCAAGGAAGATTAAATGGAATTCTCTAGCTTGCCTACGACAAACGATTTTCCTATTTATCCTAAGAGGTATATGGAGAGAGAGAAATGATAGGATTTTCTATGAAAATAATGGAGATGTAAATTAGACATAAACAATATGCAAAGAATTGCACAAATGGTAAGCGATAAACAAGAGAAGGAAAATGTTAGAAGGTGTAGACACTTAGAGATGGATTTGGACAAGCCCATCACATGGATGGATAAAGCTAAATACAGATACACCGATTGGTTAGAGAGGAGTTAAAGCTATTGCAGCGGAGGTGGATAGAGACAAAACAGGGAAAGTTGTTATAGGAGAATGGAAAAAGCTTGCTAGAATTTCACCTATAGAAGCTAAATTGAGCACCATCCATTTTACTTTGCAAATGGCCAATAACATCAAGTAGAAAAAGATCATTATATAATCTAATAGCTCTCTTGCCATAGAGATGGTTAAAAAATAACGTACGGAAGGAGCCTCAAATTCTTTTATTATTCAACACTGCCTTGATTTTAACTAATAAATTTGAAAATGTAATGTTTTGCAGAGTCGAGCATGAAGCAAATGAGGTGGTAGATCACTTAGCCAAAGAAGGATTAGATGCAAATTCCTCTTTTATTTTTCAATCTTCTTTTTTTGATGTTATTATGGACTATATTTTGTGTGATTCTGGTATTGATCAAAATATTTGTTCGTTTGTAGGGCAAATTATGAGTGCTGAGCTCCTTGGATAGACTTGTTGAACTCTTTTGTCTCAATTGAGAAGCCACCTAACAATCTTCCAAGGCAACTTAATTGAGAAGCCACCTAACAATCTTCTAAACTAAGCTCTTAAGATAACTTGATTGAGAAGTTAGATAAGAAACTTTTAGATTTAGCTTCTTTAGTGACTTAAAAACTTGTAGATTAAGCCACTTTTTTGATATGTTAGTTAGGAGCTTTTAATGAAGCTACTTATTCATTTATGTAAATTAATAAATAATATATACAAAAAATTACGAGAACTTTTGAAGGTATTCATTACATTAAATGAAACATAATTGTAGATCGTACGAGGAAAAAACACTTATGAATATATCATACTTTCAGATGATGCATATTTATGGTATGTGCATATAAAAAAATCAAATATACGAAACATATCTCTTAATACATTCACTTAAAAAATCAAATATACGAAACATATCTCTTAATACATTCACTTACTTTAATAAGTTCTTGCTATTAAGAAATAAAAAGATTTGAGACAATAAATGTAGTATAAGTGAAATAGAGAAAGAAAATGGTTTTGTAAAATTACTCATTTGCTATTGTTATTATTATGTTAGATTATTGTAGTATATATTTTAATAGTTTTTTTTCTCAATATATTTTAAGGATATTTGATAAAAATGTAAATAAGATACCAAAAGCCTGTTGTAGCCTAAAAATATAGATATAGATATAAATAATATAATATAATATTTATATAGAAGCTAAATATATTTTAGAATAATACCGTTATTTATATTTAAACGTACATATCAAATATTTGAAATATGGTAACGAGTAATAGCACATCAAAAATTATAAATAAAATTAACTTATATCTATATAATAAATTATAAATGTAACTCGTATATACATGTAACTATTATATATTTATTGGAAATGTATAAAGAATAAATACTGATTCATAATCCTTCTAAAAACATTTAAATATATGAGGTTTATCTATGAAAACGAACTTGCATTGCAATATATAGTCTTTGAAAATACAATATCGGTATGGACTTACAAATTATATGTAAGAAACACATCAATATAAGATTCTCATTATAATTATATTAATATTTAATTAATTTCAATTGCTGTCTTCCCAATTTCTGTGCGATTTTTTTCCCTATAGCAGTTCGAGTGAGACTACATAGTAATCCTTTAAATTAGATTGTTTGTGACTATTGATTATCATTTACTGTAATAATTTAAACTTCTTTGAGATATCGTTTGAGCATTCATACCATAAAGATAACATGAAGGAAATTGTGAAAATATTTATTCATGTCGATCATAGTATATATACCCAAATTACAAGTATAGGAGAGGGAACAAGTATTTCATCATAGATATTAATCGTTAAAAAAGGCATATGATAAAAGCTCAATCAATAAGTCAAATCTCTCAATTAAGTATCAATCAAATCCCTGAATAAAATGAATACAATTACGGTTCATACCATAGTAAATTAATCAAATTATACCAAAATATTCCAACCAATTTTCTAACCAATGGCCAATCTAATAATAGTCACCAGGATGACATTACTGTTATTTTTGGATTCATGATTTGTTAGGGAGTACCTATACTCAAATCTTTGTATGTCGAGATTATACTAATTACTTTTTAGTGTTCCCTTATATTAGACTTAACTTGCATGGGCTCATATATAGTACTTGTCGTGCATATGTTCTTGTAATGTCGATATACTTAGCTTTTTACCTTTTTATGGTAAATGTTTTCCATGAGAAAAAAAAAAGGAAAGATTTAAGGTTAGCAATTATAGCTTCGAAGTATATAATTAGGTTAAGCACTAATTAATCCGAAGAAACTACAAACATATTATTGTAGTATGTATAAAGTAGTTTACAATATATAACTTATTATAAATTTTAGCATTGTAACATAAGAATCATATAAATTGTGAATTTGCAGAAGCTCCAAGTTTTAACATGCTCATTTTACGGTACAAGTATGTGATATATTGTTTTATATCTCTCGGTTTTAGAACACAACACCAACGATTGTATAGATGACATGGTGGCTATAGAAGAAAGTCCCTTTGTATTCCCTTATAGATAGTGCATAATTAGACCATCAATTCAAGGGTTGTGTAGTTTCATAAAATAATAAGATAGGAAAATACAACCACATATATAACCTTAGCACAATACAATGTTCTCAAGTTTAAACCTTATAAAAAGAGGGACCAAAGTTGTTTCCATGACAAATCTACCGTTTTAGATGCTCATCCTTGAAATTATTTGAGTTCTTACGTTCCCATCTTCATTTTCCAATCATCATACTTATAAAAATTATAATAATATAGAAAAAAAAAAGCACAAAACTTAGGTTTTGATTTGAAATGTATAAAATATAGATAATATTTAACTAATTGTAGAAATCACCTTATCGTGCGTGTATTAAAAATAAATAGTAATATGGTGACAAAATGAAAATTTATCTTTCATTTTCCAATACATTTTAATCATAATTTCTTTCATAATTCTCTACACAGTTTTTACATATTTTATTTTATTTATTGTGTTACTATAATATATGTATACTGGTTTTTTATACAAGACATCTAACTAATTTTAAATGCTTTAATATTATATATAAATAATTTTTCCATATTATTATAAAAAAAATAATAATAAAATAATTATAATTTAATAGATTTATTTCCTTTTCGAATCTCAATATTAGATGTAAAAAAAATTCATAACAGGAAGAGCAGTAATGTATGTCCGAATCAGGAAAGAAAGGTAAAAAAGAGAGAGAGAGAGAGAGAGTATGTCCGGTCTACACCGCTTGGGATTAAACCGACAAGCCGTTCACTTCCACAAGGAATTGCGGGCGAAAAAGGGAAAAAAAAAAAAAAAAAACCCTAATTGAAGATCATAGAAGATTATCCAAGCTTCCTGTCTCGTTCTCTCTCTCACGATCTGCGATCGAAAATCATCGAAGCTCCCCATTCTTTGCCGAATCTTACAGCTGCAGACGGAGAAGGTCTCCCAAGCCCCGGCCACCGACCGCCAACCAAATCCTCATCAACTTCTCATTCTAAAAGGTAGGGTTAATATTGTTTTTATTGAATTTCGATACTTTTGATACCCATCATGTTAATATACGTGCGAGTTTTGGATTTGGGACTGCTGAATCAGACATATCGCATTTGTATACCGAAATCTACCAATTAGGTTTCTTTGATTGCGTAGTGCGTCTATTGTAGATGTAAGAATTTTTTATATTTTCACTCCGTAGTGGCCGAACTCTTCGTTCATGAGAAGACAGCATCACTGACACAGTGATGTACTTCAGATATTACCGACTGACTGATCCCATCAAATATGTGCAATTCGACTTTTTCTTGATATATTCGGAGACGTGAAATTGATTGCACATGAATGCCCTTGTGAGAAGAAAAAACATTACGTGCATATCCTTTTTTTTTTTCCTTTCAATCCTTCTGCTATCTATGCTGAAAAATTGTGCAGGCATTTGGGTTCTCACCCACGCTCTTGACATAATAATAACTTTTGAATTTGGGATTGTATGCTTCGTATGCTTTCACAAGTTCAGAGACATCACTTTTTGCATGTTTCTTCTTCTCTTCCGTTTTCATTGGTTAGCTTTTACATCCTTTTTCTTCTTTAAGAATCTTTTGATTTAAGGGTAATATGATTCAATGAAATTCTGTGTCCAGTTGCTAAGGGTGCCTTATCTACCACTACCATCGAGGCATTGTCCTGCATTTCTGTTTTGTTTATGGTTCTTGTGAGGTTGTTGAATTATAACATGTTCCCGGCATTTCATGAAAAAACAACAGGTTTTTCCTCTGTAGCATTTATAATGGTTTTATCCTTTTTGGGGAATTCGGGAGCATTAATAGTTGTAAACTCAGATAAGTAAACTGGTTGGCTGGTATCTTCCCCCTGATCTCAGGATTTGGCTTAGTTCACCACTCATGTGCTGGAATCATCAAACTGAATAATCCTAGCTAATGTTTCAAACTGTTGTTGTTACAACCGTAGCTGATGATATGTGTTTAACTTGTAGCAGTAGTGTGTTTTTTGCAGGTCATATATGCGACAATATTAGTGTGTTCAACTGTTGTTGTTACAACCGTAGCTGATGATATGTGTTCAAATTGTAGCAGTGGTGTGTTGTTTTTTGCAGGTCGTATATGTGACAATATTAAAGTAGGAAATTGTAGTACTAAATTTGTAACATTTGACATTATAGAGAGAACCCGACGATCTCCTGGTTAGGGCCCGTTAAGAGAGAACCCCAATATCTCATAAAAGAGCTAGATTATAGAGAGAATCCTAGGTCTCTTTAGATAACAAATCTGAAAATTTTTTCTGGAAAAAGATAGGACTTATTTTTTTCTCTATTTCTGCTCAATAAAAACCTATTACAAAGGGTAATTGGCTTCAACTGCTACATCCTATTTTTACTCCTTTTCCGACACATAGAAATTACTGTATACTGTTCATCCTAGACATTACAACTGACACATATCTCCACCATATGACACCTTGCGCAATACAAGCATATACATGGCAGATCAACATACATCCACTAATATACATAAAACTGCTTATAACCGACACTAATATACATAAAACTGCTTATGACACATTTAGTACTACAATTTCCTACTCTAATATTGTCACATAGACAACCTGCATAAAACAATACACAACTGCTACACATTGGACACATTATCAGCTATGGTTGTAATAGTTGTGCATTCAACTAGTATTTCTTCTTGGGCAATACTCAGATGAGTGCCTACACCTTGAGCCTGGAATGTGGAAATTACAATGAAAAAAAAAAAAAGAAGGAAGAAAAACATACGGTGTTCTTTGATAGCTCTATAGGAGATTCCCTCCCTGCAGAACTCTCTGCTTGTACCATTTTTCTGCTAAATCTGCACCTTGTATCTGGTGGCAGCATCATCCAATTTGGTATACTGCAAATGAAAGCTGTATAGCTGACTAAGGTTTAATAGCATGTGCTCTCTGCTGTTTGTTTTCCCATTTACAGTTACTGAGTTTTCTTTTTAAGCTTATTTTTCTCTAGTTTCTTTTACCTTTTGTATTAACAACTTTTTCTGTTTAAGATTTATTTTCTAGCATGTAGTTGAGAACATACTATGTTTAGCTTTAGCACATAATTGGAAGAAGTTGCTTCTCTGTCTGCATCTACTTATCATGTGACAGAGGCTAGGAAGAATGTGTTTGTTTCGATTTTCTTCATCTTGTCTGGGTTTTACAGCCAGTTAGTTGAATGAATGACACGATACTTAGCTGAGCTACAGCATATGGTTGACATAGCGAATTAGAGGCTTTGCGGTGAGCTGTAGCACATGTTGGACATAATGAAGTTGAAGCTTTTTTGACTAAATTAAGGAGGTAAGGGAGTTTAGCTGGTTATTGGGGAAAAAAAAAAAATTGTTATACCAAAACAACATTATATTCGTTTATAGAGATTCCATTACCTCTTTAGGTTGTCCACTATGACCAAACAACTTAATTGTTGTTCTACCCTAAATAGAAGGAGATGTATTTCCACCCATTAACAAAAGAGGGAGAGGAGAAAAAAAAGGCCCTTTCTTTTTTTTTTTTTGGGTTGTGGTGGGGTGGGGTGGTTTGTTGTGGAAGAACAAGCTTGCTATAAGAAATTGCATATAGCAACATATTCTTTTACGCATATGATGAAACCCTAATTAGTTGATCTATTTAAATCATTCTTTCCTGAAAAGCCTAACTTTCTCTTGATTGCAAATCAGGAATCCACAGCCAAATCTCATGAAAAAGCATCAAAAACCAAACAACTCGTAGTAGGGGAAGAAAAAATCTGCAACTTCAAATTAGGAACTTCCTGAAAACTAATCTGCAAATCAAAACTGTGAATGACTGATTTGCAATTGGGAGAAAGCTAGGGTTTTCAGGAATGGACGATTTAAATGGATTTACTATTTGGGGTTTCACCTGATTGCTAAATGTGGGGTCTGATGGTTGGTGTTTTGGAACTTGTCACCAACTTATTGGTTTTTGTTGTGATTTTGGACTTGTCTTGACTTTTGATTGTATTATTGTTGATTTTAGGAAACAGAAGGATGGATTTTTTTGTTGCAATGAATTTATTTTGAAATCTCATTTTCTGGAATATGATAGGCATTGAATCCTGTCTATGTTGCACTTTTCAGGTCTATTCCATCCACTGGTTGACAAATGCAGGGATATGATGGAGATGTGAGTGGTTATTTTGCTCTTATTTTTAAGTTCTATTTATTGGTGGTTTGAATTTGTGTTTATGGAGGTTGATTGGCTCGTGGTTGTAGGAATATGAAGAATATGATGACTATGAGGATGAAGAAGATCAAGGAGAGGGTGGTGAAGAAGAAGAGGAATATGAAGAAGAAGAAGAAGATCCAAAGCCCACCAAGGAGCAATTGGAGTACCTTGAGTTGAGGCAGAAACTGAAAGAATCTATAAGGAGAAAGATGCAGAAGGAAAATGGTTCGGCTTCCCAAGATAAAAAGAAACTTCCATATGATAAGTGAGTGCCAGTGATTTAAAATTTTCTTTTAATCCTTTACTTGTTAAATTCCTATCATTGTTATGTGTTCTAACCTTGTTTGTGCAACAGCTTTTCTTCCATTCTTTTGATTGATTGCAAACTTATTCTGTCAAATGGTTTATGAATGATAAAGAAGTGCTTTTAATCTTCTTACTTGCAGTAGAAATAGGTACTAATGTGCAGACTTAATCATGTGATTGCTTGTGTTATTCTTTTGTATCTTGCTTGAGTTCCTTATGGAGGTTAGTGAACTTATCGTAGAAATTTTATCTTCTTCATACTTGTTTGAAATGATCATTTTGATATTTTCCCCTTCTAAAAGAAAGGTTTTTTCTTTAGGTGTTTCATTTTTTTATTTATCTACCCCAAAGAAAAAAGAAAGGTTGTCATCACACATTTGGTTTTCTAGGCTGAAGTCTACTAATGATTGCTCATTAGAAAGTAGCAGTGCTTGTCTAAGAATAGTTCCTATGATGGGACGGGGAAGTTGCGTGGGTGATGTCACATAGTGTTGAAAATTCCATTGTTAAAGCTATTTTAGAGATTTTGCTGGCATGACACTGCAAATAAGCAGCCTTGAGCAGGATGAGTAACATCGATTGCTACATGAGCTAACAAGGCAAATGAATGTGGATGTCAAGGCCTTGAATATTTCCTTCTTTTGTAAATTTTTTTGAAGACAGGGTGCTTAACTACTTGAGTACCTTTTCGTTTTCCTTTCTTTCTTTCTTAGTTATTTATTTATTTATTATTTTTTTTTATGATGACGTTACTGTCTAGGGTGGGGGTAAATGGGAAAGGGACACACCGATGAGGATATTGTATTATCTGCAAATGCTAGTAAATGATTGATATTGACCATTGGTTCACTTTGCTGAATAGAATTAAGGAGGAATGTAATTTTATTAGTTGGGCATGGAGTAAGGTTGTAATTGCTATTATATTATTCACTTAATAAAAAATCAACTTAAGAAATAGATCCATAATAAAACCTAAATGACTAAATTGCCCTTGTCTTATCTTTCAACCTGATTGTAACTCTAACCCAAGTATTGAAACAACCTAGAATACGTAATTTCTAAATAATTTCATCATCTCTTCCTTGGTTCCCTTCTCTATCTAACTCTTGCTTCCTCTTGCTTCTCGCTTTCTCTCTTTTATTGATATGAACCACAAGTGGAAGAACAGGAAATAAAATGGAATTTTATTAAAATTGATGGTTTATACAATTACAAACCCTAATCTCTCAAATGAGAGCCATAATCACTAAGCTCACCAACAAACTAACTTGAGCAAGGAGCTCATAAGAACTAATTTTCAATGATTAGTAAAGTTTTTAACAAAAAATGTCTGACTTCTCTTACTAACCAATATCCTCTATTTATAGTATTTGACTACAACTAACTGTATAAGTGTTTAGACATAGATGCAGTAGAACGACTGTACACTACACCACACCACACCAAAGTAGCACATATACCTCACTGCACATCACATGTACAACACATTACTATGCAGTAGCACATATACCAATCACATATACTAGAGTTATATCAATTCCATCCCCCTAAGATTGTCCTTGTCTTCAAGGACAAGATAGAAACCTGGAACGCAACAACTAACCCACACCAACTTTGTCAAACTTAGCTGCATAAAGTAGACCAATAAGCCCCTGGAGATACCATAAGTTGATGTCCATTGTGTTTCTGTTAGTGAAAAATGTAAGTTCCTTAACTCCTGCACCTGTCAAAATGTGAGCAACACTAGGACTTGATTGCTTCGTGACACTGCAGGAAGTGACAGCCAAAGGAATAGGATGTACTTCTAGTGAAACATTATGTCGAATGCTTGGAGGACGGTGAACAAACTTGACATTTGAGTGAGGAATAGAGGAAAAACTACCCACAGAAGAGTCGAAGGAAGCATCACTGTGATAATCTATGAGAAGTTGGATTATATGGCAAGTAGAATGCTGGCCAACATTTGACTTCAATGTTGCATGGTCAGCGATGAATTAGCATTGTCGCCACTAGATACGTTGTGTTCGTCATCGGAAACAGTTTGTCGAAGTGGAGGAGATTGGTTGGTAGGATTGGTTAGTATCATTCCACCATAACATTTTAACATTTCTGCTTTCATTGGCATCCAATCTAGTTGTGGAATTTGACGTCCCAAAGCTCTTAGCCAATAAACACATCTTCCTCCTATTTTGGTTGCTGCTAAATCCACTTTTTGTTTTTCTCTTGAGGATTGGATCTCAAAGTATTGCTCAGTTAGTGAGATCCACTGAGCTGGATCGGATCCATCAAAGAATAGAATTTCCAGCCAAGTGGCATAGACCTGAGAGTCTTCATCGATTTTAGATCTGTCCTCTTCTACAATCAGCGATTGAACAACAGGATCAACTTTAGGCGAAGCATGTTTCTGTGTATCGACATGTCTCCTATGCAAGATATCACGTTTCATAATAACAGAAGAGGCTTCATCAAGTATAAGACCACTCTGTTTATGTGCTGGCCATAATTCCTCTACCATGAAGATCATGTTTGACAACACATCTTGGAGCGAAGAGTTTGTTGCTGCCATTGTTTGTTGTTGATCGTTGTCCAATAAGGCAAAAATCTACAGATCAGTTTTGGATTGAACGCAGCTCACAAATGAGGAAGGAAGGTAACATGTTTGGGTTCTCCTTCGGCAAGTCAACGGCAAATCGGACCAATTTGATATGAACTACAAGTGAAAGAACAGGAAATAAAATGGAATTTTATTAGAATTGATGGTTTTGCAATTACAAACCCTAATCTCTCGAATGAGAGCCATGAGCACTAAGCTCACCAACAAACTAACATGAGCAAGGAGCTCACAAAAACTAACTCTCAATGATTAGTAAAGTTTCTAACAAAAAATTTCTGACTACTCTTACTAACTAATATCCTCTATTTATAGTATTTAACTAACAACTAACTATAGAAGTTTCTAGACATAATCACAGCAGAACACCACACCAAAGTAGCACATACACCTCACTATACATTACTCTGCATATCACATGTACAATACATCATTATGCAGTAACACATATACTAATCACATAAACTAGAGTTATATTATTTATTTTCTCTCTCTTTGAGAGTTATAATAATCTTCATCATTCTTGTTTGAAGCGCTCGTTTTGAGGAACTTCATCATTCTTTGTTGTTCTCTCTCCTCTCACTTCACTTTCCAGTAAGGTGCTTGCTTCTGGGTACTTGTAGGTGCTCGTGGGTGTTAGTTGAAAGGGGTTTGTTTGGCTATGGTGGTTGTTGTAGACGCTTTCCAGAGATAGGTAGAAGCTTGTTGGCTACTGGTTGTGTGGCTGTCAGGTGAGTGGCTGTGGTGTGGTGTTGAAGTTCAGCTGGAGTTGTGGTTGGGTTGCCGGTGGAGGAATGCTGGTTAAGCAAGTGTTGGCTGACAAAGAAGAAAGTGGCATGCTCGAATTTGATGATGAACGGGGTAAGTTGTGCATTGGCTGTGTTGGAGAGGAAGAAGAAGCGAAGGGTATTGAGGGTTCCTGATTTTCATGAATTGTTGCAATTCCTAATTTTTATGAATTGCAAACAATGTGAGGGGACTTCTAGAATAAGGGGTGAGTGGAATAGCCATTTCCCCCGTGTGAATGGCCCATGGAAGTTTGACAAATGAGTTATACATGCCTTTGGATACTTTTATTTTTTCTGTTATCGATGGTATTCTTTGTTGCTGTAGGCATGTACTTATGTATTGCCTTACCAGTAAGTCATTTGTTCCTGAATCTGCTGACCCTTTTGTTAGCAATCTGGGGTTGTCTTCTCACTATTTATGTGCTTTCTCTTCATATATATGTTTCAGATACCGAGATATTGAATTTATGTTGGGCTTTCTTACAGCTATGGATCATTCTTTGGCCCCTCAAAGCCAGTTATTGCTGATAGAGTTATTCAAGAAAGCAAGTCACTGTTGGAAAATAGGCACTTGGCATCAAAAGTGCTGGATCCCCATTATAATGTATGTCTTTCAATTATCTCGGTCTACTTTAAATTAGAACACGGTAAAGGTTTATGTATTTGTGTTTGAAAAATAAACAGCTCCATATTGAGTTTTAAGTTCTGTCTTTTTATTGTTTCTCCTCTATCTGTACATCTAAAAAGATAAAATCAAGGGTTCACGTTTTTATTTTTGTTGCCATGTGCCATGTGGGCAATTTGTCTTTTATCTTCCTATGTGAGAAAAATGGACCTTTTCTGGCCATTCTCACTGTTGACTCCTCGTATCATTTTCATTTTCATGCACCAAAAAAAGAAAAAGAAAGAAGAAGAAGAAGAAGAAAATAAAGAAAAAAAAAAAAAAAACTCACTCCTTATCATATATTCTCAGAATAAGAAGAGTTCCGCATCAACATCCTCAGGATCAAAGCCTGGATCACGAGGGCAGGTGCCCAAAGTTGTGAATGAGGTACTTGACTCAAGAGCATGTCCTTTGATGTCTATTAGCTGTGCAATATGCCTCCCTTAACTGCTAATTGGCGTGCTTTCTGTTTATTTATAGATGCAAAAGAAAGTGCAGAAGTTAAAGGATACAAGAGATTACTCATTCTTATTATCTGACGATGGAGAGATGCCAGCTCCTAAAAAACAAACTCCAGTGCAAAATGGCTCCGTTCATGGTTCTGGTATGTGGCTGGGTGCAGGATAAAAAATAATTTACTAACAGGGACCATAGCATCTTACCTTGTAACTTTTGTACTCTCTGATTGTCATTAGGTGCTCGGACCAATGTATTGCTTCCACAAAAACGGTCATCAGGAAGTAATGGTAGACACATACAAAATGGTCGTGAAGAAAGGCGACCGGTTTCTACCAATAATACTAATTCAAAACCACTTCCCAATAAGTCACCAGGAAGCAACAGCAGACACATCCAAAATGGTCGGGAAGAAAGGCGGCCAGCTTCTGCCAGTACAATTCCTGGGGTGAACAAAAAACAGTTCGGTAGTAATAATGGTAGTGGACCTGGCCGGCCTACTGTTCCAAATGGATTGCAATCGAAAAAACCTGTGATTCCTGCAGATAAATCTGCTATAGCAAATAGTAGTGGACCTGGCCGGCCCGCTGTTCCAAATGGATCACAATCTAAAAAGCCTGTAGTTCCAGCAGATAAATCTGCTGTAGCAAATGGTAAAAGCCAAAAGCCTGCACCCTCCAAGACGGTCATTGCACCCAAAACTCCTTTCCAGAGACCACCTGTGGCAAAATTGCAATCTTTGGCTCCAAAGCACCAGTTAGAGCATGGAAGGCAAGTACAGGAACAACGCAAAAGCAAAATCCCCCCAAAACAGCAAGTCACGTCAATGAAACCTCAATCTCATCCTCAGGTACAGGCTCTGCTATTGCATTTGTCTTCTAATACATGATTTAGTGAAAATTGTGTGTAAGAAGTTGCTTAATCAATTATCTTTCAAATATCACCAGACAAAGAAGCCTTTGAAGCCAATCCAATCACATATTAATTCGCACGTACAGAAACCCATAAAGAGGCCTTCAAGACCATTCTCTGACGATGAAGATGATGAGGATGACATGGCTATCAGTATGATCAGGAAAATGTTTGGGTGAGTTCTTAACAAATGTATCTTAAGTATTGAAATCGTGAATAAAGACATTATGATCCAAGGATAAGAAACACTTATTTTTCATGATTTTTGCATTGGAAGTTAAAGACTTTGCTTTTATGCTTTTCAGAGTTTCTGTTTACTTGTATATTTGCACTTAGTTGAAGTGGTATATTATCTCAAGGAATCATATTCTTTTATCCCTGAGCATGTGCCTTTTGTTGTTAACCCAAGTGTGTGTGCATTATACAAGTCAATTGATAATATTTTTTTCCTCTTACATTAAGAATTAAGAAATGATGCAGTCATCCCAGATCTGTCTTTGCTTAGTTCATATTTTTGTTCATATTTTAATGCTGTCTTTTTGGCATTCATTTTCTTATTACTCTGTGGTATGCATGGTCATGTTGATGCTCATTGTTATGGATGGTTCCTGTCTTTCGCCTATTGCATGATTCTTCCTGTTTCATTACTATCTGTGTGATGTCCATAGTTCTGGCAATATGATTTCCTGTTGACTTTGTCTGTGTACGATCTGATGGAGATTTTCTTTCCCAGTTATAATCCAGACAAATTTGCTGGTCGCGAAGAGGACGACAGCGACATGGAGGCAAATTTTGATGAAATCATGAAGGAGGAGAAAAGGAGGTTTGTGATGCTATTGACATGCTAAATTGAAAATTCTTCCCCCTCCCCACACGCACCCACCAAACCCCAAAAAAAAAGGGGAAAAAAGGAGCTAAATTGAGGAGCTTCTCTTTATTTGTCAGAGACATTGTTTTTTGGTGCATCTTCTCCTTGTTATACCATTGGCTGACTTCATTTCTGTTATCCCTTGATCTTTCTACTTCTGTTTGGGGTCAGGTTGAGTAAATGCGTGAATAGTGAGTAGTAATTGGGTATGGTCCCTCTGTTTAAAGCTTCTAAAATAACAGCTGACTGGCATGCAGTTTGATCCCGGCTTGATGCCTTGACCCACTACTTTCTTGTTGCTTATTGTAAATGCTGTGACGATTGCAGTTGTAGATAGCTTGACTTGTGTGGTGCTGCTATGATAATAAACTGCATCTTTCTTTCTGTTTTTGCACAACCTGGAACCTCAGCATGACAATATCTTCCCTTTTGAAAATATCTAGTGAGTAGATTGCACCCTTGCAGTAGAAACTACATATGGGAAGTTCTGTGGTGTTTGGACATTGGATGATGCTTGTGATATGAAAAGGGACTTTCCGGATGGGCTTCCTTGCTTGGGATTACTGCAGCTTCTATTGTTGCTCACGCATAGTGGTAAAAGTAGGGAGATTTATGTTAGTCATATTAAAATTAGTTTTGCGGTGGAATAATTAGCCTATATTGCTTACCTATGGGGTTTCGAAATGGAGAAAAGAGGCGTGTTGGTAGTCAATCTCGTAATCAACCCATCCAAGAGATGTTCAAGTCCAAGAACCAGCTATCCGTGTGGTCTAGGGTCACATTCTAATAGCAATTCACGTGTGAAAAATGGTACCAATGGTTAAGTCTACGTTGGTTGAGGGAACTATCGAATTGCAATTAAGAATGTTGACCTGAATTTAAATTATTGTTTCTTAGGCGTTTAATCCTTTCCGCAGCGTGGTGCATTCTCTTTTATTCTGGTGAACATTCTTCTTCTTGGTTCTCACCTTCTCTTTTTTTTTTTTTGTTTTTAACTACCTGTACAGTGCTAGGATAGCAAGAGAGGAGGATGAAGAGCAACTCCGGCTGATAGAGGAGGAAGAACGGCGGGAGCATATGAAAAAATTAGCGAAAAAGCGTAAGCTGAGCCAATATTGATCTTTCTCCTGTCCCTTTCAGTTCTATTTGGTGCTTCAATCTTAGGATTAGGTGATTTCTAGATAATATGATTCTCCAGGGGTTCAAAAAGGGGGCTTCCTTCTTGCTCTTCTTCTTTGGTGTAGTATAGGCATTTTTAGGTTACCGATGGTTATATATTTTCAACTGGGAAGAAAATGCTAACGGACTTTGATAATGACAAGTCCCTCCATCGCGTTTCACATGGAAAGTAAAGATCAACTTCATTGTTTGTGGAATTCTCGATCTGCCAGTAACTACCTATTTCTTTTCTCCATGCACCATGCCCATGCCCATGCATTTGCCCTTGTAATTCACAGTTTGTAGATGTAAATGCCCAAGAACTGAGGGGGGGAAAAATGTTAATAATGATAATTAAGAAAAAAGTGTGAACGCTTGAAGAGGGACTCGTTTTTTTTTTTTTTTTTAATGATAAATGGTAAACAACTTTGTTGGGATACATTGTTTAGAATCTAAAGATTCTATATTTTATCGTCTGAACACTCCAAGGATAAGGGTTTACTCTTTGTCAAATTATAATCCTCAGCAAAGTTTCTTAATGCAGTTTTTTACTGTTTATCTGTTTTGTTTTGGCTTTTTTTTTTTTTTCTTTCCTTTTCTTTGGGTACTTTTATTTGTAACGTATTTATATCATTGCATTATATTATTTCTTAGATAGTGGATAAATACATTAGAAGTGTAACATCATGAGCCGAGTTACGAATGAATCAAAATTAATATGACAAACACAATGCATTAAAATGACGATGGGGGGTAGGGTACTGTAATGGAGTTCTTCATTTACGTGTCAAAGTACAAGTTTCCAAACTTCTTAAATCATTTCCCGTAAATCCTGTATTTATATATCAAAATACAGTTAGAACCTTCGCATTCAAAATACAACAAATTAACAAGAAAAATCAAAGGAGACTAACAAAAGAATTAGAAAAAAAAAAAAAAAATCGGAAGTTAGAATACAAATAAAACAAGATGAATATGTAAACGTAAAGGATAACTTAATAATAATAATACATATTTGGAGTTAATATATATGAAACTAAGAGAACGATCAAATTCAGTAAGAACCTCCACACTTTAAATTTAATAAATTAACAATAAAAATCAAAGGAGAATAACAAAAGAATTAACAAGAAGACACAAGTTGGAAAGCAAATAATAGTAATAATAATACATATTTGGAGGTAAGATAGATGAAACTAAAAGAATGATAAAAAGATCAAGTTTTCTGTTTATAGTTTGTAGTCCTCTAATATATTGTTTTATTTTCTTAAATTATAACATTGATTTTTCATTATTTTGTGGATAATGCGACTTTGTAATATATATTTATTTATTTATGATTCAGTTGGATTTTTAATATAATTATAAGGGGTAAAATGGGGAGAAAGGAAAATAATATTAGTTTTAAAAAAGAAAAACATTAAAATAGGGCTACTATAAAAACTATCACACCCAAAATCAAGTTTTTAAAAGTCCAATTTCATAATATACTAAAACCCATGGTTGAAAAGTTGATGTTGCACATCTGGCACTTGCTTTAAAGGAAACCAACTTTTGAACACTGTAAGAATGAGTTTATTAAACACATAATTCTCAGTAAAGTTTTTTAATGATTTCAGTTTTGTTTTGGCTTTTCTTTTTTGGTTTTTGTTTTTTTTTTTTCTTCCTTTCCTTTGGTTACTTTTACTTATGACATGTCTTTATCTCATTGCATTATATTGTTTCTTAGATAGTGGATAAATACAATAGAAGTGTAACATCACGAGCCAAGTTACGAATGAATCAAAATTAATATAACAAACCCAATGTATTAAAATAACGATGGAGAGTAGGGTAATGTACTGGAGTTCTTCATTTACGTGTCAAGTACAAGTTTTCAAACTTCTTAATGGTTCCGCCTTTCCTCCATGTAAAAATCTTTTCCCATAAATCCTGTATTTGAATATCAAAATACACTTAGAACTTCACGTTCAAAATATAACAACTAACAACAAAAATCAAAGGAGACTAACAAAAGAATTAGAAGTTAGAAATTAAATAAAACAAGATGAATATGTAAACGTAAATGATAACTAAATAGTAATAATTCATATTTGGAGTTAAAATATCTGAAACTAAAAGAATGATGGAATTCAGTTAGAACCTTCACATTTTAAATATAATAAATTAACAATAAAAATCAAAAGAGACTAACAAAAGAATTAAAAAGAAGAAAGAAGTTAGAAAGCAAATCAAAAAATGATGATGATGATGATACATATTTGGAGGTAAAATATATAAAACTAAGACCCTGTTTGTTTCAAGAAAAATCTTTTACAAATAGAAACTGGTATATTTTCATGTGTTTTGTTACCTTTATAAAAACACATTTGAAAAGAATTTTTCGTTGTTTAACATGAAGTTTATATAAAATGTAGTCATACATAAATAAAATATTGTCACTATATTATTATAAATATATTGTAAGCCTTCTATATAAAAGTATAATATGTAAATTGATTTTTATCGTTTATTATTATAACCTTCTTAACTTATATTTTAAAATTTTATCAACAAGTGCTTTAAGTTAATATTTTCATCTAAGTTCTTTCATATTTATAATAACATAGATCGGTTCTAACAAAGATACAATACAAATTACTTTTAGAAAGCTAAAATCTTGTAGAAAGTAGTTCCCAAGCGACTTTCCATTTTAAAAGGCGTAAGTTGTTTTCCTGAAAAGCTCAAGGACTTTTCCTTTAATAAGAAAATGTTTTCCCTTGTATGGAAAAAATGTTTTCCATTTAAAAGGTCATTTTTAGCTTAAGAAACAAAAGAAAATAAGGAAAATGTGCTCTAGATAAGATTTTCTCTAAAACAAATTCGGCCTGAAAAAAAAGATAAACAGATTAAGTTTCCTTTATAGTTTATAGTCCTCTAATATATTGTTTTATTTTCAAATATTTATTTTCTTAAATTATGTCATTGATTTTTCATTATTATGTGGATAATGTGACTTTGTAATATATATATATATTTATTTATTTATTTATTTATTTTTCAATTGGATTTTAATATAATTCGAAGGGGTAAAAAGGGGAGAAAGGGAAATAATATTATTATTTTTCAAAATAATCCTTAAAATAAGGCTGTTATAAAAATGATCCAAAAATGCCACACCTAATATCAAGTTTTTGAAAGTCCAATTTCATAATACACTAAAACTAGCAATTGAAAAGTTGATGTTGCATGTTTGGCACAAAATTGGCTACACAAAAGCTAATTTCGTTGCTTTAAAAGAAATTGACTTTTGAAAAGCTAATTTTAGTGATGTAATCAAAACCGATTTTGTTGGGCTTAAAAACACAAGCTACTTTCTTCCCACTCCTTCCCCATTCGAATGCAAAAAACTTTGTCTTGAAAGGAAAAACATTAATCGCATCATGTTTATAGATTGCACATTTCTTATTAATTTTTACCAAATTGAAGCAAAAATAGTGATTTAGACATGGTTTTTGAAAGATTGCAACACTAAAGTCAACAAAGCAATATGGATTTTGTAGATTTGATTCCCTTTCACTATCTACAAGCAGAACTTGAGGCAGATAAGTATTTTCTTCAATTACTTCAAATTTATGTAATATTAATACATAAAATCAATTGTAGTATGTGACATGCCTTAGAGATTAGATTTACTAGGACTTCAAATAAGGACAGGTCCTTTTAAGTATAGAAGAAAATATGAATGAGTTTTAGGTGTATTTTAGTAATTGTAAGCTACTTATATGGATACGACTCATGAAATGAGTACTACATGACCTAAATTACTACTTGATATGATGCATTAGTAATAATAAAGAATTTCTTGTTACAATCCTTGCTAAAAAGGTTCATAAGAGAAGAAGAACTTAGAGTAATGAACTTGTAAGAAAAAGGATAGTTTGTTTAATGTGATGAAAAGGTGATGCAGCTTACGTAAACAAATGACTATTTATACTGGTCCTTTAGGGAAAAACATAAAAATGGAATGGACAAAAGGGTACAATCTAAAAAGGTAAAAATACATATTCTTAAAAGTTTAAAAAATGTAAAAGAGATAAAAAGAACTATCCTTGAAAGGTGTGCCACTATTAGAGAATCCAAACACATGTTATGAGTAGGTCGGTAGCACCTTAGGTATAAAAACAAGCTTTAAAGGCAATTGGTTTAAATTCTGGCCGAATTAGTGATAGATGAGTACATATTAGAAGATGGCATGGTAAGGATTAGAATAGGTTAGTGGTTAGTCAGAATAAGTTCGTGGTCAACTAAGTAGGTTGGTCATGAGTTGTCAAAGTCTTGTAGGTAGATCTTCATGCTAATCTAGAGAGAGCTATTGACTGCTTCATTAGCTTAGATGAGTATGAGGAGGTCAATAGGTGATGCAAACTGAAGCTCTCCATGAAAGGTACTTCACCTTGGATTAGTTGATTGCTTACGATCCTTTATGCTAAAATCTAAAGTCCTTGGAGTGTGGTGTGCACACGAGATCTTAAGATTGGTTTTCAATAAGCTCTCTAGGGATATTAGAGATTTGGCCTTAAATTGAGTGGTTTATTTGGCTCAACTTCATCAAGGACATAAGGAGTTGGGTAACTAATGTTGAAGGTTAGGGATATACCATAGTCTTCAAGTAGGTCTAATACGTAGGGATCATTGTCAATCTTCCATACGATTCTGAATGGATTGTTTGCATAGGAAGACAACTTGTTAGTTGGGAAATTGTTCTTTACTTAAGTGAATCCACATTAAGTCTCTTGGTCTGAAGCTTATGAATTTCCTTCCTCATATTATGTGGTGAACCGAGTTAGTAGGTAGTTTGTACGTAGGGTGAGGTATTCTCCGAAGGTAGGTTTTGCTCTATGTGGGCAAATCGATTGGAAGTTGATACC
Source organism: Lumnitzera littorea (assembly GCA_024138015.1). Lineage (NCBI taxonomy): Eukaryota > Viridiplantae > Streptophyta > Magnoliopsida > Myrtales > Combretaceae > Lumnitzera > Lumnitzera littorea. The sequence goes on along the minus strand of JAMXBB010000011.1, from coordinate 8,661,381 downwards.
ATTCTCTTAATAATTGCTATGACAAACTGAAATAAGTTGAAATAGTTGATCCTTCCAAACATATAGGAACCTATGACGTACCGAAAGACACTCCTTAAGAAGGATAGCTATGAAATAGCTCTAAGTTAAATAAGAAGACAAAGTTAGCTCACCATCCATAATATAAGTAAATATAGGATGGTAAAGGATGTTTGAACACCGCATGAGTACTTAAAGGAGGAGAAACCTTCCGTCCTATGATAAGTGGTATCAAAGCAAAAATTCTAACCTCATCGAGCAGCCTAAATACTACCTAATGTGCTGAATGAAAAGGGTTGTTCTTAGTGATAATTGGGCTCATGTGGATAAATCTCAACAGGAGGAGTGGGTACCATGTAGAAGAAATCGTTGCTAGAGGGGCAATTGTATTGTAAGCTATAATATAACAAGACTTAGCTTAGATCTTTTATAAAATGAACTTCAATTGGAAGACTCTATTGTTAGGTCACTCAGTAAGAAGCAACCTTGGAGGATAAAAGAATGGATTAGGGCATGAGGGAAGCCTAAGATCTTAGTGGAGGTGATCTTTGTTGAAGTTAGGCAATGAGTGAAGTAAAGTCAGTAATCTTGTGGTGAGGGTAGTGATAAAGATTTGGCCTCATAACTAGTGCATCATGAATTTAAGTGGGAGAAAATGTCACGATCTAGGAGTTTGAGGGCAACTAGGGAGTGTTCAACTTAAGTGTACTATGTAGTGAGTAGCATCGGCCGATAGTTTGTTCATGAGGCAAGGTATTTTTTGAAAGTTAGTTTAACCTTCTATGAGCAAACTGGTTGCAAGTTGATACCGCTCTTTTAATGATGATTTTAGTAGGCTAAAACTAGTTAGAACAAATGAGCCCCCTAACCATATGGAAACCTGTGATGTGCCTAGAAGGCACTCATTGAGAAGGATGGGCTTGGAATAGCTTGGATTAAACAGGAAGGGAATGCTAGCTTGCCATTCATAATATTTGTAAATATGTGATAGTAAATGATGGCCAAGAGTTGCACAGGCCCTCAAAGGAAGAGGAAACTCTTATCCCCTGACACATGATTACACTTTTGTTTATAGTATTTACGTACTAAGCATTAGCACATTCTTTTCTTTTTCATCTATAGAGAATTATGAGGAGCCAACAAATGCGAGAAGATTGGAGACTCTTACTATTACTATCAGGTTGAGGAGAGCAATGACTATATTTATTATTATGATGATGAGATTAGAGTTAGAAGATTTTGAGAGAAAACTACTTGATTGACTTATGTGTTACACTCAATATTTTAGGAGACTTTAAATAAAAAATTTGAGACTTAGGTATTTACAACTTGCTACTGGATTGATGACATTTACTTGGGAGCAATTTTGAATTCACTTGGAGGTTCATTTCATGAGATTATCTAGAATTAACACTTGTATTTTAGAAATTGCTTAACATATTATTAATTAGTAGTGACACATGACATGCTGAAAAGTTTTAAGTTTGGAGCATTTCAATAATATTTTGGGATTTAATCCTCGTGGATGATAAAGACTGTCGCTTGTACACGAGGCCCATACGTTTTGTAATAGAAAACAAAATTACATGAAAACACTGGCCTATTGTCCTCCACATTTTTAAATGCACTAGTATTCCTTTCCTTTTCAAGATTTCATGGTGGGGATATGGACCTCTACGTGCGATCAACCCGTACGTCATGTTTCACGGCTCGTACGAAGGTCTCAATTAGCGTTCTCAGTATACAAAGTTACGAGGGATAAAGGTCCCATCAAATAATGTACGGTGGGAATAATTTTCTAAATGGGTGTAAATTATTCAAAATTGTGTTAAATTTTATGAATATTTAATTAAATTAATCATGACTAATTTATCTATTTTAAAAGAGCAATAAATAAATAAAATCGTTATAATTTAATAGTATAAATATTAATCTTTTAGTAAAATAAATTATATTTAATATACAATTGATAAGAATCTAAAAAAAAATGGAGAGTCTTCAATTTGATACTCCCAAGATCTTTATTAACCTTAACCTTATTATGATCTCGCCTCTTTATCATCTCTCCAACCATCTCTACACCAAGTGCCGTCTAAATTGATTATTGTGGTGTGTTCATCAAATTCATCCCCGTCCTTAAAAGTCTTTGTGAGGAACTCACTTTCCATGCCTCCATGCAAGCCGAATTTTTCTGCAGCAACCTTCTTTACAAAATGGCTCTCCGGTGCCATGCGTCTATAAAATTTCTTGTATTTGCCCCAATTGTTGTTGGAACAGAGAAAATAATTAAAGATAGTCCCTTTTTTTTTTTTTTTGTTTGTGCTATAATATAAAAATAAAGAGTTACGGATCAATTGAGGAATCAGATATGCCTCACCAACTCTTAAGATGAATAGGTAAAATTTGAATGCAAATCTAAGAGCTCTGATACCAAATGATGGGATAAATAGAACCCGAAAATATGAAAATCATTATGAAGATCTCAACCCATTGATTATAAAACCAAGAACTGTAGATATAAGGAACATAGACCTATTGATTTCATGAATCAAGAACCTTAGGTAAGTGAAACTTCAACCCTTTAGCAAATAAGTAACAACCAATAATAAAAAAGTATAAATCTTTAACACCACAAGGTATGCTTTGATAAGTTCACAACAAAATGAGTAAAAAGTAAATATTGAAATATCCTCATTCTGCTTTCTTATTCATTACAACTTGACGGAGAGGAAATAATCTAGTTTCTTATTCATTACAACTTGACGGAGAGGAAATAATCTAATAAACTAGGAAACTTAGCAACTAATTAAAACAAAAAAAAATATATAAATATAACCAACTAAAGATATAAGATTATTTGGCTAAATCCATTCCCATTAGATAAGTTGGTCCACCACCTAAGTAGGTAGTTGAACCTTAAGGGTTGTTCGATAAAATTTATCTTGCTTTACCGAATCAAATTTAATATAATAGTTTGATTTATTTTTTAAATGAAACCTAACTATACGATTTAATTCATAATTTTTTTGAACTTAATTAAAACCGGTTTAATTTGATTCGATCTACTATTCGAACTATTTATGTCAAATTTTCATTAAATATTTTTATTTTTAATAATATATTTTCCTCTCCATCAAGTTTTTATATATTTTTAGTTGATTTTTCATATATTTTTCTCATGTACCGATATTTAGTAAAAAGTGATATAAGATCATAATAAGTCCAACTTGATTGAATGACGATAAAAAATTTTATTCCAATGAACAACAATGAGGAAGGAGAGGTAGAGCTATCCATCCAAAAGCAATAACAAAAAAGATAAAAAAGACTCACCAAAGACCAAAAGAGATAAGAGACATGTATAAAGCATCAAAAATTCCAAAAATTGAATTTTTGATTTGAAAATATATAAGAAAATGATAATTTAGAAAAAAAAATAAATGTAAAATTTCATATAGAATTTATTTAACTTAATCTTAATAATTGATACAAAAATAAGACAAAATAAAAAGATAAAAAATTTGATAAAATTTAGAAAAAAAAAAACAAAATACAATTGCGTGAATTTTTTTGTTTAACAATCAGTTCAATTTAATTCAAAACCGTTCGATTCAGTGAACCGTTTACATATAACCGAATCGAATCGCAAATTGAATGATTTATAAAAATATCAATTTTTCAATTTGATTCGATTCGATATATAATTTGATTTATTCTTAAAAACTTAATCAATTGTTTCTTCGACCTGCTGTACTTAGTCGACCACCTAATGCTCTAGGTCCTCCGGGACCTCTTTTTGTCTCACTTAGTTGTCGTCTTTTGTGTATGTTCAACCTGATGGAAGATCTATGGGCTCTTTGATCTGCTAAAATGACTTGGTCTTTTAATTTCGGTTTCTTGGTCTTGATTCTCGGTTTGCATCATTTCGAGAAGACTACTCAACGCGTTCAACCTCATAATAATCTTGTCAGCCTAAATACTGAGTCTCATCAAGAATTTTCTTGTATTATCCCATTTGATGAACTAAATCTGTCTTTGAGTATAATTGCAACTAAGAAAGTTATAAATTAGAAAAAGAAAAAAAAGAAGAAGAGAATTTCATTTTTGAAATCAAAAGAATTCACCAATTGCACCGGGGGCTATTGAGGATTAGAAAAGCCTAAGTGCTATTTGGGTTTTGCTGTTTCACATTTAGTATGATGACATAATAAAATGAATGCTGCTGGGAAGAACTATGGAAATTTTAATCTTTGTGCTTGGTTGTGCATCTTCTTTGGTTGTAAAAGTTCTTCTATTTATAATACATGGAGGAGTTGATCCATGACTCATATGTACCTCAACTGATTTAATCCCTGAAAGTTCCTACTATGTGCTGTGGAGTCTATTCAATGAGTGTTTGATCCTGCTTGTCCCACACCAAATCTGGTGTCTTAGTTTAGTCCGTGAATCGTTATCCTTTTTACCAAGCCTTGGCAGCCCTTTCCTAATATGCTTTTGCCTAGGTTTGAGGCGTTGAGCTATTGCTATAATGTAGTTATTAGTTCGTCAAGCCCTCAACCGCTCTACAAATGCGATTAAATTTTAGTAACGAATACAAGTGCATCTTGGGAAATTATAAAAAAAGAAAAAAAGAAAAAAGAAAGAAAGCATATTCTACCTAAAAGTTGGAATGTATAAAATTGTAAATTCATGTGAAATTGATAAAATCATTAATTTATAAAATCATAAGTTTAAACTCATCATTTTATAAGAATATATACCTAAATAATTTTGTTTCTATTTTAATTAGAAAATATTATATCATATCATAAAGTCATAAAATCATATAAATTTGACTAATAAATTTAACATTTTTTACTAGATTTCAAATGAATTAACATACGATTGATCGTTGGTTAATGATTTTGTTGAAATTGACTGTTGATATTAGGTGGGGATAACTCACTTTTAAATGAACAATCTCTTTTCATGCAAATGCTTGACCTTGAATCTTTGATCTTGATGAGAATCCATATCTTGATTAACGTTCACATCCGCTATTGGCCCTCACCATGCCTTTGTCATTTTCTGATTCCAAGCGATTTAAACCGCAGAACTGTTATCACCACACGAGTGCCTTTTTCTTATAATTCTTTTTACATTGTTTTCTATGACAAAAAAAAAAAAATCATGAATCTCAAATCTAATTTTCTTTTTTTTTTTTTCCTTTCTCCGGGCGAACAATATCGTCCAGAGATACTCAAGCGAAGCTGAACCCTTCTCTCTGGCATTTGCGAGGCATACGCCCTAGAAAAGTAGTTTTTAATTTATAGACTTTTTGGTGCTAGATTTGATGGGACCCACATAGATTGATATTCCGTTGCTTTTATCCAGCGGTTGCTTTTAACTTTTTGGCCATTCGTTGCACTACAAGAAGAAATTCGTTAAAAATGTTGTAGGATTATTCGATCCATGTGTACAGCTGACTAACACCAAACCGGTAGGAATATTGACAAATAAAGAATTGGGGATACCTAATCAGATAAATGAGTATACCTTCTTAAGGGTTTTGATATAGTTTTTATTGAAAAATCAATATACATTCACAAGAATATTACATTTAATACATTGAAATAGAATTGTCATTTCGCTTTTATTACTCTTGAATAACTACCCTCAAGTTTGGTTCATTTTAAAGTTATACCATAAATAATGTATATTTAATATTGTATAGAAAAGATAAGAAATTCCATTCAATAGAGGAATCGCTATGCCCTATAGATAATAACTTTTGTTCCAAAAATAACCTCCGATCATAAAAGACAATAATATGAGGAATAATTATTCCTTTCTAGTTACTCCATTAGATTCATTTGAACTAAATGTTTTATGATCCTATATAAGGAATGAAAGCAAAAATAACAAGCATATAAAATAACTACCCATTACAAATCTTACTAACAAACTAATATCAATTTGCTAGGTCATTGTACTCTAATGACGTGAATAGTGGTCTTTCAATGGGATAAAGTAGGTTTGAATCATTTCTTCTTTAAGTTGTAATATAATTAACTAAAAAAAAAATCTAATATCAATCTAATTTCCATGATTTTCAAACTAAATAGATTGGCATAAGTTGATTTATAGGGAGACGTAATACCACAGAATTGTAATGGTGCATAAGGTAGAAAAATAATAGATATGAGGCTTGTAACGGTAGATTTGTAAATTTAGGGTGGTGAAGAAATAGAAGGTTTGAAAAGACTAGATTCATTAAGGAGTTTTAAGAGAGAGAGAGAGAGATGAGGAAAAAGGAGAGAGATTATGTCGTACGCAATAATAAACTATAATAGAATCGTGATTTCAAGTTTCATTCACTTTTCTTATATTTGAAAATGTATTTAAAAGTAAGAATTGTGATTTTGACTTTAAGGAGGAATTTGATTCCACCCATATTTATTATTATCAACTAAATTACTTATTTAAAATTTAATTTAATTATGATATTCAATATTTAAGAGCATTTTTTATATAGCTATGCAAGCGGGTTAAGTAACCTAACCTAATCCACCCTACATTAGCCTGCAAGTTAAGCAGGTTGACCCGTTTGTAAGTGTAAGCTGAAATTTCCAACCTAACCCACTTCACTGCAGGTTAAGCGAGCTAACCCATGAATTGAATATTTGGAAGGATGCTTATTGACTTAACATTAAAGTTTATCATTCAATTTTAGTAAAAATTAAAGGGATTTTGATTTATTACGAGAATTATTTATTAATATTTAAAACTTTAAAAAATAAGAAATGATCTTAATATAAAACTTTGGATGTATAGATCACTATATTAGGCCACTAATATTATCAACAAAGCTTTGTTTAGTGCAATGCATTGAGATTTGCCAAATGTTTTTTACCTCATGAAAATCCTTCATGCAGCTGGGCCATAATGAGGATGAGAATAAAATAGAGTTTATACATGATATTTAATAGTTATCATAACTTACTAATTTTGTTTTTTAGTATTCATTTTTCCTTTATTAATATTTCAGAGGCCTCAATGTTACATTGTTGGTGGAATTGGATCATGATGATTCCATTGAAGCTTTCCCGAAAAGAGAATATTTTGTTTATTTATATAGTTCTCCATAAACAATGAAGAATATTGATAGAATTAGGTCAAAAAATAAAAAAAACAATAATAAATTGAAAAGGTGTCGGCTCAACCTCCACACTCTCCAATGCACTAGGTTAAGACTTAGGAGAATCAATTGAAAGTTTAGCGGTTAATAAATTAATAACTTATACCGATTGGCAATTGCCTTGTCGCTATGCCTATGTGTGAGCTTGATATGTCTTTTTTTTTTTTTTTATGGTTTGTAGGCTAACATGCATTACAATTGGTTGGCCTGCGAGTTAAGCATATAATGGGTAAAAATTTCTGAGCCTAACCTACATTTTTTTGAGGTTATGTGAGCTACCCTACATAACTCGCCCTACTTGCACAACTCTATTTTTTTTCAATTATTACTATATAAATATTTAATTTCATTCAATTTCGTAGACACTCTTAAGCATGGAAAAAGATTTACCATTCCACTTCTCATTTCATTCTATTCCAAACCATTGCTACATACCAACATAACATTAATAGAATTATCAGGAATGGTGAATTGAAAAACTAATCTTACATTTTCCTTTTCCTATTTGCCATGGATGCTCATTTTTTGTCACAACTTATTTTTATACATGAATGCTATGAAAGACCTGTAACTTGAATATTATGTTTTAAACCTTAACAGCATGTTTAGTTAGTGGAATAAAATAAAGGGAGAGTGAAATTATAATTATTAGAGAATGGAATTGATGGGTAATAGAAGATGAATGACTATTACGATGTCTACTCGAACATAATGTAATTAGCAATATACCATTTACTTGGATTAACAAAATATGGAATACGACTTGAATAGAGATTGAAATTACTAAAACACCCTTCCCTTAATAAAAGAAATAAAATATAAAAATAAAAGATAGACAACCCTAAATTTCTCGTGTCTCCCTTGCCTTCTCCATTTATACAGTCGCATCCATAGAAGAATGGAAGCCACCATCCAATGAGATGATGACCGTTTGACTTAGCAAGCCAACGTTCAACTCAAACCTTCATCCTCCAATCAATTCGCCGAAACCCTAATGTACGGAAGATTTCGAATCAAAGCCCTAGTAGGAACTTTTTTACTCATTGTTGAAATCATAGTAGATTCGTCCAAGTACCTTATTTGTTCAAAGGGAGAAAAGACGTAATTGTTCTTTGTCAATTGTTGAATACAACAAGAAGTTGGCTTTAGATTTAGGGTGCTACTTTTGATCCGTAGGCTAATGGGGGATGACTTATGGTAGTGAGTTGTTTGGAAAAATACTATTGCACCTTTCATCCCCTAGTAGATTGTTTAGGTTATGCTAGAGGAAAAGCCAATCGATGTTTTGGGTGTGGGTTATGACTGTACAGATTAATGATTTAACTTAAGGGTAGATGGTATAAATTGTGGGTGTTTGATGAGGATATTTGTGGAAAAGAGAAGGAGAATAGATTAGGGAATCGAGATTCTTTATTGCATCTAGAGAGTGCGTATGCTGTGTTTTTGGGGAATGGCCAATTCCATCGAATTGCAACTCCCTATATAGTAAACACAACTGAATGACAAAATACGGGATGATTGGGGGAGTGACACTAAAGGTGAGTAAGTACAAACTAAGTAAGATATAACATCTTACCTGTATCCTGCCCTAGAAGTACAAGTTTAAAAATTTTTTTACTTAAAACCTACCTTGTGACACTTATGAACTATCCTATAACTTATAAATTTTATAAGGCATATGGTATTTTGTGAAACCTTTTCTTCTTTTTACTTTGTCTTCTTTCGAAATATCGTATTAATATATAATTAATATTAAATAAGCAACTGTACTAATGGACCAAATAGTAATATTTAAAATATTCTTATATTTGCAACATATCTGACTGTAATAATGTTAAACTTTAGTGGGTAGAATAATGAATAATCATTGTAATTAGAAACAGTCAACCTTTAGTTAGGTTTTGCTAAATTATTTTTTTTTTCCTTTCAAATCATTAAAATAAATTTTTATTGAACCATAAAATTATTGTATATAGAATACAAAAACAAGATTTTACCTAAAAAAAGAAAAAGAAAGAGGACTAAAACAATAGACACATGAACATGTAATCTTAGGGTTTTGTTGTAGGTTGGTATAAGGTACCATAGAAATTGCACACTGTATACTTTAGAATATAGGTTCTAAAGTAGGTATATGGTATCCTTATATTACACCTATATCCTATCCTATTGGAGCATGTTCAAAAAAATTCATACTTAGAACCTATTTTGTAACTTTTTTTACCCACCTGAAAATCTACTAGTTAGAGTTTGGTTTGAGTGGATATCTTATACAGTACGGTAACATGCTCATGCCTAGCCAACATCCCCTAAAGGTGTAGCCTTTTTTTTTTTTCATGAAAATATAGGGAATTATTAAGTTTGCCTAATAAATAATGCCTTTAAAAAAAAAAAAAACTGTCCCCAAATTTTTTTTGAAAAAAATTATCGTTCTCTTTTTCTTACCAACTACACATTGTATTACTGATGGAGAGAAATGATTTGTACTTATTCTATCTTTAAGGAAAAACAGTATTAATGTCAACTCAATTGTAAGCTTAGATATAAAAATTATTATATTTGATTTTAACAGACGTTGGGAACCCATCAAGAGCTCATTTTCTAGGTTTAGGTGGCATTCTTAATGATTGGATTTTATACTTGATGAATGCTTTACTTTGTGCATTACCGATACATGAGATACCTCGTAAGTACATTCCGTCATAACATCTCCAACTAATGTAAAGAAGATTTTTTAATTATTAAAATAACTCTTACGTGTAAGGTCATATTAGTATATGACATATTAGCACGCACTGAATAATCACTTTTTTGCATTACAGTACATTCAATGCTTATAGTTTTATTGGTCAAAAAAGAAAGAAAAAGAATTATAGTTTATATTTATTATGCATTTCGTGGTATTATGTTTTCTACTTTTCATGCTGCCTTAACCGATAACAGGCGCCGTAAATGTGAATAATAATGGCAGATTGCGTTTTATATACAATATCGACTACAAGAAAAAAAGCGGATTTAATTTCTTTACAGATGATTTAACGTGAACCTAATCATCATAAGTCCAATCCTCTACCCATTCTTCCTATTTTTATGGCACGATATTATACTTGTTTTAATATATGGATAGCATTTGATTTCAAGTACAGTATAAAATAAGAAAAACAGAACGACATATCATAAGGATAAAAATACACAAATTTTTGTAACATATTTGATGCTCCACATTTAGTAGAAGAATTTTTTATTTTTTATTTTTTCTCTTTTTTTTTTTTTACATAGATATTACATTGGAATAGTAATTTGATAGTAATACTATCAATAATGTTAGTGTATTACATTTTCCCATTCCATGATCTTACCTCTATTGTGCTATTATTGTCGCTGTTGCACCACCACCACCACCACTATAACATCATCAATATTGTCGACTCTTTGCCTCCCGATTTAGCATCATTACAATGATAGTGATATGTGTTGGTACACTGATAACAATAATTGTGACAAGAGAAATGTGTCTATATTTGGATGATTGCAGCGATGATGGTGTAGCATGATGCATGCATTAGTGATGCAACAACTCTATCAATTACAAATGTAGTTTTTGTGGTGAAGTTACTGCTAAAGTGATGCTGATGCAACATCATAGTAGTGGTGATAATGATAATGTATTAGGACTTCAAAGTAATAATAATGGTGGCAAAGATGGCATAGCAATAATGGTGCAAATATTAGTGGTGACATGTCGTGAATGAGTTAGACCTACAATATATGGAATACTTAGATCAACAAAAGCACAAAAACGAGCCAATTAGAAGCAATATGAATCAAAGTCAAAAGAGATTAAAAGCTAACCTAAAGGCACTTAGATACTATCATAAGCAATCAGAAGCCATAAGTTCAAAAGTGTGATTTTGATTTGAGTTTGTAAGACAAATTAAATTTGAAATGCCATAATTTTTTACATATGAAGAGTTACAAAGTCTATTATATGTCAACAAAAACTAATTTGAATCTATTTTGACTTAGAACAAATCATTCCACTATTTAGCATAGTTTCTAAAGTCAAATTTGAATGTTTCGACAAGTTGCTAAACTATCAAGATCTTCCCACATATTATTTTCATGTTATATGCTGCAATATGGCTTGGTGGTAATAATGTGGTAATGATGATAACTTGGTGGTGGTGCTATATTGACGATGGTGATTATGATGGTAATAAGATCAATGTGGTGATTTACATAATAATGGCAAGCAGTGATATTAGTTGTGATAATGTGGTGAATAAAAAGAAGTATTAATTTGAAGTTTTGCTTAAGAAATTTTATTTTGTTTCATCTCAAGATTTTTGTACTATAGGGGAGTTTTGTTTAGTAATAGACCAATTATATGAATTAAAAATGGTACAATGTTTTTTATTATGTCCATTAGGTCAAAAATTGTGAATTGAACACTTTAATTATGTTTGTATTGAAGGGAACTATGGCTTCATTAGGTTGCACGATTTTAAACCCATGCCAAATGAAAAAAGATTCATTGGCTATTATACGATATATATATGTACATGTGTCGTATAAATCTTAATAAAATTTTTAAATGTATGATAGTGAAATGAATAGTTTTTAAAATAATTACCATCCGTGCAATATATATATTATAAATATATTAAAATTTTAGTTGTATTTACACATCAGTTATAATATGTGCCATAAAGTGCATACTTTATTGGCATAAACGGTATATTGACGACTTAAAAATGAGTTTTATAAAAAATTCAATATGTTTTTTTTTTAACTTTCTAGTAGTACTATTTATTTTCTTGTAGAGGATTTGTACCAACCAACTTTTTATACTTTCTCACGTCAGTATATGATAATGTTCAAAAAATGAACGTATTCTTTAAAGCATAATATTAAATCATATGTTGGCAACTTGCATAGTATAACCCTTCTTTTTTTGAACGAGGCTATTATGAGTAACCGAGCACAACGTTGCACAAACGCACAACCTTTTTCTCTTGATCTTCTCTCCCCAACAGCCAGTTGTTACATTTAACAAGTTAGTGTCTCAAATTATAAAGCAATGGTTGACAAAGTAAATTTTGGAGCAAAAACTTTACTAGTGTGAGCATATTGGATGTGCTAGTGGTGAGAATAAGTCTATTGACCCTATGCCTTTCACTAGGTCCTGGTATATTGAGAGTTGCTCCTATATTTATATAAAAGATAGTAGAAGTTTAAAACTGGATTTTTAGTTTCTAAGTTTTGTGGGAGGTTGAACTTGATATTTTTACTAAATGATAGGACTTAGAAATCAAGTTTATGGGCTTAAGGTGAAATTTTAGCATTGTAACTTGAAGTAGAATCTATTAGATTTATCCATTGTTTTCAATCTTTTTTAAGAAAACTTATGCATTCGGCCAGATATTGCAATAGTTTAGACACAAGAGGGATTAGCGGAGAAATCCATTAAGAAGAAGACTCATCTTGGCCATTGATCATTAATGCAATTTAGCGAATGTCATTGATAGTCAAACTCTATAAATATATAAAACTCTTCCTTGTATTTTTTCCCAAAAAGAAAAACAAAAAATTCTTCATTATTTGACAACTTGGAAATACAACATCATTCTACCAGATTGTCATCAATAAGAGATTAAATAAAGCTTAAAATGAAGAATACTCTATTTGTGCTTAACAACAATGTGGTTGATGCTTTATAGCTTTTTTACTTATTATTCATACATTCAAGCTTATCGAGATTATCTACTCTTCTATCTTACCTCTCTTCTTAAGTCATCGCCACATTTTATTCCATATCACTTCTCTAAGGTGATGTGTAGCTTGAAGTTAACAATATACAAGTGGATTAAATGAACAAACCTAGGTAGAGTTTATTCGGCTCACTTTTTAAACTGACAAAAAATATTCGACCTTAACCCACTTTTGAAACGAGTTAAATGAAGTAAGCTAACCAGTTAAAAGTGTGAGCGGGTTAAATAAACCAGCTAAAATTAGCCCATTTTAGCCCATGCATTAAATGGGCAAGTTCATTTGACCCTCCATTTGAAAGGGTAAAAAAAAAAAAAAAAAAAACTTGACCTCAACTCATTTTTTAAGCAAATCATAAAAAAGCATGTGGAACGTGAATTTGAATCCCTTGTATTTACAAAAACAATAGGAGTCGTTTTTATTATTGAGATTCCATTTTTCTATATGTTTGACATTCAGCTGAAAAAAGCATCCATCACTGGAAATTTTGAGGAGCATTTAGCTATTTTTAATAATTGAATCATGATCCCTATCATGATTCCAATCCTCAAGGTTTTAGAATCGTAGTTGCACCCAAAATCTAAATATTCATCTTTAAGAAATCATGATTCCAAATTTTAAATTACTTAACAATATATAAAGAAACGGAATACCGATCGTAAATTTCTAAGTCTAATTTTCTTTAGACCAACTATACGATTCATGATTCATGTGGAACGTGAATCTGAAATTGAAAAATGGTTTATTGAAAATGCTATTCGTGATTAGATTTGAGGGGTTTTTGGACAAGGATTCTAATTAACAAGGCATTAGAGCTATTTGTCCTTTAGAGTGCGTTAATTTATGGGGAATCCTAATTCTATTCTCTTTTCATTCCTTACTCCTTTTCTATTTCAAATTTTACTAGCCAGCATTACAATCTTAAAGAATCACAATTCTTAAAAATTAGGAGTTAGGATTTCTTGAGAAATGTTAATCCCAATTCCAAGAAGACAAAACTCCACTTGTTTCTTTTTTTCATCCACCACAACCATCACCATCACCACTGCAAACCGTCATCATCACCACTATCGTCATCGTTGCCACCATCGCCATTGTCCACTGCCTCTGCCACCACTACTACTACTATTATTATTGTTATCATCACCACTATTATTACCGTCATCATCGTTATCACTACTACTGTTGTTGCCATCACTGCTATTGCTGCCATCACAGTCGTTATCAATTTTAGAATTGGTTAAGAAAGAAAATGAACTAAAGATAATTTAACTATGAAAAAATTATAATAAAGAGGATCAACGTTTGGGGATAAGTTTAATTAGGAAATTAATGTTTCAAAGTGGTTTAAATAAGGTATAAACGTTTAAAAAAGTTCAAATAAAAAATTATCGTTTCACAAAATAGTTTAAATGAGGGATTTATAATAACTAATTCATAAAATTATTTGAATCACTTTGAAAAATATTGATTTCTTATTTGAACTTTTTGAAACATTAACTTCTTATTTGAATTTTTGCAAACATTAATCCTTTATTTAAATTTACTCCCAAATGTTCATCTCTTCTATTGTAATTCTCTCATTTAACTATTAAGGTTCTATTACATATTTATTAGTAAATTACTTTTTAATCCAATTAAACAAAATAATAAATAGTATACTATTATTCTATTTCGTAAGAATTTCAATTCTACTCTATCTTATTTCATTCAATAAAGGGAATTGTTAGTATTTTATGCACAATATAAAACTCCTATAGAGTTTTTACAAATTGCAATATTCATTTATATCAATAAGTACAACGGCATTGGGTTTATAAATAAAGTTAACCAATCCTTGATAAATTCTGAAAAGCAACTCTAATCTTCACATACATGATAATTATATATATGTATATATATACATATAAAAGAAATATCACAATACTTGCAGAAAATCAAGTTATAATTGCATTAGGATTCAGGATAAAATCTTAATAGCATCTCGATATAAATGTTGATTTCTTAACTAATACATTATATTCGAATTCTTTTTCTCTTAGATATGAAAAAAAAAAAAAACTTATTAAACTATTACATGTTTAAGGAAGAGGGCATAAGAAAATGAAAAGCAAGAAGCATCAGTATCACTGTATCATATTGCTTTTTTTTTTTTTTTTTTCTCTTGATATCATGTTGTTTGGCGGAACCGGACATAGAAATATTCTATTCCGAAAAGAACAAAAAGGCCAAATTTCATTGAAGCAGACATATCTGACAATTGCAAATGATTGTGATTCCAGGTAATCTTAAAAGACCTCCTAGTTTCTCTCACCCAATCGCGAAAGCAGCATGCGAATCAAATTCACCGTCCAACACTATTCGTAGCTTGGATAGTGGGTTCAAAGGTCAGATGCCACGTATGATATCCAAAATTATTTGTCTACTCAAAAGACGAAAGAAGATTCATCTGATTTCAATATAATACCAAATCACAAATCGTTATAATTTTTTTTTTACGTGTTGAATTTATTTGCTTTTATCCATCACGGTACAGTCTTTATCGCTACTAGCAGAACTTTTTACGTGAAAAATCAGTTTCGACTGTTTTATTATGAATAATGTGTCTAATGTGGTTGCTCACTTTGTTTTCGAAATAGCCTTGTCGATAAGATATGTTCCTCGAACTAACCATTCTTAATTATTATCATGACAGGATAACATATACAATGCTCAATAATATGTACATTAAAAACAAAATTAAATGTAACTATTTTTTAATATATCTACATTTTTATTTGTTTTTATTTTTAGTATTTAATTATTTAACATCAAGATAGAAATATGATAAGTTACTTTACTATATAATAACTCTATTAGATATATTTTAATACTTTATTTTTTGATAAGTTCATACACTTATTAATAAGGAATAAAAAAATAAACATAAATTGATTTACAATTTTTGCACTGTACGTACATATGATTAGTGTCTGACCATACCATAGTATTTACGTGCATCGATGTATACATCTTATTCATGACCTACCTATAGCATATAGGCCAAGCTACTTCCTCCTGACTTCCCCAAGCCACCAACCCATATGCTGCATTCCTATCCCAAATCAAGAATCAGTTCTCCACGTTTTACCTAACCGTACGATTGATGTACGCTTACGATTTATAGAGCATCTAGATTAGCAAAAGAAGGAGAAGAAAAATCAATTAAAAGTAGAATTGATTAGAAGCCAAGGTTATAGAGTCATAAGAAGAGCGAACTTGGTTTTAAGTCTTGTGAATAGATTAACTTTGACGAGTTATAGGTTTTTACACATAAGGAGTTATGGGACCCATAGTATATTAGTAAAGATTGATTTGTATCCTATAACTCCTCATATACGAAAAGTTATGTCCCTTCAAAATTAGCTTTTTTTCAAAGCTTCAAATTGAGTTTGCTCTTCTAATCTCTTCCTTGCTAATTTCGGAACATTGGCTCCAAATCAATTCTTCTTCTAATTACTTTTTGCTTCTAATTGATCCTTCTTCTCTCTCTTTTGTTGATCTAAATGCTCTACAAATTGTAAACCTAACTCGTTCAATTCACTAACCACTTCATCTAAACTTCGCAATTTACTTGAGTGACTATTGCTAATTAATCTACAACTTGCATTCACTACCATATTAATAGTAGGTGTCTTTTAGTTTCATCTACCAAACTATGGTTTAATCTAAGGAAATATGGGCATTGCTTGAGAGAAGTTTGAAATTTCTTCATTTAAACTCTCTCTTCACATCTAATTAACTACATATTTTTCACTTATTTAATCCTAGTATATCTACGTTTTACCAAAGTTTCATTTACTTGCTTAAGATCGACTAATCCAATGAAAATCTCAATTTTATTTAATCAAAAACCTATTTTGGCAATATTTATTTAATCTAAGGTTGAAACTTATCCTAATCGATGATTAATCATTATCATATTCATTTGCACTTTCAAAATTAATTAACCTTACTCTTTTATTACTCTAAGCTACTTAATTAATCTACATAAATCCATCAATTGCTCCATTGAGCTTCTAGCCCTAATAATCTTTCTATAGTAGATTAGACTATTAAAAATCATACATCAATAATAAAAAATAAAAAGAATTAAAGATTTCACATGTACTTAGAAGTAGCATTTACTACCTATTAGATCCTTTCTTCTTCTTAGAGCGCAATTAAATTGGCGTAGCATAAAATGGAAGGGCTTTCCTTAATTACGCAATTATGTGAAACTAGAAATTTATAGAATTCCAAAAGATCATTATATGGTGAGTGTTCTTCTAATGCTTAAGTCACATATTATCAAATGCATAATATGAGCAAGATGTTAGAACAAAACTCGTCTGACACACCTGCTAACATAGTTTCTGAGTCAATCTCTATTACACTCACTCAAGAAACAGAATAATGAACATAAAGGAAACTTGAAAAAAACTTTCACTCTTCATGTATTTCACTTTATTCATTAAAAGTCCACTTGTTTACATACTTATTTTTCACTTTTAATTCTCACACTCTCTTTAATCATAACAAACAACAATTCATATTGGTGGTTACACTTAAACGAACCCACACTTAATTACTAAGTAACAAACTAACTAGCTAATGGCACATGTCAAATTTTGAATTATAATCAACATAGGGTATAATGATTGTTAAAAAACCAACAATAACAGGTACAAAATGAGGACGGAATTTACTATGAGATGATTGGGTTGGATTGGTGGATAACATATGGGATATTATCACTTACTGTGTATTTGGGTATGAGTAACTTGTGCATCAACTAGTAGTGGCTATCATAGGTTGAATCTTAAAATGAAGTAGTTGTTCCAAGCACTTACCATTTAGTGCAAGTCAAAATATGAGAAAATGAACCAACTACTAAGATGATTGCATCAAGAAGTTGGAATAAAGCAACTAGAGGTTTTGGTTTTGGAGATGAAGCACATATGGATAGCTAAGTTGCAGACTAAAGGGCTAGCAAATTAGAAAGGTGTAGTGTGTTGAGGTCTATGACTATTTAGTACATGAATACATTAGATTGAGTATTTATGGTTGGATCAAATTGTGAAATTGAAATGAAGTGAATTTGGCTTGTAACATTTCACAACCAAAATATAGTCTAAACTATCATTATAGGTTCATTTAATATGTTGAACTTTCATGAAACTTGTATGTAACATATGCATTTGGTTGTGCTTATGAACTGGTTTAGTTAAGTTACCTAGTAGGTAACTATTTACCTATTATAGGATAATTATTTTGAGGTATTAGGCATTGTAAAGTATTTAAGGAAAAGGATATTTAATAGGATTGTACGTCAGGATATTGTATATGTGGCCTTATTTATTAGCAAGTATACATATGCTAGGATTGAGTAAAAAAACTACGAACCGCTGATCAAACGGAACTGAACCAAAAAGTTGGTTTTTTAGCAAATAATGTTGTTCATGGTTTAGTTTGGTTATATGTAAATGGTTTACGGTATAGGTCTCGTACTCAATGAATAAGAATTGAATCAGTAAATTTAAAGTGTCGGTAAAACTAACCTGATTAACTTAAAAACTCATCAATAGGCTTGAGACATTAGTTCGTAGACTTAGGATTTAAAAATATAATCAATATTAAGAATATAGCTAAAATAGTAGATATTTACTATATCATTATTATATTATAGGTTGAGTGCGAAATAGGTTTTGAAAATTAACTAACACTTAGAAATATATTATAGGAGTTATATAATTAATATTGGACATTAAATAATATATAAAAGATATGTATGTGCATTGAGTATAATTATTATATAAAAATATATCCCGTAATTATCGTAAATGCACCAAAATGCATAAATATTACCAAATAAATAAAGGAAAATATAAGAAAATCATTTAGAAATTACCAAAGACATGTGGAATACTGGAGAATGTATGGCAATGAAATGGGAGTGCATCGAGATAGGAAACTCATGTCAAGACACTTAGATATGGCTTTACATGTGTAGAATGGAGATGAATAAAAATCAAAAACCTCTCAAATGAAGTTATGAAAATCATCACCTACTATTTGGAATAAGTTTAGTCAAATGTGAGTTTAGAAAAAATTTTGGAGTGAGGAAATAGAAAGAGAAAGTATATAAAACAAAAATTAGAAAATATAGAGTAAATATGGGGTTTTACGTAATCCTAGGAAAACCGACTAACTAGAAGTGAGACCGAGTGGTCGCCTAAAGGAGGAGACAATGCCTGAGTTGGCCAACATACCCTTCCCTCCTCATGGTGGCTAGAGCATCAGACTCTGATGAGTCGATAAATTCTCTAATTTCAACAAAAATTAAGGGAAAAATAGTAAAATTTACCCAAAATTATGAAATTTGGTTTTCTTTCATATTTTTGTATAAGGAATTTCAATCTTCAACCAGATTTTTAAAATTTTAAGTGTAGATATAAGGCCCTTAAAAAAAATGTCTTATACACCAAATTTTAAGCAAATAATTGAAAAATCAATTGACGTAGTTTCAACCTAAAATTTTGTAGCTATACTCTTAAGATCTTTAACTTTGATATTATGTGGTTAGATCATAAAAATCATATCATCGGATATCGAGAAAAAATTCAATTTCATCATAACAGTACATAAACAAGTTTTTTCCAAAAAGAGCTTTAGTATTCTTTGTAAACTTATGGCATGACTTATGATTATTAAGATGGAGCAACTTGAAGTGAATTATCATAAGTTAAGAAATAATAATTTTTAAGTAAAAAGTTGGTATTCAGTGAGTTTAAAACCAAATATCTAAGTTACTATATTAGTGCAAATGAGTATTTATTACAATGAGAGTTGGTGTATATAATTGAGGTTTTTAGATGGTATTTATTGATATTATAGTGTGGAATTCTAGAAATGCGAAGTAAGTTGGCGTATGTGATAAATAGTAAGATATAGTAATGACTGTAAAGTTAGAAACTATGTTAGAAGGTAAATCAAAATGTATTTTGGTAATGAATAACTTAATTATGCTAAAAATGGATTTTGAATAAAAAAGTAGTCGATACTCGTACTTTATAACTATGTTGAAGTTAGAATATAAGTAAGAAATTTCTTAAGTAAAAACCTAATTTAAGATAGTGAGTTAGAACCTTAATAAAAAACTGAGTCAAAACCTTAGTAAAAACTTAGTCAAAATTTATCAAGTCAATTAAAATTAAATAAATAATTAAAGAACCTACTTATATCAGAGTGTAAACAAACTTAATAATGAAAAATAATTTTTTACTTCATATGTGAATTCAAAACTGAAGTTATGTATTACTTTTTAGGGATTATTAACAAAGATTACGAACGCAATGCATAGGAGTACGTAACATTACATCCAAGTAAGTTGGAATTGATGCTTAATAATATGTTGAAATATCATATCAAGATACTAGGAAAAGTAAGAGTGCTTATTTGTGGTTGTAGTTAGATGTTTTGTGTTTGTGCGTGTACTATATGTGTGCTTGTGATACTGATAGTTGATTTGGAGTTAAGCTCTAAGTGTTGTTTTCTGCTTCAATATACATGTCTTGCGTATATGAACTTTGTTGCTCACCTTATAATTTGAACTAATCTTAAGTTAACTAAAGATATTACCTAACATTCATGATAACTTAATAGGAATAACAATTAGGTTATCAGATTAAATATCAATGCTTCGATAAGAATAGCAAAAATGGTCATTTTCCTACCTTTAGTCAAACTAAGTGACAGAAAAGGAGGGGTCACGGCAAGATTAGGATCCATAGTTCGAATGTTGTCTAACGAAGAGGGTATTCTTCATTGCAAAAGCTCGCATTTAATCTAATAGTATTGAGTTGAAACTCTTCAAAATCCAGGTTATGGTGGACGAAATTACTCTAACTTCATAATGAACCGATTAAACAATGTGAGATGCTTTATCATTTGTTTGTTGCATTTGCATTTAAATAATGATTGAACAACCATATTTGTTAATGTACTCTAATGACTCCATTTCATCTTACTAAGCTAGTTAAGCTCATATCTCAATAAATTATTTTTCAGGTGCGGAGTAGTACTCGAATATACCTTGTTACAGTTGTCCATAAGTTAGTTCCGACAAATTTGGGGAGTGAAGTATTGCAATCTAATGAGTGGATCCAAGCTTATGTTACTTTTGGTTTTCTTTTGTAAGAAGATTGTAACGTTTACTTGGGAGGCCTTATCTTCTTCATTAGCTTACTGATATATCTATATATGTAACGTAGTGTCCTTGTAGAGATGTATAGTTTCTTTTGAAAACTTTAAAACTTCTGATATATATAAGTTATATAAAAGATTTAAACTATCTTTAAGTATTTGAAGATATTTTGTAAAGTGTTACTTCATAGATCTTATTTACTATAGGTGCTCATTTGATTACTTCAAAGCTAATTGAGTTGTTATAAACTATACTTACATTAGTAACTTCGATAGATCATTTCCGGCTTAAGTTAGTTTATACAGCGAGACTGTTAAAATTCCTTGATTATGGGGCATGACACACGGTTTGGTTCAGGAGAGCAAAACTAAACCATTTAATTAAAAAAAAAATTCATACAATTGTTTTATGCTTTTTTTATTTTTTTCCCATTAATCTTTATGGAGTTCATCTAATTTTTCATATTTTTTTATTCTTTTTCTTATTTATAGATCAATTATTAAGATTAAGTTAAGTGAGTTTTATCTAAAATTTCATATTTAGAAATTTTTCTTTTTTTAAATTATCCTTTTCTTATAAGTTTTCAAATTAAAGATTTAATACTTGATACTCTTTACATATCTCTTGTATCTTTTTTAGTTTTTGATGTGTCTTTTTTGTCTTTTTTTATACCGTTTTTGGACGAGCAACTGTACTTCTCCCTCCCTGTTGTTGTTCATTGAAGCAAAGTCTCTTATTCTTGTCCAATCAAAGTGGGTTTATTAAGATCTTATGCAACTTTTTACTAAATATCGTTATATATAACAAATGTATAAGAAATTAACTGGAAATATATAAAAGTTTAATGGAAAGGAAAGCATATTATTAGAGATAAAAATGTTTGAAGAAAATTTGATTTAAACAATTCGAACCATAGATCGAATTGGATCAAGCTGGTTTTAATTAGATTTAAAAAATTTACTAGCAAAACTATAGGATTAGGTTCTATTTCAAAAAAATACCAAACTATTATATTAGATTTGATTTGATAAAAAAAGACGAACTATACTCAACGAACCATGCTCACCCGTAGCATGTAGCAAGTATTGAGCTCATGAGGTTTGGTGGTTAAGACTATGTTTAATGTGAAGGAACCCATTTGTGGTCTCTAAGTGCTATATCAACACTTTAAGGAACTCTCTTCATTAAAAAACTCACTACTTTATTTCTAAATTCCTTCATAAAAGTTCCTGTTAACATTTTTCTAAAAGTTGTTGTAGGCTCCGATAATACATTCTAATCAGTCAAAACTTTAAAGAAAAAAAAAAAAAAGAGAAGGAAATAAAGAAAGAAAGAAAAGGCAGCCGTTAAACATTCCTTGTCAAAGGAACTTTACTTTGCTTAAGGGACGCGTGAGATTGGGGAAGGAACTCTGCTAGCATTGCTTGAGCATCGGTATTCAGCTTAGAAATGCCCAATAAACATGGTCTAATAGATACTCTAGCAGCCTATCCATTTTTATCTGTCATGTCATTCGATAAACATGAGAAAATGTCAATGGAAACGGCAATTTTGCAATATTAAACAATATGATACAAGACGTTTAATTATTAATGAGATGCATTATAGAGATTACATACGTTTGCCTTCGACTACAAGTGGAGGTTATTGATTATGAGTGATGAGAAATGTTATAATGTTTATAGTATACAAATATGTATTTTTGTCGTTAAGTTTTATTTGGATAATAAACATTAGTGCATATAGAGGATGTATGCTTACTTAGAAGTGCAAATAAAAAGGGTATCAATGATAGAGGTATTATAATAAGAAGCTAATAACATCCTTGTACACACTATGTATTGTATATAAAATTACACCACTTGAAAATGTATGTATATACACTTGGACGCAAACATACACTGCCTCCATTGTAATCATTCCAAAATTCAATCATGTTCCAAGTCTGAGTGGCTCCACCTAATTAACGGACATATCTGAGTTTAGGTTATTTATTCAACATGTTTCAAATTCATTGAAATTTTAAATTGTTTCCTAAATACCTATAATGGTAGGTTATTTATATGGTATTTTTATAAAGTTTGAATAGATGATAAATGTCTTTTATCCTTCTCTAATTATAGCTCTTCACATCATCATACCATTTTTCTTGCCTAAACTCATCTCCAAGTAGCCAAAATCATTGTAGCATAATGATACGAATGCTGGTTTTCAATAGGCAGTCTAGATTTGATTTTCTCCTCCCCAGCTTGTAATATTATAATAGTTGACAAAATTAAAAAAAAAAAAAAAATTTGTCTCCCAGTGATACATCCCATCAACATGATGACAAGAGATAGAGATTCCACACCCATACTTGCCATAATGAACCATCTAACATCATCATTTCTATCTATATTATTAAACCCGCATGACCTCTTTGGTGTAGTACACTAAAACACCCTCCAATATCCTCAATGACTTATAGTTATCGTATATACTGAGTTCATATGAGGTTGCCACGAAAATTATCTACATTTTCCATAAATCACACTCACATCCACGATATACTTTCACACCCCCAACATTTATCCATTCTCTTCTTTGAATTAACTGCTCACAGCAAAAAAAAAAAAAAGAAAAAAATCGTTCATCTTTTTTAATTGAAAGGGTGCTTCACTCTTTATAGAAACATTTATTAGATTTTATAAATGTATTTTTTGTGTTCCATTCATATCAAATAATTATCATAATTTTAGCCACCTATATTACGAGTATATTATGCATAAGTATAACATCTATTTATATGGATATTCAATATACACATTGTGTGGGTTCAAATTGTAAGGGTCATATAAATATTTTGTGACAGATTGTGCTACACGTAATTAAAGAAACAACTTGATTTGCACATATGAGATAATCAAATAACATAAGGAGGAAGAATAGGTAGTTTTAATAGACTCTAACATGTAAGGTGACAAGTGAAAGAGTGTGATGACATCGAACTCTACAATGGATGAAGAATGGGGTAATGTTCTTGAAATGTTTGAGTATTTGATCTTTGAGACAGAATTTTAATAAAGTAACGACGTTAGTTAGAATTTGTCTCTTATCCAAATAAGGAAACGAATAGGATATTTATAAGAAAATGGTAGTTGATTCAATTTGTTGAATTGTGATAATAATCAATTGTTAGGATTGAATGCTTTTCTTAATGGACTTCTCTTGTGAGCTTAAGCTCAAATGACTTTATTTTATTAAGGTGAGTCAAATAAAAAAAAGTTGAATCGGGCGGACCAATTCAACAGATCTTACTCCAAACCTATCATACTAAATTTCCCTTGATCATTTCGAAAATATATAGACTTGAAACTTCGAATCTTCTTACCTTAATTTAAAAAGTTAAATCTATTTCGAAGCACAAATTTAGATTTAACCCTCTACACACACATATACATACATACATACATATATATATATATATATATATACACGTATTCATTTCTCTAGTAAATTTATAGTTTAATATAGTTATATAATATCGAAACGCAAGTGACTGGTTTGGATGTTGAAAACTAACTTTTTAGCAATATGCTCCTTCATTCACTTTGACATTTTTGTTTTTCTATACATCACATTTTCCATTTAGGTACGACAATTCGATATCTTTAAACTTTCTTTGGATGTACGTATCGCTGATGTATGTACATCTCAAATCGTTAATCCACATAAGATGATATTCCAATCCTTCGACAATTCATACGATATGCTTAGAAATGGCTTATGGCATTTCCCATCAGCATTAATTATAGGCACGATAGGTACATCGAATATTAACCCTACTATATAATTAATCAGTTTGTTGATATAGCACACGTACCTTCTGACCATGCAATACATATACGATTGCGTTACTACGTACATAAGATTGTATAAATACCTAACACATATACATTAATTTGCTTAACGTGTGCAAGTTGTGATTTATTTATTTCGATGAATATGTTAGGCATAAATTGTGGCTGTACACAATTTTATCACTAAATGCACATGGGATCATATTAAGAACACGTTGAGTCACGTCACTGTGTCATGTTCTATGTCTAGTTCCATGAACCCATTAATTGAAAAGGGAATGGGAAAGGGTTATATGGGATTAATGGGAGAAATAATTTAATGGCTGTGTTATATATATATAATATAAATATTAATAAAATTTTAATATATATGTTATGTATAAATCATGTATAGTAATAGATTTAAAAATTATTTTTATTATTAATATTTTTATCAATATTTTATTAAAATTTATATATAATATAAACATAACAAATGACTTATAATACATAATCAATCTCTTTTCAATGAGCATAATTAACCAGGATCGAGTGAGTCGTGGTAACGCGGTATGGAAATGGAACCGGCCCCAATCGTCTGAAACCGATCCCGTGTTTTCTAGTTTATGGCTGATTTCGATGACCCACGGATTCCGACAGTTCCGATTCACGGGTTTCCATCACAATTGTCAAGCACGCTTGAAATAAAAGTTATTTGTACGGTCTAACTTGATTTTAATTGGGGCTTTTGGGACGGCTTGAATGATGTGGTCGTCAACTCAACAAACATGTCGAAGTTTTAGTAAAAAAGGTTTAAAAGATACGCTATATCATTAAAAAGAAAAAGAAGAAAAAATCAATATGAGGAGATCCTATTCAAATGGTTAATTTGAATATATAAAAAAATTAAAGATTGAAAAGGCGGAATCAAGCTCAATCGAGATTCAACCGGAATTTGATAAGCATTGAACTAGACTGATTTTATAATTAGATCAGATCGAACTTGATTAAATCATAAGAGTCGATTTGAATTTAATAACACTAAAAAAACCAAAAGATAGGTAATCAATATGGAAAATAATTGTCTATATTTTCAATATTTTTAATCTATCTTATTGACATGTTAATTCCATTGAAGGGTTTAGGGAGAAAACAAAAGTATAGACTAACTTAGAAAGCATAATCATTCCAAATTGCATTTTGGTGTTACATTTGAATCAAAGCATAAGATCCGTAGTAAGTGAGAAAATTATGCAATTGATTGAGTATGCTATCAATAAATTTTTATCTCTTATTATAGTGTATACTTTCATAAGAATACATATACAAGGAGGAAGTTTGAGCTTAATGCAAATGACGAAAATTTTTGTTGTTTCATATAATTATCAAACAAATAAAAAGTTATTCTATATATCGATATTTACATCTCCTACTATTAGTAGAGTGACGATTAGTATTGAGATGTAAATGTTTCTTTAAAGTAATTCATCCCTTATTTTTTCTTTTCTATTCGCTCGAATCTCTACCGTTTGATCAATTTTGTCTAAGGGACTCTTCTTTTCTTTCGAAACAAGAGAAGGAGAAAGATCTTCTTCGATGAATCTCTTTTGTTGTTGTTTCATTCCCTTCCTTTCGAAAGTTATTTCTATTTTTATATCTCTTTCTTCCTCACTTTCTCTCTTTTCTTCTGTTTTTTAGGTTTCTTTCAGTTTTTTAGTAATATTGAGTGATAGTATTCTACTTAAATAGTAAACACCAGTAATAAATAAGAGAATATTAAAAATTCGAGCCATATAATTTCTTAATTCTTACATAAGGTACTTATTAAATTGAATAAGTATATTAAATCTAATAGAATTCATGGTTTTGAATGAGAGAAAGAAGTAATGAATCCTCTTTTTGACTCTGACGTTTTCATTTCAATCGTTGCTTTTTTTTTTTTGGTTATTTCAAAAATAATTAACTTTAAGTATTCGAATTTTCGAAATTTCTTTTTATTACTCATCAAACGAACATCATCTTCATCTAAAAATCTTAACTACTCTTAGTATGATATTGAAGAATCTCACTGCATTAAAAGGGGTGATATTAGACCTAAATTACCATCATATAACTTAATATTAAGTCTAAAAAATAAGTTGATTTTCTAGTGGCACTAATAAAAAGCACACCGTTATTAGAACTTGCAAAAGTTGGTAGATATGACGTGTTTATCTCTTTTTCCATGATATTATTATTATTTTTGGTAAGCAGATGGATTGTATTAATTCGGATTAGCCGTATACGATCATATTACGTCGATTTCATGTCTTATCTAACGTGAATTGTATCTTCCTGTCTAACATGGTTGTCAAGGGAAGGAAGCATACATGGACAAGACAATACCCATTCAACTTGCAAAAGTTAGGTTCCGGCCATCTGACTCCTTTTATTGGTATGTGGTTCTTGTTCTTGTTCCCTGATAACAAGTTGTCCGTAAAGGAGTTGCCAATGAAAATATCTGTGTACGGAAAGTTCAAGTAGCCATCGCTTTAAGCAAGAATTACGCCAGGAAAAAAAAAAAAAAATTAGTATTAGATAGTGATGTCAAATCCCGACCAAACGAAAAACGTGAGATGGTAAAGGATTGAGAAAAAAATTAATTTTAACTGAGAATCAAATCAGGATCCAATCAAATTGAATTATAGAAATTAATTTAGATTTAATAACATTGATAATATATATTATGTATATCATGATGAATAAGTATTTATAAAAATTTACCTATATAGTAGTTGAAATAATAATTTATAAAACAACTATCAACCACATATTTTATATACTTATCGACATTTATATCTTATATTTATATAATACGTTATGTATAGTATTCAATGGAAATTTTATGGCTGGATGTGTGCAATGTGCATATGTGTACGGTGTACCACAGGAGAATAATTGACGGTCAATAAATAATTGGCATAACTATAAGAACAGATAAGTAAAGAATGTTATCACCAAGAATAACTTTTTTATACTTTTGCTTTTATCTGTGGTCAAAGAAAAAGGAGATAGCCAAAACTTTTGGTATAAATTCGGTCTATCTGATGAATATGTCATTTTAAAAAGAATCCTTTTTTGGCAAAAAAAAATATATATATATATATAAGATAGTCATAAATTTCTATGGGACACTATATAAATCTAATTGATATTAAATAAAAAATAAGATTGAAAATTGGACTGATCCTATATAAAATATAAATAGAATAATAGAAAAATCCTATAATCAGAAACTTTCGTTAGTTCTATGATATTGGATCTTACAATATAAGTGTTGCACCACATTGTCATAATCTACTATCTATGACTTATTATTTACTAAGAATCAATGGTAAAATGTGAAAATTCTGTTT
This sequence comes from Lumnitzera littorea, assembly GCA_024138015.1. Classification (NCBI taxonomy): domain Eukaryota; kingdom Viridiplantae; phylum Streptophyta; class Magnoliopsida; order Myrtales; family Combretaceae; genus Lumnitzera; species Lumnitzera littorea. The sequence continues at coordinate 8,632,980 of JAMXBB010000011.1, read as the reverse complement.
ACGAAAGATCACATATTCAGTAGTAATCTGTACATTATACAATTGGCAATTCATAAATTGTTTGTATGATGAATGGATTTCTGTCGAAATATCTAAAAACGAATATATGACGAATTCACTCATCATGTTATACGGTCGATGCTTAAGAGTCAATGGAAATAACTTCGTAAAATCCATTTATTAATCTTGTTAAACTATTGAAAGGCCTTGCCATAGGAAAAAAAGGTTCCACAGATACTAATACTCTACGTGGATTAATGAATATTATATAAATACGAATAAAAATTTAATATGAGAAAATATAATTGATATTTTTAAAAAATATATATATTTTTTTCATTATCATTAATTAAATTTTTATTGATACTTATACTCTCCTTATTAATTCACATCACATAGTAATACCATTAAATCTTTTTTTCTTACCATCGTAGTTGTACAACCCATATGTTTAATGATCCATTTACAATTATTACAACCTTTTTATGGAATAAATATGGCAAATAACATTCTCTGTGTCCATATCTCCACCAATAACTTGCTACAATGGATAGGGACATTTAAGAGGATGATATTTCTTGCTTTTATATCTATAGATTGCAATATATGATCGAAGGAACATATAGATGAAAACATCGGCTGGAAGGGAAAACGATAAAAGGAAAAATGATAAATGTATAAAAAATAATGTTCCAAAGACTCCCTTCAACTAATTTGGCTAACTTTGAGAGGTATCATGTATAATATCAACATTACTAGATGTATAAAGGTATAGATGAAGATAGAGCTAATAATTTGAGACCCAACCATTGAACTCAAATGTAATATGATATGGTTAAAAATGGGTTTTAGTTAATAAAAACCAACACGAATAATAAATAGGTCAAATATGAACATGACATGTTTAAATTCGTGTTGGGGTTCAAGTTTGGATCCCAAATCCATTTAAGAATCCGTTTATCAAACAATTCTCATAAATAAAACACAGATTCCACCTTGAACTCGTTTATTACTAATAATTGTATAATGCTTACATTTGATTTTAACTTATTCTTATTTTACTTTACTAACTACTCATAATAATTTTTTTATTTTTATGCTAGTTTAAGGTTTTTATCACTCTTTTTGGCTTTTATTCTTCCACTTTCCAATCGTAGCTCTTAAAGAACCTCATCCTTCGTCCTAGATTCATTTTCTAGGTACTTTCTTTACTAAGTTTTTACATGATTATGCTACAATAGATTCACATTGTGTTTGTTTATATCTTTATTTTTTTTTTCTTTCTTTTTGTGTGAGGTTGTTTGGTTAATTTGTATAATGCAAATTTTTGCTATTTTCTTTATTATTTATATTTGATTTTGTGATTCATCATGCTTTATATTATTGAAATAGAGTATAAAACTATTTGTTATTCTCATGAATAGTGGTAACATCGAATCAAGCCATGGTTCCACTTACGTGATTTCTCATGATTAAGTATTTAACATGGATTGTGGCAGGTTATGATACTAGTTTATAAGACTATGGTAATTAATATTTTATTAACACATAATTGCAACTTTTGAGTTAAGTGGTTAAAATTAATCTATTAATATTTGTTAGCTTAGTAATTCACTATTTTTAGCTTGAGGCATTACAAATAGTATCTAAGTCAACTCTTTGCCAATAGGTAGATAATTCGAGTCTAACTCCAGTTTAGAGAAGAGGTCCTTGGAAGGCGAGAAGTGTCACCAAGGTATGACTTCTAGCATGCTTCTAATATAAGCTCAAATCGTACACTAAAAAAAGTGTAAGATCTTAGTCCAATTGTAAGATCTTGTGATAAGGACGTTGTGTATTTAAGAAGGGAAGATTATGATATCCCATGATTAAGAGTTTTATATGGATTGTAGGAGATTATGATAATAGTTTATAAAACCATGATGGTAAATAATTTGTTGATACATGGTTACAATTTTTAGGTTAAGTAGTTAAAATGGATCAATTAGTATTTAGCGGCTTGGTAATTCTCTGCTTTTGGCATGATGCATTACAACTTAAGTTAACATAACAAATCATTAGCATTGGAGGGGTTGTAGGGGTAGGGAAGACAAAACTATTTGTTATTCTCATGAATGGTTCCACTTAATTTTCAATGTAACATATTCTAATGAAATCTATTGCTTTTTCTATGTAGCACATGAAGGTTTAAGAACTGTATTTGTTGGTGGATTGAATTGAAGGAGATGCTCATTGTGAGAAGGTTTAGCAACTCTAATTAGATTATTTGTAACATGAATTTTTTTTATCAAAAAAAGCAATTTAGTCTTATTACTAATATTGGCTTTGCTTCCTTTTAGTGGTTAGATGTTCACTTATCTTTAAAAAAAAAAAGACGAAGAATAAGAGAAAAAAAAAAGAAAATAAGGAAGAATACGAGAATGGCATCACAATATCTCAACAAAGCAATCTTATTAACTCTATAAGTATTTCACATATTTATTTCTAACTTTTTAATTAATAAATGGGTCCAACCCGCGCACAAGACATACTTATTAAACAGGTAGAATTATGAGTTTAGGTTCTCAGACACAATTAATAAACGAGTCATATTATAAATTGAGATTTTTTAAATACGAATTCATTTAGACACAGATATGAGACACGATATAATGACACAAATTGTCAACCCTAGATGAAGAATTTATCATGTGTTTCGGCTAATTATTTTGGAATTAAATATTTAGTCCACTAATCATCACTCAAAAGAGAAAAAGAAAAAAAAAGGAAGTTTATCTCTATACGATCAAATCCTACAAAACAATTCTTCAAAAAAAAATAATATAATCAAAAGGTCAAGTGGAATCGACTAGTAATCTCCACTACTTACTACAAACTTAATATAGATTTGTAAATGATGTAAATTTTCCCATGCATGTATAAACGTTGCCTATAGAACAAAATCAAATTTAATTTAAAACCTAAGTAAATGCTAAGAATGACTCTTCAATAATCCTAAGACACGGCCTTTCTACACTTAATCCAAATTGATATCGGACCAAATTGTAACCACTCATTTCGACAAGAACAGCAACAAAGAAATAAAAATGAACATTCATCAAAAGAGAAAAATGTTTTTTATACAAAGTCTACGTAGTAGCAAAATGAGATAAACAAACGTATACAACGTAAAATCAAGAATAGCAATTACAAAACCTAGGTATGATCCAAGTTAAATCTACTAAGACATGCAAGAACTAGAAAAGCTCTAGCATGAAAAAACACCATCTAAACACAAATCTTAAGAGGCTTGGATAAGGGTTTTTACGGTCTTGAATGAGTATTTATAATCGAATAAATTATGCTTTTGTGTCAAAACCTTGCTTGGTGTCTTAACATTAGATGCAATTAATCCTTTGAACTTATCAAATCTTATATCATAATATTCACTTACACTATGTTTGACATGAGGGAAGGAGTGGAGAGGAAAGAATATTGAAAGAAGGAATTGTGGAGGTATATGATTCCTTCCAATGTGTTTGGATGAGGGAATGAAGGAAAATGTAAGGAATGTTAATTATTAATAAAAACAAAATATGATATAGTTTAAAATTTCTAATATGTCTATAAAAAGTAATAAAAGCATGTAAATAGAAGAGTAAATGGATCTTTGTAAAAAAGCTCTCCCATTCCTTCCTCTTTTTCTCCATTTTGGGGGGGAAAGTTTTTAGGTGAGACCTAAGGAAATTTTTCCCTTCATTATCCATTCCCTCCACTTTCCTTCCTATACCAAATGGTGGAATCATAAAATTTTCCCTTCCTTTTCCTTGCTATCCCATTCCTTCCCTTCACTTTCCCCAATCTCAAACATAGTGTTAAGCATTTATTGAAAGTTTAAATAACATATATATTACGTGTCTTAAACGGGCCAAACACTCAATTATAGACCATCCGTATTTTTCATATAAAAAACAGGTTATGTAAAGAATAAGTTTGTGCCAAAATATCCAATCCTAAAATGTCGTGTCTCATGTCTATGTTAGCAAGCTCATATAATAACATATTGTCAACTTATTTTCTTTCTACATGCAATGCCTTCTAATTATCATGTAAAGTACCCCTAATAGTTATAAATATAATTAGAATTGGTAATTAGTGAAACCCCAATTGTGACGGTTTCATTTATTATCTATGATTAAAGACCCATGCTCGTTTTGGACAATTGAATTAAAGCTTTGAATGACGTAGTTCTTATTCAAAAAAGGATCGCTTATGTTTGTTATACCTTTTTTGTTCCTAACTGAAATTTCTTATGTTCTTATTAATGTAACGTTGAACTTGCAAGTAGAATTATTGCGATTGGCTACTACGCATTCCCAAAAATTAAGGAAAGAACTGTTAGGTATAGTCAATGGAAAAGTTAAGTTAGAAATAAAATATAAAATAAATGTTTTTTTTTTAATTTTTTTTACAAGAAACAAATAGAAATTGCTAATATATGGAGCGGAATAAGTACTTTTAGTTAAATTTTATAGATGAAGTAATACTTTTCAATAAAAATAAATCATTTAAAAACTCCACAAGGTATGATTTCTTGTTATTTTCTTTAAGAATTAAATTTCTTTTTAGAATACATCATTCGATTGAAACTTTTGTTTAATCGTGGAAACTTGGAGCTTATACAAACAATACTGGAGACATGAAAAATCTAGGCAATGGGCTAAAAGATCGATTACAACAATGTCCACCTTGAGGGGGGTGTCTTCTAGCTGTGAATTGGTAATCGAGTATTTTTAATCCTTGTAAAGAAAGGTCGACCACTGTGACATTCCTAGCCAGTTGAAGCTAGATAGGGTTCTCCTTGCTAGAGCCCCACCACCCGGAGCTGCTCTTTTCACGTACGTCTCACCATCACCTTCATCCACGCCTTGCCATCACCTCCCCTCATCAATACCGTGCTATCGGCTCCATCACTACGCTCTTTCCAGTCACAAATGGCTAGATAGGTTTGCTTGTTTTTGTTCTCATTTAAGTTTTTTGACTTTCTTTGTTTTATCTTCATTGAAAAGATTTGTTTTGGACGGAGTGCCGATTCTCATTCTCAATAAGATCATTTGTTTTTTTTGTTAAATGAATGTTTCTAATCCATATTATTGTAAAAGAGATGCATCTCTTGTGATTAGACTTTAGACTCCATTTGTTGTTGGTTTTTCATTAATTTACTGGATACTCATTAATTGTAATATCGAATTTATTATGTTTTCACTATTTGTTATGCCATTAAATTATTCGTTACTTTGCGGAGAGTTGAGAGAAAGGAACCGTAAGTGAAGCTTCTTGTGAAACATATCATTTGCTAATCATGGAATTGGAGGAAATGTCGGTATAGAACCGGTTCTATTGACCGCATGGACTATGACAACTATTGTTACATTTTCAAAATAAGGAGCATAAAATAGATACCAAGGAGTATTTCCTTTGAATATGCTTATTTTTATTTTCCACTATCATTAGATTTTTGTTCCCCACCTTTATTTCGTTGTCAGACTCCAATCTTGTGGCTCCTAAGGGGACGGGTCACTCCAAGTACTTCCCTTTCCAAGATTTATTCTCTCAATTAGCATTGCCCCCACCAAACTATGCCCCCTTTTCCTTTCTACTTATATGGAGCCCTATTTGGGCAAAATCTTCACCATACCACACCACACCACACCACAAGATCTCTCTCTCTCTCTTCTTTTAAGAAAAAAATCAAATCACCACCTTCCTCCCACATTTTTCAGTCAAATTTACAAGAAGCTAATTGTACATACATTCATTCATTGCTACTATGGCATCAAACTCTCTTACTACTTCGAGGAGTTCGAGCTCCTCTTGGACTCCTAAGCAAAACAAACAGTTCGAGAAGGCATTGGCCTTGTACGACAAGGAAACACCGGATCGGTGGCAGAAGATTGCCAAGGAAGTCGGCGGGAAAACCGCGGAGGAAGTTAAGAGACACTATGAGTTGCTCATTGAGGATGTGAAGCACATTGAGTCCGGTAGGGTTCCAATACCTAATTACAGGTCAAATTGAATTCTGTAGGAGCTGAGATATGGAAAACTGGAAGACAAACAACTATTCGGGTAATTGACTTAGAAATTTTCGATTTCGACTCTGAATTTTCTTCAAGTCACTTCTCTTTCATAATTTAATTATCGAAGTGTAACCGATTTTTTGCTATCTTTGATGCTCTTTTAATTCTTTTATATTTTATTTTATAAAACTATACTTTTATAATACCCTCCTATCACATAATTAGCTTAAAGAATAATTTGGCTCCATTAATACAACAATTATGTCAAAATATATTTAATTTTAAAGCACATATATTACGAGTACGAGAACACTAAGTCAATGAAGCTCGAGAATTTCGCATATTTAACGTCAGCCTCCTCCAGAAAAGGGGATAAAGTTAATGAACGTGGGCCATGTAAAATACTCCATAAAAAGAGCAACAAAACAAAGAAACCTTAAAAATTAAATTCGGAAACTCCAATTTTTAGTGGTCCATCAAAAATGCTTCTATATATAAACATTAGAAAACTAATTTGTTTGTGTTCCATTTTTACAATATCATTAAATAAATAAATCCTATGGCAAGACCATATGTCTCGCTTGATGACTAACATTCTTATCCTGTCCCTAGATCAAAGAAACGCCACATGAGATGTAAATCCAACCATACACATATATTTGGATGATGGTACCTCAATGGACACAAATTGCTTACTCTTCCCAAAACTTCCATGTCGGGACAACAATAAATTCTCTTTTCTGCTCTGACTAGATTTTATATGATTCTCCTTAGCGGATATATATATATATATTATTCTATTCACTTTTTATACGGGTCCCTTAATGGGTGTTCCCGAATACCAATTATAAAATTTAAATAAGAGACTTTTTGTATTTTTCGAATGACTATATAGTTCGTGAAAAAGTAGGTTCGTGATAAAGTTAAATAATAAATTACTTTATTTGCCTATTAAAAAGCCTCTTTAAATACCGGTTAATATTTTCGTGTTGTATATGTATATGTATGTTATATTTATATAATTATATTCTCCTATCAGAGCCTTTTAGCTTTCCACTTTTGTCTTCACCTTTAGTCACATTTTCCTTTCCTTTTCTTATTCATTTGCCAGAGAAGTTTGCATTTGTGGATTACTTGTATTGATGAAGATCATATATACATTAACTATCGATTCCTTCCTGCAGGTGGACATTTTAAGCCTAAATTGAAGTCTGAAAGGGCATATGGAGATATAAAAGGGTTCAACACAAATTAGACCTAGCTCTCAGCACATGATAAGAGCTCGGAATGGTCTTCTTATATTAAAATTAATGTGTACTTGCCTTTTGAAAGTAATTAATTTAAGCCTTGTTAAGTCTTCCACTATATTCACTTCAATATTGTCTCTGGTATATCCATTTGTTGTGTGATTCACTTTTTTGTTGTGATTTTTTTTTTTTTAAAAAAATGTGTAACATATGAATTAATAACGAAAATTAAAAGGGAAAAAAAATTATAACAATGAAAAATTGAAAATTATAAATCCAATTGTAAAGAATCGTGATGAGGATATCGCGTGTTTAAAGGAAAAAAATTATATTATTCTATATATTTGTAATCTCACTAAATTGTAGGAGATGAATTGTATTGATTTATAAAGTCAAGTAGTGGCTACTTTTAACTTGAATTGTCACTTACCTACTTTCAATGAAGTCATGTTGAAGATTAAAAAAGAAAAGGAAAAAAAAAAAGAAAAAAGAGAAAGAAAGGGGGAGCAATTAGCATGGCCTTAACTATCTTTTCAATTTGTTGTCACTTACTAAATCTATATCATAAGTATTGCTTGTAGTATTAAATTCTAATTGTTTATACATCTTGCATACCGTGCATGGATCTTGCATACAAATCCAATTCTATGAAAGCATGTGTGAATTATTAGAAAACTTTTCCGACGTGCTATAATAAAAATAAAATCATGCATCTGTATCTTCAAGGAGCCACCTATATATCCCTATTCTCATCGTTACTATATTATCAACTTTTGAAATGAGTGCATGAATACAAAATAATAATCAAGCATTAGAAAATATGGGTCTCAAGATGTCGCAGATTTTATAGGTGTCCATTTTTATCATTTATTTAAAATTTATATTAGATCTATTTAAACAATTATAGAATCTTTAACTGCATAATGTTTCGTGGGATATAGGAGTTTATTAATATATCACTAGAAAACTTTTTTGACATGTATTTTTCATATAGAAACAAACGAGTATGTATACCGATTCGTCAAATCCTAGTTAATACTCAAATTGCCTATAACTTGTATTTTGGCAAATCATCTCGCTTGAAATTAAATGACTTGACACAATTAACGTTAATAGGATGTGTACTGTATTAAACCTTAGCTTAAAAATAGTTTGATTTGAGATGTATACAACCGTATTCATGATTTTAAGTTATTGTCATATCCCATTCCACATGAATTATAATTTCATTACGATCTTATTCTATTCACTAAAGTTATGAGACTGCTAATTTTTCAAAGGGACTCGATGATTTTTAGATGCATGCTCGATTTTACTTTATATATATATATATATATATATATATATATATGTTGTGACAAAAGCTATCTCAAGGCTTTAATTTGGTGAAAGCAAATGTGTGAAACAACTACGCGTAATTGAAGTGATGGACGAAAGAGAATAATTTTTTTTCAATCAAATGAAAGAGAATGAATGATTAGACAATATGATTCATTTGAATAAATAATAAAAATGCATATTATATATTGCCCTCCATTGAATTTTCGTTGATATTTTATCATTTTTCATTGTTTTACTATTTTTAATATATTTAATGAAAAGTATATATATATATATACATATAATTTTTTTTTTAATTTATAGGCTAAACTTACCTCAAATTATACAACTTTTTATGGTTAACCTTTAACCCAAGCACATACTTTTACGATATCTTGTTTCCCGAATTTTTTAAACGTGATCATTTTGTACTCATATGATATCCATTTTGGGAGTAAATAACTATGACAAACGAAAATTGGTATTGAGGTTTCTTCATAAGGTATAGAATAATATTTTGACATATTTATCGGCACATACGTGGTTTTACCTTTAAAGTAAAGTACGCACGAAAATTTTACTAAAACTAGATATTATATGCAAAAGTTATATATAATTAAAATTTAATGCCAAAAAATATCTATAATATATTAATAATGATAATATTATAATATTTAACTTTATAATTGACATTGTTAGTAATGGAAGGATTTTATTTTATTTTGTTGAAAATTGATACCTTTCTTCTCAAATGCTGAAAACTTCACCGACACGTATAAAAGCAGAAACTCCGTACGCTAAGGTGGACTTTATATCTTTATCGCAACGGAAAGTACAAGCAAGATAAAAGAATTTTAAGAAAAGAGAAAAATTGTAAATATTAATAAAATTTTGATATATGTTAGTAAGAAATATATTTTTTGGAAAAAAAAACTAAACATATTTTCATATGTTAAAATTTTATTAATAATTATACATCACATTAATGTAAAGTGTTAGTAATATTAAAACCTTTAATGACCTCATTTAATAGGCTATATACACTAAAACACTTGTATTTTGCTAGAGATGAACTTTAGGGTTTGCTTTCATAGAAAACTAATTAAGGATTTATGTCACTTAATATTGCTTAAGAGCTAATAGGATTTTACAAATTTATAATTTTCGAGGTTATTTCAAGTTAAATTGACTATAAAATTACTTTATATAAACTCTAATAGAATCCACCACTCTACTCATTAAACTAAGTAGAATTTCACATTTTTATCTAAATCTACGATCTTCAATCAAATGGGCTTAAAAATAAAAAATACAATCAAACTTCTACAATGAATAGACTATTAGGATGTTGCATCAACATTCTATTCCAATTTTGTTTTTTTCTTCTCTCTCTAATCCATAGGTTCCATTCAAATCCTAGCTCCAATCATGATGTTTACAAGTAAATTTAGTTATTTAATTTATAACATGAAATATTCAAAGCGAGTTGAAAAGTTTTGTTTCCTTCAATTCATAACTTTTTTTTAAAGAAAACAATAATGAAAAAGGAATAATTTAATTTTGGCTCTATTTGTCTTTATTCCATGGATGCTAGATTATGGATAAATATTTTTAATCAATAAATAACTTAGTTTCTTCATTTTTTCATGTCATCATATATTGTAATTTCTTTTTAATGATAGAAAATAATAGATGGCCAAAGAGAAAACACAAGATATCCGAGGTATTTAAATAAATACATTTGAAGACTTAAGCATACAATAAAATTAATAGGAGCCTCACATACAATTAGTTTACAAGTAGTTGTACAAAGGGTTAGAGATTGTAAAACTATTAACAGTAGAGATAAATAGATTGCATGTTCATAATTGTAAATCAACTACCAATGTTAAGATACATATAAATAGGGAAAGGACACAAATAGTTAGATATCAAAAAAACCTATTAATGAAACCTTCTTGCAATGGAGTTTCTTTGGAGCTCAAAGTCTAGGGTTCATCAATAAAGAATTCATTTGTCATTCTATTGATTCCTTCATTCATTCATATCTTGTACATAAAAAACAAGTAGGTTAGATATCATACACAATATTAGAGAAATCAATAAAACAGGTATTAAGACATTGATCGCAACATCTACTTTTCGAATTTAAGAATTTTTCATAGATCATCATTGTAATGAGAGATTTTATAAACCTTAGTTTGCTGTACTTAGAGAGAAATAAACAGTACAAAGATAGAAAGGAAAAGAGAAGAGAAAAGGCTGTACATGTTCTCCGGACCAAACAATTTAGAGTTCGGATATTTTGTAAGTTTGACATTAGAAGCAAGAGTAGGTGATACACAACGTTTTTTGAAGGAAGGGGAAAAATTATTTCAAGTGGCCTTGGGTTGATCCATTGTTAGCCTAACAATTAGTGCTTTCATTATTCATTAATTGTTAGTCAAAGATTATATTCAAGAAATGGCAAATAATACAAAAGCAATAATAGGTTTACAAGAAGATATTTAAAAACATGACGCTAAGTTTGTATCATCAGAGTCAAGAATAGATAATATGGAGCATATGATCGCTAAAATGAATGAAAGTTATCAGAACTTTTCAACATTCAAAAAAGAATCAAAAAAATCCAAAAACAAATGAAGGTTCTTCATCATTTTCATCCCATAATGATCAAGAGTCACACTAGTACTATTGATCGATAAAATTAGATTTACTGAATCTTGGCTTTTTAAGGTAAATCAATTTTTTAAGTTTCATGAAGTTCCACCATCTCAGCAGTTGAAAATGGCTTCTTTTGTTATGGAAAATGAAGCTTTATAGTAGTTTCAGTGATTAACAAAAAATGATTTGTTAACTACTTAATCTGCATTTAAGAAAATAGCTAAAACAAGGTTTAGATCATCAATTTTTTAAGATTATCAAGGGAAATTGGCATAGAAAAAATCAATCTTGGAGTATTAGAATGAATTTAAAAACTTACTCGACCATATTTTTGGGTTATCTAAGAGTTTCATTCAAAGTTGTTTTGTATCCATCTTGGAAGCCAACATATAGGCAAAGGTGATTTCAGTTAGTGCTGTAAAGACTTATTAATATATCATTTTCTTTAACAAAATATCAATACCTACCGTCTTTTTCAAACCTACCTTTTTCAAATAAAAATTCCAACCTATCTTTCATTTCAAAACCACATTGTCAACCATCTTTTCAAAAACCAACCATTTCTATCATTTCATCACAAGTCTCAAATAAACCAAACAACCAAAACATTCGTACTAAGATCAATTTACAGAATTCTAACCATAAATCATTACCTATAAAGAAAATGACAACGGTTGAATTGTCTTTAAGAAGAGAAAAAAGGCTTTATTATAATTGTGATAAAAAATACCATAGGGGGGCATGTTTGTAAAGCAAAGTTTCCTATGGTAATTCAGTTAGATGAAGATCAGTTTGATCAGGAAGAGGATTTGGAGTTACAAGAGGAGAAGGAGGAAAGTGGTGAAGTAGTTGACTTCTGTGAAGTAATTGAAACAACAGAAATAAGTTACAATGTGATTTCGAGATCCATAGCTCCTAAAATACTAAGATTGAAGGGAATATTAAAAGGTAAGCATGTTTCGATACTAGTAGGTTGTAGCAGCATGCATAATTTCATGCATCCCAGTGTAGCAAAAATGTTGGATTTATCAATAATTGTAGTTCCTAAGTTTTTTGTAATGATTGGAAATGGGGATTATTTGACTTACTTAAGTATGTGTAAAGAAGTACCATTAGTTCTCAATGGAATTACATTTTTAGTGGATTTTTACATTTTGCAAATTGAAGGAGCTAAGTTAGTATTAGGAATATTGTGATTGGTAACATTAGGCCCTATTACTATGGACTATGCTTTGTTAAGCATGAAATTTCTATGGTAAGGAAAAACAGTAGAATTACGAGGAAATAAGAACATAATGCCGAAGTAAATTAAAGGATCGGAGTTGAGAAAACTGATAAAGTCTAATAATGTGGCTTGCTTTTTCAATTTAGTGGCTCAAAAAGAAATAGAACTTCATGATACTACCAACAATAATGAACTTGAATCATTATAAGTAGATTTCAAGATATTTTTGTCAAACCTACATCATTACCACTAATATGTGATGTCTAACATCATATTCACTTAAAAGATGAGACAAAAGCCATAAATGTTAGACTATATCGCTCTCCTTACTTTCAAAAAGGAGAAATAGAGAAGTTGGTCAAGGAAATATTGGAGAGTGGAGTTATTCAGCCTAATAATAATCCTTTTTCATCATCACTATTATTGGTTAAGAAAAAAGATGGATCATGGAGGTTTTACGTAGATTTATATGGCATTAAATTAAGCTACTATCCTTGACAAATTTCCAATACCAATAATTGACGAGCTACTGGATGAGTTAAGGGGAGCCACAATCTTTTCAAAAATGGATTTATGTGCAGGATATCATTAAATCAGGATGAATCTAGCTAATGTACACCAAACAGCATTTAGGACACATGAAGAATGCTATGAATACTTGGTAATGCCTTTTAGGTTGTAGAATACACTAGTAACATTCCAATCAATAATAAATAACATTTTTAGGCCATATCTCAAAAAATCATTATAATATTCTTTGATGATATTCTGATATATATAGCAGAAAAATATATGAACACACAATGCATTTAGAAGAAGCTTTTAAATGTTTGAGGAAATATGTTTTTCACCTTAAAAAGAACAAGTCTTCTTTTGCCAAATATAGTATTAACTATCTTAGCCATATAGTTTCAAAAGATGGAGTGCAACCAGATCTGGAACAAGTGGCAACAATAAAGAACTAGCCTTAACCTACATCAGTAAAGTAGTTGAGAGAATTTTTGGACATCACTGGTTATTATAGATGCTTTTGTGAATGATTATGCTAAGAAAGCATTTCCTTTAACAAATTTGTTAAGAAAAAATGGTTTTAATTGAGGTAATGAAGCAATAGAAGCTTTTCTCAAGTTAAAGGAGTTACTAATGTCTATACCAAAATTAGCTCTTCCAAATTTTTCGAAGACATTCATTATAGAAACAAATGCATCAGGAATGGGATTGGGTATGGTTTTGCATAAGGGCAAAAATCCTATTACTTATTTTAATAAGAAATTTAGCCTAAGGATGCAAAAAGCAAGTGCTTTTAAAGAGAGTTATTAGCAGTGTCAAAAGCAATGCAAAAATGGAGACAATATCTCTTAAGGAGGCATTTCATCATTAAAACATATCAAAAGAGTCTCAAAGAATTACTTACTTAGGTAATTCAGACTCCAGAGCAACAAAAATATCTGGTGAAACTACTCGGGTATGATTATGGGATACGATATAAACTAGGCTAAGAAAATAAAATAGTAGATGCTTTATCCAAGAGGTTTGAAGAAAAATTCCAATTGTTAACCTTATCAATTTCTTCTTTTGATTCAATTAATATATTAAAGAGGGAATTAGAGCACAATGAGGAATTGATAACATTGAGGGATAAATGTCATAGAGGGGAGTCACTAGAGTTGCCTTTATCTTACAAAGACAGATTACTCTATTTAGGCAACAAAATTTTCATTCCCTCAAAATTATCGATCATACCTACTTTATTGATGGAATTTCAATGTACACGAATGAGAAGACATGTAGGAATACTTAAAACTTTTAAGCGTTTAAGTGTTACATTCTACTGGAAAGGAATAAAGAGAGATGTAAAAGAATTTGTGAAGTGTTGTCATGTTTACCAACAGATTGAGTATCTGACAACATTTCTAGCTAGTTTATTACAACCACTTTTTATACCACAACAAATTTTTTATGATATTTCAATAAATTTTATTACTGGTTTACCATTATCAAAAGGGTATTCAGTAATATTGGTTGTTGTGGATAAACTTACTAAATACTACCATTTGGGACCCTTAACCGCTAATTACACAGCTACATCAGCGACAAACTTATTTGTTGAATTGGTAGTGAAACTTCATGGATTTTCGAAGACAATTATCTTTAGAGATAGTGTGTTTTTAAGTAAATTTTGGAGGGAGCTTTTTAAGCTCAGTGGAACATAATTGAAGATGAGCTCAGCATACCATCCTTAAACAAATGATCAAACAGAAGTATTGAATAGGAATTTAGAGCACTACTTGAGGGCCTTTGTAATGGAGTCATCAAAGTTGTGGCCTAAGTATTTACCTTGGGTAGAATTTTCATTTAATACTAGTACTCAGCTTACTCCTTTTAAGCCAATATATGGAAAGGATCCTCCTTAGATTCCCAACTATGTCAGGGGGGTTTCATCAGTGGAGATAGTGGATCAAGAGCTATAGAATTGAGATGATGTATTGTCTATTTTAAAAGATAACTTGGCAAAAGCACAATAGAGAATGAAAAATTTTGCTAATCAAAAGAGATCTATAGAGTTACTAGTAGGTGATTAGGACTATGTAAAGTTGCAGCCTTATAGACAAACTTCATTAGCTAATTGATTATCTTATAAGCTATCTAGAAGATATTTTGGTCCTTTTGAAGTACTATAATGCATAGGACTAGTAGCTTATAGACTCAATCTACTAGAATAGTCTAGAATTCATCCTATATTTCTTATTTCTCTTTTGAAGAAAGCTGAGGGTAAATGGGATGATACTAGACCATTACTAGTGTTGGATTTAGGCAATCACCTAATAGACTAAGCTACAGCTATTCTGGATCTACATGAAATTTGTAGACAAGGTACAACATTTACACAAGTTCTAGTTCAATGGGAGACATTATTTTTAGAGGATTTAACTTAGGTCAACTTACAAGATTTCATTAGAGATTATCCTAATTTTGACCTTGAGAACAAGGTCAATGCTCGAAGAGGGAGAAATATGTTATGATGGAAAATAACAAGCAACCGAGGAGAAACACAAGATATCTGAGGTATTTAGACAAATACATTTGAAGACTTAAGTATACAGTAAAAATAATAGGAGTCTCACATATAATCAGTTTACAAGTAATTGTACAAACGGTTAGAGATTGTAAAACTCTCAACTGTAGAAACAAACAGATTGCATGTTCATAATTGCAAATCAACTACTAGTGTTAAGATACATATAAATAGGGAAAGGAAACAAACAGTTAAATATCAAAAAAACCTAATAGTAAAACCATCTTGTAGTGGAGATTCTCTAGCGCCCAAAGTCTAGGGTTCATCAATAAAGAATTCATCTATCATTCCATGGAGTCCTTCATTCATTCATATCTTGCACATAAAAAACAAGTAGATTAGATATCATACACAATATTAGACAAATCAATAAAATAGGTATCAAGATATAGATTGCAATATCTACTTTTCAGATTTAAGATTTTTTTTATTAAATCATCATCGTAGTGAGAGATTTTACCAACCTTAGTTTACTATACTTAGAGAGAAATAAATAGTAGGAGGATAGAAAGAAAAGAGAAGAGAGAGAGTCGTGTCCGTTCCTCAGACTGAACAATTTAGAGTTCAGATATTTTGTAAGTTTAATGTTAGAGGTAAGAGTGGGGTGAAACATGGCGTTTTTTGAAGGAAGGGGAAAAAATAGTTGGCCTAACATGACTATTATAAGTAAATCTATAGTTTTTGAAAGATATTTTATTTAGGTCATAGAAATTTATATTTTTATATTTTGACTCTACATTCCGATTTTATAGACATTCTAGTTATTTTAGGTAGAATCACAAGTTTAATAATTATAATTGTTGCCATAATTTGATGCCATTTACGATGTTAAGGAAACATATGAAAGAAACATCTAGTTATAGAGGGTTCACATATTAGATAATGTTAAAATTGTTACCTTAACTAAGGTGTTTTTTCAATTTTACACATAAAACTTGAAGTTGCTAAATTACATGATCAAACTTTTATTTAACAAATTTTATATATAAAATTTATAGTTATCAAATATCATAGTTAATCCATATTCTAGCTGTAAAGTTTACCTCCTTGGTCATCTTTAAAAGATATCTGCCTAAATGGAACTGTGGTCGATACTTGGCCAATAAATTACCCCCTAAAAGAAGTAGTAGTAGTGGACCGATTAAAAAATCATTTTCTCTATCCCAATGGGTTCATTATTTTTCTTGATATTAAATGTTTTATGTTATCGCGTTTCTTAAAAATAAATATTTTGTAACATGTACTATAAAACTAGAAAAATGAATCTATTACTGTTTAGCACCAGTAAGCCAACAGCACAAAAACTTGCCGAATGAAGTTCTATTTTACGAATTGGACAAAAGAGTAACAAATATTTTTATTCTCTTTTGAAAATGACCTTTGTGTTGTCTTTCATAACTCAATCTAAAATGGCCACTAATATCCCAAAATTTATGTTAATAGTTCTTAAATGCAATAATCAATGTGCATTTAAATGTTCAAAATTGGGAATGTATGTGACTTTACAGAATATAAGGGAGATTTAAATAAAGTAATGGATTGAAAAAACATTGGAAGATAATTGTAGCAAGTAAAAGTAAAGTGAAATTTTTCTATATTTAATTACACAATAACTGGCACAATCCCATCTCAGAAATATTTTGATCCCGCCAGATAAGAGTAAAATTGTAAACGCTAGAAAGAAAAAAAAATCTATAAAGAAAATGGATACTAAAATTAAATGTTTCAATACAGAGATATCTTAAGTATAAGATTGCCCTATCCTATCTTAACAGTAAGAGCTTCAAGATCAGGAAGAGGAGGGTCCAAAAACAGCACCTCAATGTCCTTTAGAGCACCACCCAAAATTGCCAAACGAACACTGATTAGCTTCTCTATAGGTGTAGCTGACAATATATAGACAGCATGCCAGTAAAGTAACAACAGAAGAAGAATTTATCGTTATGGGGAGATTAAACGATGATTTGTGATATTCTGTAATGTTTGTAGAGCATCATTTCAGTAGTTAATTTTTTTTTTTTCAATTTAATGTCACAAATAGGTTTAATGAGCTAGTGACCGGATCCAAAAAATTAGACTCAATTAAGAATGTTTTAGAGAGATTTAACTTAGTAAGCTTAAAATGGATTTGCTAGATTGATTTTTTCCATTCTTAGCATTACTTAGTTGTCCTGCATGTGAAATGTAGACACATGAAATTTTTCATAGCTTGTTTGGGTTTTGTTTGGCCTCAATAGACTTTAAAATGGCTAAAATAAGTCTCATTTTAAGAACTTGATTCAATTAAGAATATTTTAGAGAGATTTCGTTTGGTAAACTTCGAATGAGGTTTGCTGGATCGATTTTTTCCCTCTTGGCCTTGCTCTATTATCCCTTACACCAAAAGTAGACTCACACAATAACTTTTAGAGTTTGTTTCAATTTTGTTTAGCTTTCATGGGTTTTAAAATGGCTAAAATAAGCATCATTTTAAGAATTGGTCTTTATAATGAAAGTGGGATTTTTTAAGTCGAAGCCCAACCAGGTTCAAGTCAATAAGTAGTGACAATTGCCCTATAAAGACTCGCTTTCGCTACGACTCCCATGGGTTCTTTTAACCAAGCCACTACCTATGAGTCGTTGCCTCATTCTTCAACAAGTGTGCAGTCGAAGCCCTAGTCTCCACCCTCTACTTGAGAGTTTATGGTTTCATGTTCTATTTCACTCCTCAATGGGGGTTCTTTTCCCCTTTTCCTCACAACACTACTTCACTATTGGTCACTTAGGAGTATTTAGCCTTGCAAGGTGGTCTTTCCTAATTCACATAAGATTCCACATGCCCCATGCTACTCGAGTCTAGCCAAAGTCCACTAACTAAAGCCCACATCCATATTAAAGAGGGGATTAATATGAGCTAGTGAATCATCAAAAGCAATCTAATGACTTGCTACAATAGTAGATCTCATTCATTCATCTCACGATGATCTAACGAATGAGATTAGTCATCAAAATTTATAAATAGGGGTTAATTCTCTCATTTGATCATTCAACATTTGGTATGATAGATGATAAGCGTGAAAGCTCTATCGGAACTCTTCCAAAGAAGATCAAAACAACTTCTCACTGAAGAACAAATCAAGAACATCTAAGTTTATTATATCATAATATTCTATTAAGCGTATGGCACGAGACATCAAGTTTTCCCATTCTTTCTCTCACATTACTTCCTATCACATCTATATACATAACTTCATATTAAGTATTCTTCGAAATTGATCTACATGCACTTCGCATGTGATGTTCACCCATAGCAAAACCACTTACAATGTTTTGCTTACTCAAGACCCTATAAAAGTCCCAAACCTAATCTTATATGGATGTAAAACCAACAATTCTAACAAAACCAATCAAAATTTTTCTTAATTATATTTCACTTTGCTTTAGCTATCCCTAAATTTGGATTAGCAGGCCTATCGTGTCAAGCTTAAACCATCTTGTGGACCCATTTAACTGGGATAGCCTCGATATTTATTGACACTACCAAGATCATATTTCATTAATATTTACCATTAGTAACTTCTACCATAGAATAACTCTATCTTTACTCTATTTGGAATGCCTAAAAATTGTATAATATAACAAATATGTTAATAAAAATAGCTATACATGTTTTATTCAGAAAAACAATTATATGTGTTAATAAAATAAAAGAAGGGCACATCAAAATTCTTGAAATATATAATAAGTAATTAAAAACAATAGCAATACCAAATAAATAAAGAATTAAAGTAAATAATAATTTTGGGCAACTATATTAATTAAATAACACTTCCATAATAAAAGAGGAAACTGAAAATATATAAATAATACAATAGAAGAATCATAAAACTCATCCTAAATAGTATGAAAATATATATAACTTCAAATTTTGTTTTGTTATCTAAAAGGAAGAAATCACTCTAATTGTCTAAGGTCACTCCATTTGAATAAGTTTTAAACCTTATATCTTCAATTTAAAACTAAAACTATACCCTCATGAAACAATGAGATTCAATGATATCGTCCTCTCGTTTAACAAGAACGGTCTCATTTTCCATCTCACCATTCATTTTCATCTTTCAAAATCTGAATCGTTGATTTCACAATTTATTTAATAATTCAAATTTAAAATAATACAAATGAAAGATAAGATGAATGGTAGTACTAATCTCACAAAACATAAGAATAAGGCCATAGAAAAATCTCATGAAACTTTATCTAAAACTTAAGCAAACCTTAAACTGTAATCCTATCAATGCCATGATCCAATATTAGAAAAGCTTAAAATTTCTAAAGATATAAGTAACTTAACATTATTAAAAACAGTAGAGTAGGAGTTTCTCACTAAACTTGATCTAACGCTTGATTTTCTTGACATTTAAGCCTTAAATTATAAAGATTTAGAAAATATAATGATAAGATGGTGTTTTTCTAAGTTACAAATTTGATGAAACTATCCTAAAGGGTACATAGGATCTCAAATTAAACCCTATATCCTAAATTGAAGTAAACCACATATAAAAGTAGGAAAAAATTGAATTTATCCTATATTACCAAAATTGGTTGACCTATCTTGTAATTCAATCTACCTTATCATAAAGCCAGTCAACCATATATAAATCTTACCCATCATATGAGTTGATACTCCCACCCAGTCAACCACTTTTCCTATCCAATTGTTCTAATTCCTTTAACACATTAAAGTTGTGATTCTTCAATGCCAAATTAAATAGGAATCCCTCTACGAGTTATATTAGGATCAAAATCAAATTAAAATAAATCTAAATGCGATTCATTGAGTTATATTATAGAAAAAAGGCACAAGATATCAAAGTAATGGACTAATGAGTACACATAAGTAAATGTCATTATTCTATGCTAGGTATGGTAAATGGATCTAAAATATATCTAGATTTAGGAATTCAATGTCATATGCTACTTGTGCATATATAAAGATTGTAACTGATCAAATAAGCTGGTTAAGGACTTGGTATTTGTTGCCAAATGATGATTGGGTATTTGTAATAAGAAGATGTTAGGTTACTCGTTAAACCATTACATGTGGGGTAGATAGATTGTCAATACAACAAACTATTATAATATTAATTGAGCCTTTTTGAAAAGCTATAATTGAATCATTTAATGGTATGAGGCACTATTGTAGATTAATTGAATGGTGACTAATATGAATGGTGAAATAGAGTATAAGATGATATAAATAATGCTTCTAGAGATAAGATGATCTAGATTTTGTATCATGGACTCTAAGGATGCCTTAATCCAACTATGTTATACTAAGTTTACTTATGCATGTTGTTAAACTTAGGGTTCATTATTTGATTTTGATGAGAACAAAACAAAAAAGTTTATATCTAAACATGTTGTTATTTAAGAGAACAAAATAAGTGAATGATTAAACTAAGTATTATTTGATTATATTGAAATAATTGAATAAGATCAATTAATTTGCTTAATGATTAAATATATCAATTATCTCTATAAGAAACTTAATCTTTTAAGTGGTAATTAAATGATCTTAAAGTTAGATTGCAAAGAGTATTTGTTTGTTTTATGTTAAAAAAATTTTCAAATGATATTTAATCTACCAGGTTAACGGCTCAAGGAAGAATTAGGTTGACGGTATAAAGTCTTGAAAAACACAAAGAAAAGCTCACTGGCTTAAAGGAGTTGGCTTTCTAGTTATCATGCCGTAGAGTATTTTGTTACCGGCTTGCCAGTAGTTCAAGGTACCGGCATGCTATCGGTAGTTCAAGGTATTAAGTACCGGCATAAGTCTGATTTAACTAGCCGTTGGAGCATTTAATGCATCGTAACAAGAAGAATTGAATGGGATGATATAAATGCTCAACAACTCGACCAAGGATTGTAGAGAACTAATCGTTTGCTACAATATTCCAACTTTCTTTGGTGTTCTTATTGTCTCTTATTCTCATTGTCTCTTGTACCCTAATTTGCCAATATTTAGAGGGATTTGAAATATAGTACTTATGAGCTATTAGTTGCAAAATATTAAAAGTTAATAGTATTACATCAATAATTCTTGAGATTGAGTTTTTGTGTTATAAGTTGAGATTGAGTTTTTGTATTGTAAGTTAAGATTGTGATTTGCATTGTAAGTTAAGATTGTGATTTGCATTGAGAGTTGTGAGTATGAAATCAAGTTTGTGTTTGTGTAATCAAGCTTGTGTTTGTGTAGCTCTTAGAGCTTGGATTGAGAAATTAATAAAGTGGTATAAAGTCCTCGGTTAGAGGTATTATGTATCCATAGAAACTAGGGGGAATCCGAATACCACGTTATATCCAGACTTAAACTTATTTATCCCTATCTCTTTTAATTTCCACACTTATTATTGTTTTATTATTGTTTTAATTACTCTTATTATTACATTTAGTTGTTTATATCAGAAAAAAATTGTAATTTATTCTTAAAAACTCAATTTACCGCCACTCCCTTGAGTTTAACCTAATGTTCTTTAATTAGTATAAAAGTTAGTCTCTAATCACTTGCTTAACCGCATATTAGAGTAAAGGTCATGGCATTTAATATATTAGGTTTTATGGAAGGGCAAGTTATAAATAGACTACCACTCTTAACTGAGAATAATTATCCTTATTGGAAATGTGGAATGAGTATATTCTTAGAAGTACAAAATAGATTATTATGGTAAGTAGTGGATAAAGGATCATTCAAGATAGAAGGTAAGGAAGAAGATAATTATATCGATAATGATTAAAAGTTGTTAAACTTAAATGAAATAGCTATGAATATTATGCATTATGCCATTAATAAAAATGAGTTTAATAGAATTTGTACATGCAAGAGTGCTAAGGAAATTGAGAAAGAATTAAAAAATACATATGAAGGAATTAGTAAAGTAAGTGATACAAAAATAAGCTTATTATGTGGACAATTTGAAAATTTTAAGATGGATCCAAATGAAACAATTGATGAGATGCATAATAGGTTTATCAATATCATTAATCCCTTAAGTGTTCTTGGAAGGACATTTACTAATCTTGAAATAAATTCTAAAATCCTTAGGTCTTTACCAAAAGATTGGGCAATCGAGGAAGCTCATGATCTTAACACAATACCAAAAGAACAACTCCTTCGAACTCTTAAAACTCATGAGATGGTTAAGAGACAAGGAGAAAAATCTAAGAAGAAAACAATTGCCTTAAAAGCAACTAAGGGGAGCTCAAGTAGTGATGAAAGAGAGAACGATGATGATGTAGTAATGATCATGACAAATTTTAAGAAATTAATGAAGTTTAATAGGAAATTGGCAAAAGATAAGGATTGAAATATATCTCGGTCAAGGAAGAAGAAGAAGGAAGCAATCAAGTGCTATAATTGCCAAAAACCGGGTCACATTTAACAATATTACTTGGATCTTAAGAAGGCTGAGAAAGGAGCAAGGAAAAAGGCTATGATGGCAACTTGGAGTGATAGTGATTCAAGTGACTTAGAAGGAGAAATGTGCTTTATGATAATGGATAACGAGGTATGTTCTATTTCTAGTGATTCTTCATTTGATGAGCTCAAAAATATATATGATGAGTTACTTAAAGAATTTATTAAGACATAAAAGAAGAATAAGATGATGAAACAAATAATGATTAAAATAGGAAGTGAATTTAATCTGTTTAGAAATTAATATAATAAAGTGAATGATGTCAAAGAAAGTTTAGAGGAGGATAATGAATACTTAAGATTAGAAGTTGATAAATTAAATAAAAATAATGAAGAATTAAATCTTCAGAATGAAGAGTTAGCTAAGGAAAGTAATCAATTGAAAGAGAAGTACAACTCTTTTGAAACAAAAGTTGATAGCATGAAAAATATGGATAATATGGTTAATAAGCTAGAAAAACTTCAAATTGAAAATGCTATCTTGAACTCTAGTTTAGATGATTCAAAACAAATTATAGCCAAATTCATGAATGGAGAAAAGAATTTAAATAAGCTTCATGGCTCTCAAAGGTAAAGTTTGAACAAAACCAAAATTGGCTATAGTAGGGAATATATTTACAAGTCTTATAAAAATTACTTTGTAAAAGCAACAACAAAAACTTGTAACTATTGCAATAGATATAGCCATATTACACATATGTGTGCAATACGTCGTAATATTAATTTGAATCACAAAGGCAAGGTGGTTTAGGTTCCAAAAGGATAAGGATATATTATTGCAACTAACCACAAAAATTCCAAACTCACATGGGTATCAAAAAACCAATCACATGTTTTTGTAGGAACTTCAAGTAGGAGCAACTTAAGAAACTTGAATAGAGAATGCTTAAAGAAAATTTGAAATGCCTTCAACATAGTATTTGATTTAAGAAGCTCATTCAAGTTGTCTCTATAGAATAACTAACATATTTTGTGTGTATTTGAAATTCTTTATGGTTATTAGGCTTTCATGTGCACACTTTTGCCTCATCTTGATCTTTACGTCAAATATGTATTCACATGTGTTTAATTGTGCCAATATTTCAAGCTTGAATGATAGGCTTCATTTGATTATGAAATGATGCATAATTGATATATCCTTAACCACATTTGAGCTCATATAAGTATTTAGAGACTTAACTAGTGTTTTTGTAATTACTAGCTTTACAAGCCATGCTTAAACTCTCACCATGTCATAATACGCATATAAATCTTGCTTGGAATGGATAATTGCAAATATCATACTTTTTGTGCACATTTGAAGTTTCTCATGTATATTTAGAATCATATGTGCACAATTTTGCCATGTTTCAATTTCCCTGTTCAAATCCAATTCCAGCATGTTTAATTTTGTCCATAGATTGTGGTTGAATGATTAATCTAGTCTACTTTTGTTTTTATCCAAATTTAACTCCTTTAGACTTAAATTAGGCTCTTATTATTGTTTAGGAAGTCATGTGATTGTTTTATCCATTTGCATGCTATATTTTGTAATCATGCTACCTTTGTATCTATAGACACCATTAAAACTTGTTTAGAATGCCAAATTATTATGAACTTAATTTAGCATGTATGTGTGACATTAAGCTCAATTTGTATTCAATGGTTGATTTTGATATTTTGATGATTTCAAGTGATGATTTTAGGACTTCCAAATCCTTTTTGCGATATTTTCCTTCCAATAAGCTTAAATATGATGATGAAACTTACTTGAAATATTGATTTGTAATAACTAAGCCTTAGTGCTTGAATTTAGTTATCTATGCATTTACATGGCTTAATAATGAACTTTCTAGCAACTAATGGCTTAATTTCGTTAAATCTTGGTAAGATACAAACTTTTCACACTCAAGTGGACCTAAAAAACATGCCCATATAGATTTCATGCATAAAACATAGCATTTAGCATGCTTTAGGAACACTTGAAATCATTTATAAGCAACTAAGTTGATATATGCATAAATTAATTATGTATTGGTTTTCATGCCTAAAACCGAGTCTCACATATTTATTTTCATCTCTAAATCATGTTCGAGTAATCAAACTAGCTTGATTTGAATTTCGTGCATATTTGACCTCTCTAAACCCTTTTTAAATTCTAAGTGCATTGTGGAGTATTCCATGACTATTTATGTCAATATGAATGTTACTTGGTTTGATCATGTATTTTGTATGCTTCTTGATATCTTTCAAATATGCTAAAATCGTAAACTTGTCTTAAATTTGAGAAAAAATCCATACTTACTCAATAGTCACATTTATGCTTACTATTTGATTTTAAGGAACTTAAGTAGTGAATTTTCAATTTATAGAGTCTTAAAACTATATTTTATTTCAACTATGCTTAAACACGTATTTGAAATTTGCTTGAAGTGTTGGTATACAAAAAAAAAAAATCAATGCCTATGCACATATTTTGCTCCTACATGTACATTTTCACTTCATCACGATTTACATGGTTCAATGAATTTGATTTGGGTAAATCCTTGGTATTTAGTTAAAATTTAAGTTTCTTAAGCCTTAATGAACTCAAATAAACTTGTTTAAAATGTTAAAATACTCATTAAATCACTCCAAATCAACTTGAGTAAGCAACTTGGACCGATGAAGTGAACTTAACTCATTTTCTGCAAAATTGCAGACAACCGACATACCGGTATCAACAACCACCAGCTTACTAGTATACTTTTCTCTATAAACAAATTGTTTCGGTTCTGTTCTAAGAATCGGCATGCCGATACCCCTAACCACCAGCATGCCGGTATACTATTTTCTATAACAAATTCCAAATCATTTTGTTCCCATAATCAGTATACTAGCTCCCCATTCTACTAACTTGCTAATACCTTTGGTTCCAATCACAAATAACGTCGTTTCTTTCTCTCTCTTCCCATCTTCTTCCTAAAACCCCTCTTTCTCTTCCCCCAAACCTTAGAATCTCTCTATCTCTTCGATCCATCATCTTTAAATTCTCAAAATCATAATTTTCCCTCATAAATCATCTAAACTCACAAATCTCTCATCAATTCCCTCCTTAGTTTGTGTTGCTTATATTGCTTATCTATCCTGTTTACTACTTGTGGTTTATGTATCATATTGAGTTATTACATTCCTTATAGTTGGCTTATGTTTTTTAACATTTGGTATAGTATGGGCTAATCTTGATGAATTTATTATAGAGATCTTATTTGGTATGGTTTTTAGCCTTTTTTCTTTCACTTTTGTAGAAGGCATATCCTAAGGTTTAAGCTAGGATTATGCTGAAATTTTGATTTGAATCCTTTTCCCTCTTCACCACTTAGATCCTCCTCTTTTTTATGAGGCCAAAGGAAGAGAAATATTTAAGTTGTTAGAGTGTCAAAACGTATATTACATCGAATTGATAATAGTTACTGAAAAGATGATATTGATCCTATAACTTTGATATATCTTAATTCTTTGAAAGTTTGATATATTCTTTATGTGAAGTTATTAAGAAGTGAGACTTGGTTCCTTAGCACATCAATACTCTCATTTTGCAAGCACTCAGTTAATCTTATTCAATTGTCAAATATCTTGAAATTAAGTGTTAAATTGAGGGGGAGTATTTAAAGCATAAGAGTTTTGTCATCATCAAAAAGGCATAAATTGTTAAACCTAAGGTTTATTATTTGATTTTGATGAGGACAAAACAAAAAAAGTATATATCTAAACATGTTATTTTTTAAGAGAACAAAATAAGTGGATGATTAAACTAAGTATTATTTAATTATATTGAGATAATTGAATAAGATCAATTAATTTGCTTAATCATTAAATATATCAATTATTTCTACATAAAATTAAATCTTTTAAGTGGAGATCAAATGATCTTGAAGTTAGATTGTAAAGAGTATTTGTTTGTTTTGTGTTAAAAGAATTTTCAGATAATATTTGATCTACTGGATTGACAGCTCAAGGAAGAACCAGGCTAACAGTATAAAGCTCTGAAAAATACAAAGAAAAGCTCACTAGCCTGAAGGAGTTGACTTGCCGATTCACTTGTCGGTTATCATATCGGTAGAGTATTTTGTTACCGATTTGCCGGTGGTTCAAGGTACCAGCATACCGGTGGTTCAAGGTACCAACATACCAATGGTTCAAGGTACCAGCAAGTCTAATTCAACTAGTCATTGGAGCATTTAATGCATTGTAACAGGAAAAATTGAATGGGATAATATAAATACTTAACAACTTAACCAAGGACCGTAGAAAACTGATCTTTTGCTGCAATATTCCAATATTCTTTTGTGTTTTTATTATCTATTGTTCTCATTATCTCTTGTACTCTAATTTACCAATATTTAGAGAGATTTGAAGTGTAGTGCTTATAAGCTATTAATTGCAAAGTATTGAGATTTAAAAGCGTTACACCAATAATTCTTAAGATTAAGTTTTTATGTTGTGAGTTGAGATTGTGATTTGTGTTGAGAGTTGTGAGTGTAAAACTTGTGTAATCAAGTTTATGTTTGTGTAGCTCTTAGAGCTTGGATGAGAAATCAATAAAGAGGTATGAAGTTCTCAATTGGAGGTATTATGTGTCCGTAGAGACTATGGGGTAGTCCAAACTCCACGTTATATCCGAGCTTGATCTTCTTTATCCCTATCTTTTTTAATTTCCATACTTATTATTGTTTTATTATTACTTTGATTACTCTTATTATTACATTTAGTTGTTTATATAAAAAAATAATTGCAATTTGTCCTTAAAAACTTAATTCACCCCTCATCTTGAATTTAGCCTAATGTTATTCACATGTTAGCCCCTTAATTGATAACCACACTTCATCTATGCATTCTTTATTTTAGTAATTAACTAAGTTCCACATCATATGGCATGTTTATGCGTATAACATTATTTGTTGGGCATATTTACTCATTTCTTTTAGGGACTTAATTTTTAGGTAGACTTAATTGATTTGGACTTAAATATTGTGGAGCGTAGAGTGTAATTTTTGTGTGCCCTTACCCCTCGACATGGATACATGATGAATTGATGCACCCTTCAGGTTTGGGGGCAACATTTAAAAGTGAAATAGCTAAAATCTTAGAAGCTCGAAAATCCTTTAGAATTGCATATAGGATGTGAATTAAAATAGAATTATAAAAGCAAATGCATAGCAAGTAAAAATTTACAAGGTATAGGTAAATTAAGAAATAATATATGAGATTTTGGAGCATTACTAATGTAAAAAACAATTATTTCAATAAACCAAAATATATCCTAAGTTCGTTATAGTAATATCTTTCCGATAAGGTACATAAGATACTATGAAATCACGATTTTAAAGGAGAATAAAAGATTTTAGAAGTATACAATTCGACCTGATTGAATGAGAGATAAAATGATAACTCATAAATTTAAATTATGTATAGGATTTAAGAATATATAATTCAAAAGTCAAAGATTTTAAAAGTATATGATTCAACCTAATCAAGTACTGATAACTAGTATAAAACTCAAACCAATAATAGTCCCTAATCCTTAATGTTATCAATGCCATGATGTAAAATTAGAAAGGTTTAGGAATTTCTAAAAATGAAATTTCACAAACTTAAAAATAGTAGAATTAGGTTTCCCACTAAAACTGATCTAGATTTGATAAAATTGCACAAATTTTAAGGGGCGGGGATGATTGCAATTTCTATTATCTTATTAATTCTTTTCAAAATAAAATTCCATTTGATAAAGTAAGGCCTAGAAAAAGGTCCGTCAACACCTACTTTAATCATGTTTTTTGGTTGTAGGTACTAGTAAAATCAAAGTAACTAGATGAAACAACCACTAAAATTGATTTAGATTTTGATAAAAATGCACAAGATTTAGGAAAAAATGCAGTATCTATCATCTTATCAATTATTTTTCTCACATTTTTATAAAATAAAATTCCATATGACAAAGTAAGGCCCAGAAAGGCCCTAAAAATTGGGCCTACTATAAGCAAATCCTAGTCTTTTCGTTGTCAACGACATTTGAAAGCCCCCCTTTGCCCTAAAACCCTGTCCTTCTCCAGGGTTTAACACAATCACACTACTCTGGCGCCATTACACAGCCAAAACCCTTTCTCTGAAACCCATGCCCTAAACTTGCAAAACTTCTTCATTTCCATCACCAAAATCACAATTCTATGGCTGCTTCCAGATTATCTTCGTGGGCAGCAATAGCTGCAGCTGTTGCCTCAGCATCTACGCTCTCCAACCGCGCCTACGCCGACCCTCCATTTCGCTTCCCGGGCTTCTCTTCTACTTCCCCGCCTCCTCAACCCGATCAGTCTCCTTCCGATGCCAAATCCAAAGAAAAAGTAGAACCGGAGGAGCCCCGTGGCTCGGGGTTCGATCCAGAGTCCTTGGAGAGAGGAGCCAAAGCTCTCAGGGAAATTAATAGTTCTCCATACTCGAAACAGGTTTGCGTTTTGAAGTTCTGTCTTTGCGTTTTTATTTTCCCATGTTGAGATGGAAAGTGTGCGAATTGATGAAATTTAGTTGGTATGAACTATTGATATTAGTTATCCGTCGAATCGGAATTGGATTTGTGCGTGTTGTATGTTGGTCTAATTCGGCATTGGATGTCTAGGTTTTTGAAGTTATGAGAAAGCAAGAGCAGACGCGGTTGTCAGAGGTAGCTGCGGAGAAACTTCATCACGAAGTGATACAAGCTCAAGCAGACATTGTGAGTGTTGATGTCGTACTTGTTATATTTCTAGGTATAGAGGGTTGATCATATTGCACTGAGTTTAGATTTATTGTGTAGTTCCCTGTTGCTTTCAATTATAGTGAAATACAGTTGAAAATGTTTTGTTTTTCTTGGGATGTTTGAAACAAGGACGATTGTCGGTTGGCAGGACAGACAAAGGAAGCTGGCTGAAGAGCAGAGGAATTTGGTGCAACAACAATCACAGGCCAAAGCTCAAATGCTTCGGTATGAAGACGAGTTGGCAAGAAAGAGAATGCAGGTAAGGAAGCTAACACATTTTTCTTACGGAGTCTAGTGTTTGTACTGTGTAGCCAGCCAAACAGTAAAAATTTAGAGAAAAGGATGAAGATGGCTAGAGTACTCATATGATAAATTAATATATCAAGCAGTCTTGAGATATTGTTTATCCAAGTGTTGTAATTCTTGCTTGCATCTGTGTCTGCCTTTTTAGCTTCCTGTCCTGTGTTCTTGTCGTTAAAAAAAAAAAAGCATCATTAATGTGAAGACAGTGAGAAGAATGGGCATCTTATTCTTTGAGTAAGTTCAGTGATTGTATTAATATTAATGTAAAGGTAAATGTACACAGTAGCAACCTTCATATAATCTAAAAGTGAAGAAGGGAGCAATGAGATATAAGAGAAGAAAATCTGAGGACAGTGGCATGAACATCAGATTAAGGTGCATGACAGGAAACGAAAACTCTAGCTGAAGCATGCTGAATTCCCACAATTATATTCCATTTGCAGAGCATATTCAGTTTTCAACAGTTTCATCTTGTTAGAGTTCAATCAAAAGGAGATTCTCTCCATTAAAAGTTTGTTTCATTTTGTGTCTATGACAGTACATTAATTAAACCCTGTTGAATGTTGTAACTATCAAGCTTATATATTAACCTTTTACTTACTTTTACAGACAGACCATGAGA
The DNA here is from genome assembly GCA_024138015.1 of Lumnitzera littorea. Lineage (NCBI taxonomy): Eukaryota > Viridiplantae > Streptophyta > Magnoliopsida > Myrtales > Combretaceae > Lumnitzera > Lumnitzera littorea. The sequence goes on along the minus strand of JAMXBB010000011.1, from coordinate 8,602,263 downwards.
CTCAGAGGCGGCATAATGTTGAACTGGTAAAAATGCAAGAGGAATCCTCTGTAAGAAAGGAACAACAAAGACGTGCAACCGAGGAACAGATTCAAGCACAACAACGCCAAACTGAGAAAGAGAGAGCTGAAATTGAGCGTGAAACCATAAGAGTCAAGGCCATGGCTGAGGCCGAAGGTCGTGCTCATGAAGCAAAACTTACAGAAGAACATAATCGGAGGATGCTTATAGAACGGATTAACGGTGAAAGGGAGAAGTGGCTTGCTGCTATTAATACTGTTTTTAGCCATGTTGAAGGTATGAAGTTACACATGCCCAAAAGGGAATCCCAGATTGTGATAATCCTTAATATCCTCGCAGTTATGTAATTATTATGGGGAAACATCTATAATTATGTCTGCTATTTAGCTGAAATCTCTGGGCTAGCTGCATTAGATACAATTGATGGTTGCATTTGCAGGAGGTTTTAGGATGTTGTTGAATGACCGGAACAAACTGGTCATGACAGTTGGAGGAGCTACTGCAATAGCTGGTGGAATATATACAACACGGTACTTTACCCTAATTTTGCAGATGGTTATATATAATTATCCATTAGTTGTGCTTCCTAGCTTTTAATAACATATGAAAGAGTTAGTATGGTTTTACTTTGAACAATCAATAAACTAGTTGGTTACAAACTAAAATGTGTATAACTTAAAAATGCAATTCTTCACTCTATAGACAGGAAACTAATAATGATCTTAGTGTTTATGCACCTCCAATAGGATTAAAAATATCCTTTAGGCAAAAGAATTCACTACGATTTAATTTATGACACATATTGGAAGAGAATAAGGGTTGTAAAGATATGGATATGGTTTTGGGGAAGGAGTAAAGAATGAAGACCATGTTACATTTCATGGTATCAAATAAACACATACTAATGAAGAGAAGAACACTAGGCTAATTTGAAAAGGAGGTTTAGTAAGTCACTGATTTATTCATTTATTTTCCTGACAAGGATTTTAAAGTCAAGGAAGAGTTAAAAAGCATAGGTTAGTTGTGTTGGATGTACATATTAAACGTGGAAAGTTGAGGAAAAAGATATTTAAATAACTAGGGTTAGGCATTACAACTCATATGATTAAGAGCCAAAATGCTCTTAAGAGAGGTGTGTTAGGACACAAGCCATTGCAGATTTAGAGTATGACTTTTATGCTGTTTAGGAGAATATGTCCTTAATGTCCTTACATGTGAAGATAATCGCTAAGGACATACATAGAAAGCAATATCATGCTTGTATGAATAGAAAATACAACACAAATTGAAAGTTAAAAGAGCTAGTTATAAGAAATTTTGTAGGGATAATGTTGTAGTTTGTACCTGAACTTTGTAAAATTTCTCAATTATATACTTGAACTTTTAGGTTGTATTAAAATACACTCAATTAAAGTTTTACATGTTTTAATATACACCTTTGTTAACTTTTCTTAACATCGTTAATTTAATAGACAATACAAGCTAATTATATAACAACACGTTTATTTTAATTTTGAATTTCCAAATAATATTTCCCCTTTCTCACTTATCCATCCATGTAATAAAAGGGAAAAAAAAAAACAATATACATTAGCAAATTGAAAATAGTCAGACACATCACAGCAAATTAAAACAGGAAAAGCTATATAGTCTTCCTCTTTCTTGTACATCTCTTCTTAGAATCAATATTACAACTATCGACTTCGTCAATGGAAAAGTAGGATAGATCACAGCCAAGATTTGAAACAAGATAGAGCTGTAATAGAGATAAAAACTGTACCTTTCATCATTGCTCCATAGTCCAATCTTGCCTTTTCCATTGCTAAAAAATTTCAAATATAAGACAGATTTTCTAAAGTTTTGATTTAATTGTACTTTTCATAATCGCTCCATGATCCAATCTTGCCTTCTCCATCACTAAAAAATTTCAAGTGCGAGACGTATTTTCTAGGTTTTCGATTTTATGTGTTTTACTTAACGTTTCAATTTTTTATTTCTAAGGTTTTAATTAGGGTTGGGCAAATTTATTGAGAGATTTCTCGGTGTTTTATGCCTTTCTTGTTATTAGATTTTTAATTTTCTGACGTGTCCTCTTTTTTTTTTTCCTTTTCTTACATGGATGTGTGATTGGGAAAGGGCAAACATGACCTGGAAATAAAATAAATAAATAAAACACGTGTTATCAAACTATTAGGTGATAGTGCTGACTCTATTGACGGAGTTAAGGTTGGATGACAGAGGAGTAGATGCTAACAACAAAACTTTCAATCGGGGTGTATTTTAATACAACTTAAAAGTTCAAGTGTATAATTGAAAAAATTTATAAAGCTTAGGTACAAATGGTGACATTGTCCCAAATTTTGTATATAACAAAATGAAGAAAGTTGAGAAAGATATGTGCTTGGTAAGAAAGTGACTAAGGGAACAGTAAGTTAAGAAAAGACTAAGAGTTAAAAGATTTTAGCAGCAGCTTAGGGAAGGATGGGAGTGAGACATATGAAAATGCTTGAGTGAGAGAAAAGAGGATGAGATCTAGCTCAACTTAAATGCAATAAGGACAAAAATATTAAATAATAAGGTATTAATGGATGATGGAGCAATTAATAAGTGATAAATGGGGTACTTTTGTCAATTTTTAAGTGAATTGATGCATGTATCAAAGTACTCTATGCAATATTTAGATTCCCCTAGATTTTAAAGGTAAGTTATATTGGATGACAGTAAATCCAGCAATGCTTTATAGGTCTAGATCATGAGCAGTGAATGATGTACATAAGAAGAAATGTAAGCAATGGACATAAGGATGCTAAACAGATGTGTGCACACACAATAATGGCTAAGATATAAATCAACTCTATTAGGGAAAAAAAAGTTATAGTGCCCATTGATGAGATAATGAGGGATTAAGATGGTTTTGCCATGTGCAGATAGGACTTGAAAGGACATCTATTGCGTTCTGTGGCACTTCAAAACTACTTGTGCTAAATGGGAAGAAAGAGGCGAAAAAGGACCCCCGCCTGGGCTGGGGGGGTGGGGTGGTGGTTTGTGGGGGGTTGGTGGAAAGGGAAGGGGTAATAATTAAGAAGAATTTGACATACTTAGGTATTAAAAGGTGCAATGCAGGAAGTTGCAATGGCAAAATAGGATTCTGTAGCTTACTGATCTGGTGGGGGTTAACACTCGTAGTTGCTATTATATACTCTACATACTCTACAGACATGTAGCTTGGATGAACCTGAATGTTGCTATTATATCTTCGGCAACTATAGTTTGCATTTTGGTAAATGTTACTAGTCTAAATTTGGCTGATCTCATGTATTTTCAGTTCCAATACAACTGTTGAAATGCTATGCTTCTGTACCAGGATATCAGTGCTTAAATGAAATGCAATGCAATGCAAATGTCCTTGTATTCTTCTTCAGTGCATTAGGATCACAATTTAAGTGTCTCATAAACAAAATTATTTGGGTAAATTACATGAACACTCCTGAAACTTTTCAAATTGTACAAACCCTTAGTTTTTTCAAAAGTCAACACTTAACACCCCTAAAATAAGTGTGAGATCTTTTTTTTTGCTGACTAGACTGTTACATATAAAGTGAGCTAATTGGATTATGAGTTTAGGACTTTATTTATATATTATAAAAAAATTAGAAATATCAGTTTATTTTGTAAATTATAGAGGTCAAACCAATTTCCTGATGATAAATACATTGAGTAAACATATATTATATTGATTTTATGTAGCATTGAATAAACCAATTTCCTAATGGGAGTAAAATCGAAACTATAGTATATGTTTATTTAATGTCAAAGGTTTTGAATATATACCCATTAGAAGATGAGTTTAAGTGAGTTTATATATGTATATATGTATGTAGATATCAATCACAAATGTTAGTTTTCAAGACATATATGTTCTAAACAACTTTGTGTTTTACCCTCTGACATTGAAGAAACATATATTTCACAAATTATGCATATTATGAAATAAACATATATCACATATGTTTATTCAATGTAATAGATATATATATATATATATCGTCCATATATAAAATAGTCTAGATTTACGGATATATGTATACACTACAAAACCTTTGTTTTTTTGTTCTTTTTTTCGTAATTTACATAATATATGTTTATTTAATGTAATATACATACTCAATTTTTTTTTTAATTTACTAAATTAACTTGCAGTTCTGATTTTATTTATTTATTTTTTAATTTTAATTAATTTCATTAATAATATATATGAATAAATTACTAAGTCATCATCCATGTGATTCACTTTAAATATGGCAGTCTAGCTAGCAAAGAAAATAGGATGCATATTCGTTTCAGGGTACTAAGTGCCAACTTTTAAAAAATGTGGGGATCCAAGTAATTTCAAATGTTTTCAAGGGACAATTTACCAAAATTAATTTGAACATTAATATTTGGTACATGGAATACATTCTGGTGTCTACGGTTCCATCTATGTACTGTAGTCCAATTCCATGGAGGCATCCACTAAAGGGGCTTGCTCCTTTTTTTTCACTATAACAATCGTCACATGGATTGTGTTAGACACCTGCTTAATTTTCCTGAACATATTCTTTACAGAGAAGGTGCTCGGGTTACATGGGGTTATATAAACCGGATACTAGGCCAACCATCTCTCATTCGTGAATCATCCATTGCCAAGTTTCCATGGTCTGGAATAATGTCTCGTGGAAGGGCTAAATTCTCTAACTATAGCACAAGTGCTGGGTCAAGTATGCCCACAGAAAGTAAAAATGGTCTCGGGAATATTGTTCTTCATCCTTCATTGCAGAGGAGGATAGTGCAACTTGCTCGAGCTACAGAAAATACTAAGGCCCATGAGGCACCATTCAGGAACATGCTATTCTATGGACCTCCCGGCACAGGAAAGACAATGGTCGCCAGAGAAATTGCTCGAAAATCAGTGAGATGTCTAAATTTTGCCCTTTCGATTTTTCTTGACTTATTTTTATGGCAGGGACCCCTTCAGTGATGGTTGTCAGTTTTAATTAGCTTGGAGGGGGTGACTGCATTTTCATTATTTTCAATCGATGTAGGATTTGGCTGAATTCTGTTTTTCAATATCGTTGGATCACTTGAATTTATGTGATAAATCAAACCATTGGACCTGATACAGTTTGTGGCTATCTTAATATCCATCTACATACTTTTTAACATTTTCAAAGCATGGAGCTTAAGATACAGAAGTAATGATTGTATTGATCATTTAGGCTTCTCTTGCAGGGACTCGATTATGCCATGATGACAGGTGGGGATGTTGCACCCCTTGGTGCACAGGCCGTTACAAAAATTCATCAGATATTTGACTGGGCTAAGAACTCAAAGAAGGGCCTGCTGCTCTTCATTGATGAAGCTGATGCCTTTTTGTGCGAGTAAGTCTCTGCAAATTAAAAAAGTTACTTGGTTTGAAAAATATTTTCAGTCTTATATTTCGTTAAACAAGGTTCTAACTTTTCAGTTCTCCCTTGCTTCTTGAGTTTTCTTGAAACACACTGCAAAATGGAAGAACTCATTTTTTTGTCTGAAATTTTAGACTTTGTAAACCTCACTAAACATCTTTCATAACAAGAGAAACAAAAGTATGGAATATTTACCCAGATAGAAATGAGCTCTTGTATTTGTATCCTGCTTTCATTTCACAATAAGCAAATGTGTTGGATAATTCCATGGTGGAAGTCATCTCCATGACGTGACATATTAATTGCTCTCCTTTTATATTTGGACTACTGTCTTATATCCTTGTGTAGAAGGAGAATCAAGTTGACAAGTTTTTTTGAGTTAACTAGGGTAGTAGGTATATATCCATCCTTTAGTAAGAACATTGCTGTTTATACACTAGTTGAGTGACATGCCAATGATTCTGCTGACTTGATGCAGGCGTAATAGTGTACACATGAGTGAGGCTCAACGAAGTGCTCTAAACGCATTGCTCTTTCGAACTGGAGATCAATCCAGAGATATTGTTCTTGTTCTTGCGACAAACAGGCCAGGGGACCTTGACAAAGCTGTAACAGACCGCATTGATGAAGTGATTGAGTTCCCCCTTCCTGGGGAAGAGGAGCGTTTCAAACTGCTAAAGCTTTATCTGAGCAAATATCTTTCTGGTGAAGAGGAACATGTATCTAAATGGAGTTCTCTGTTCAAGAAATTGCCGCAGAAAATAACCGTAACAGATGTGTCTGATGATGTGTTAAGAGAGGCCGCAAAGAAGACGGATGGATTTTCTGGGCGTGAGATAGCAAAACTTGTGGCTAGTGTCCAAGCAGCTGTTTACGCGAGTCCAGACTGCATATTAGATTCGAACCTTTTCAAAGAAATTGTTGATTACAAGGTTGCTGAGCATCAGCAGCGAATAAAGTTGGCATCCGAAGGCAATCATCTCACATAAAATATGGTTATATGCACCTTGAGAATTATTTTTCCAGGTGGATATGGAAGTGGAATTTGCTGAGATCAGCACGGATTGCATGATCACTATGAAGGAGCTCCCTTCTGTGGATCCTACGGAAAGCTGCTAGGCGGAAGATTTTGAGGCTTCGCTTCCGATATTCCTAGCAATATAAAGTGCCGGCTTTCACCTGTAGTATATGAGTTTACTACTCTGTTTCGGATTAAGTGAAAATGTAGGCTGAGAAGAGCAAGAAATTATTTTGGTCGTATTCTTTGGGGGATAAAAAAATGGTCATTATCATGTAGCCATTGAACGGCATAATTTATTAGATTGTTGTGGTTGTAGAATGCAAACGTTTCAAATTAACGGAAGTGAATTTCTACTTCCTGTTTGGCTGAATGAAAATATGGGATGTTAACTTTAGGACGGGCGGTAGGTGAGTTTTATCCTTAGGAGTTCGGGCCTGGAGTCCCAAGTACTCAGGACCCAGGATATACTGGCTAAGAAGAGCGAATTGTTGTTGCGGTGTAAACAATCCAGGCTATGCAAGTGTTACTTGGATGCATATGCACAAGTGTTGGGTTTTATACCAAAATGGTCCTGCTTTCGAAAAATAGTACTAAAACAGAATCTCTTGGAAACTTAGACCGGGGATTCGCGTGCGTCTTCACTGTTTTCAAATTTCTGAACTGAAGGTGCATGTGTAAACTTTTTTCAAGAAAATAAAGAATAAAAATTCCCAAAACGAAGGCATATGGCTTGTAGGCACCTTAAGTTATGATAAGATGCCTTTATTTTTATGCTTAATAAAGAAAGGTGTAGGGCACCTTAAGTTATAATAGAAGGCATGAGGTGCCTTCGTTTTATGCACCTTTAGTTATAAAAGAATGTGTATTGCACATCTATGCCTTCTATTTAAATGTCTGCAGTATGATATTTAAAAAATATTAGAAAAACCCACATGCAATAAAAAAACAACGTACATTAACTACACAAGTTTATAGAAAGCCTTCTATTTAAATGTCTACACTATCATACGTAAAAAATATTAGAAAAACCCACATGCAATGTAAAACAATATACATAAATTACGTAAGTTTATCGAAAGAAAATCTAGGAACTCCACATCCACGAACTCCATATCCACACACTAAAATCCATTTCAGATGAACAACTTCAAATCCAAAAGTCCATTACAAAGTGATAAAAAACATGAAATATGCTATGTTAAGACAAAATGTTTAACAATTGTGGGATTCAATAATAGTCAATGAATGTTATATATAAAACTTAACTATAACAGTCTATGTATACTTACAAACATGATCTACACACATATCCCTAACTTTATCTTAGTTCTTCTTGCATTAGTAGATTGTGAGAGTAATGAAGGTCACCCTCCTAATGGACCCTCTGATGACTTAGTTGGTATTTCCTAAAGATCCCTAGGAGGCACTAGAGTCAACTGTAATGGTGGTTGGTCCTCAATGATGCCTTTTCCCTTGCTAAAAACTTAGGAATAGTTAGTGTGTCGCTTACGAGGAGCTAGTAGAGTCACCTAAAGCTCCATGTGAAGTTGTACTAGCAAAGTGAAGTAAGAGTTAAAGTTGGCTTCAGAGTTGCTTCCCATGTTGGTTAAGTTAATAGAATGGCGAGTTCTGAATACCATTTAGTCCTCATGGCAACATCGACCATATCTCTATCCTACTTTACCTCCCCTTACTCTAACTTTATCTCTGGTTGGATGCTTAGGACGGGGTATAAGTTTAGGGTTATTTGCCACCCTCTTTACATGTGGCAACTCTTAGTTAGCATGAGGACACAATCAAGTCATCGTAGTCCTCCATGAATTGGAGACCTCAATCTATAATATCATATGTGGTTGCGATATCGTTTGTTAATCATACACGTTGAAGCGTATATACTCGCATCATAAGACCTACATGAAAACAATTAGAACATGTTATGAATTAGAACATAATGCATGTGTAGGTGTTGTATTTACCAAGTTCCTCATGGTAGCTCCAAAATAGGTAACATACTAGCAGGTGTGGTCCTAATATCATAGTAAGTACTGGAGATTGACACTAAAGACAGCTTGAGGTTGCATCCACCACAAAAGGCGATTTTCCTCAAATGGTTCGATCATCTTAATAAAACTTTCAATATCATCATCATCTCTGATGGTCATCAAATTATACTATACTCTACCTTGATAAATAATAGGGATGCTTGTATATAATCTCAATCCCTATCAAATCCATTCCAATGCTCCCATATATCCTCTATAAAAAATTATTATAGTTAGCATCTTTCTACATCTTTAGTTTTTTAATTGGCCTTCTATCATATTATGGTCCCATATTACCATGAATAATGTTTTCTATATATAAACATGATAGTTTGCATATAACCAATCATTTTTAGCCTAATAATTTGATGGGAAGTCATTGAGTTAGAGTCAACAATACTGGAAAACAAAATTCCATACTTCAACAATCCAATTTTTAAAACACAAAGCTATTTACCAGTATAACACCTTAAAGGGGAATTTCACCAAACACCTTATACACACTATGATTTAATAATTGTTGTAAACAAGAAGTTGCATGCAATCTAACAAATAACACACCACATTTGTATTTTAGTAAACAACATAACACAAAAATTGAGGAAGAAAAAACAAAAAACTTTTACAACCCATTGTAGCAACCTCGGATGTCTATGCTCAAAGATGAAATAACAAACTTTCAGAAAAAATTGAGTAATATAGTAGATAGAATCAGTTTAACTTATCAAAAGTAAAGATTTGACTGATTTGAACATAGTTTTGAGTGAGTTTGTGCATATTGCAAGTCATCTATGAGAGTTTGAGTGACTAAGAGAGCGAAAGTGGTAGTTTGTTGTACACTTTGGGGTATGTAGCGGGCAAACGCGGAAGGCATAAGCCTACCATGCACCTTCATTTAATTGATGGGATGAGCTTCTCATACACCTTCATTTATTAGAGTAAATAAAGGAAAGCACACAAATCCCCTATGCCTTCGGTTATAAAACTTCATAATTGAAGGCACATGCCATGGACCTTCATGTTGGGATTTTTCAGCTACAACGTGCTTCACTACTCTATATTGGAAATTAGTTTCCAAGAGGCTATGTTTTCATACTATTTTTAATAGCGTATAATATATATTTATAGACATACAAACACATATGTGTATGATATTAATGGATTCCTATAAGCATTATAACAATATAACTTTTCAATAATCGAAATCATCTATAATTAGATTATAATACATTTACATGGTATATGAAGCCAATGCCCCTATAGCCAAATGGAACAAATATTGGTCTTCCATAAATTCAATTATCCTATGTCAATAAGTTATAATAGTAATGGGCAAAAAAAAAAAAAAAAAAAAAGAAAGAAAGAAAGAAACAAAGAAAGAAAAATACATGAATCGTGAAAATTCTATTAGTTAATATAGGTAAAAAGCAACCTATTAATAAAATAATATGCCAACTTTTGCTGGGTAAATATCTAAAATCAAGCAAGAAATTATACTACTAAATTGTTATAATAAATAAATAAGATTTTAATAAAATTTATTAGCTAATTCATCAAATGAAAATTTTAGGACTTAGATTCAAAAACCACAAGAGTTTCAAATATCCTAGAGCACTTTTACTTTGAGTTTTTTTGTTTTTTTTCTTTACCCTTTTTTTTTTTTTTTAGGGGGAGAAAGATAGGATATCATTAATAACAAAACAAGAGTCCTGTTAGAACCAGCAAATAGACTTTGCACAAAAGAAAACACAGGAGCTACATATCATCTATATGATCAAAATACAAGAGGACTAACCTCCTCAATCAAAATTTGGAGTAGACATCTGTGGAGGCTGCAAAAGAAACATATCCTCCTACTACATGTAGCAACCAACATTGGCAAGCGCATCCGCAAGTCTATTAGTTTCCCTTGGCTGATAAAACACCATAATGCCCTTAAATTGGGTTGACAACGCCTTGCACATGGACAAAACGTTAGCAAACTTCCACTGATGATTTCTCAATGAGCCATTGAACAATTCAACTGCTATCATGGACTCTGAATTAAGCTCCATATAATTCGAAGTTCATGCACCTTGCATATAATAAAGCATAATAAACTACCCAAATTTCTGCTGATAATACATCAGCCTTGCCAATTTTCATAGTGAGGCCTGCTATCCATAAGCCTAATTAATCTCGGAAGACAGCTGAAATGGCTGTTTGCTCTGAGTGTTGGATGCAGTGAAGCATCAGTATTTATTTTGACATAACCTTCTCTCGGAGCGTGCCATTTAATCCACTGAACTGAGACATGCTTAATCAATTTGTGCTTCCGATTGATTGCTTAAAACTCTGAAGCCTTGGTTCGTATGTCATGCGCTAAATTGCAGTTTCTACTTTGGTTTCTGCAAATGAGGTGTCGATCAAACCAAAGCTACCACAGCGCAAACGCAAATAGAACTTGTCTACCGATTTTGTTTGGTGAGCTGCACAGTCCGGTCATAGAAGGAGATATCTTTATACTGGAAGTTCCATGTGCATGTCCATGCCAACAGTAGCTTTGTCCTCCTTATTTGGCATTAACAACGCAGGATCAATTAATTTCCTGAAGAGTGATGTGGCCTCGAAATTAATTGATTCATCCTTCCAACTGCGATCCAAATTCCAAGCTTGCTGAACAGTCAAATTCGCAGAACTCTCTTGCAGTGGACTTGCAACTAATTGGCGCATTGTGCCTCTACCGAACCAGTAGTCAAACCAAAAACTAGTATTTGCACCATTACCTAAAACTACTGCTCTTTGATCCTTTATCCAGTTATGAGCCGTAATCAGCTCTTTCCATACTGGCGATGCTGCAGCGCTAGTGTACATTCTATCTCCCTGTATGAGTTTTTTGTACCTTTGACTACACGATATAGTCCTCATGGAATCTCCTGCATGAAAACGAGTACATCTTTGTATTAAACAAGCTTGGTTTCGGGTAACCAGATCATGAATTCCTCAACCCCCTAAATCTCTGGGTAGCACAAGCTTTTTCCAACTTCCAGATAAAATGCCTTACGATACGCTCAATTTGCTCAATAAGTCTACTTGGAAGGTGAGCGGCCTGCATTTAATAATATGGAATAGCATTCAAAACTGAGTTTGCTAAAATTGTCCTACCTGCCATACTCAACATGCGACTCTTCCAGCCATTTAATTAATTGTTAATTTTATCCACCATAAACTCAAAAATCTTTCCTTTTTGGCTTCGACCCATTTCCAACTGGATAACCTATGTACTTCTCTAAACTTTGAACTTCCTTAAATTTTAGGCACTCTGTAACTTTAGTTCCAGTTTGTGAGCTCACATTGGAAGAAAATAAGATCATTGACTTAGCCAAATGCGCTTTGAGGCTCGACCATTGTTCAAACTGCGATAACACATCCATTATAGTGTAAGCCACAGATTCAGAGGCTTCAACAAACAAGATAATGTCATCAGCATACAGAAGGTGGGAAAAGGAAAGTGTAGTGCCTGTCAATCTTTGTGGTTTCCAAGATTTGTAAGCAACTTTCTGACTGATTAATCTACTTAGCATTTCCATTCCAATAATGAACAAATAAGGAGATAATGGAACTCCTTGGCGTACTCCTCGAGAAGGAGTGAAAGGATCAAGCATTGAGCCATTCATTAAGACCTCAGTACTAGCATTTGATAGGCAACTAATAATTAATTCCCTCCATTCCATAGGAAAACCAAGCCATTCAAGTGCCCACCAAATGAAATGCCATTCAATTCTATCCAATACTTTTTCCAAGTCCATCTTAAGAATCTTGAATCCCTTTTGCCCTTTCTTTTGTTTGACCGCAAATAAAATCTCCCTTAATAATAAAATATGATCTGCTGCCTTTCTACCCGGAATAAAACTTCCTTGCATGGGTCATATCAATTTATTAAGAAAAGGCCTAATTCTCAATACCGATAGCTTTGTAAACAAGAAGTAGATTGTGTTACAAAATCTAATCGGCCAATACTGTGTCAAAGTACTAGCCCCCTACTGCTTTGGGATAAAAACTAGCAATGTTTGACTCAATGAACTTGGCATGTGCTGATTGTTAAAGATTTGTTTAATAAAACTTCTAACTGATTCCCCATAATATGCCAGCAAGACTTATAGAATAGTGCATGTAGACCATCTTTTCCTGGCATTTAAAGCTTGATCTATTTCCCTGTCTTCAATTGGTTTTAGCAATATTCTAATTTGCTCCTCTGTTAGTCCCCCTCTCAAATCTGGTTGCGAAGGATCATGCATGCTGCAGCATATACATGGTCAGTTTGAAAAAGTTTTGCATAAAAATCCCTAACATGCTGTTTTAAACTCTCCTCACTCATAACCCAATTTCCCACCGAGTGTTTTAAACAAATTATTCTATTTTTAGTATGTCAAGTGACAACCAATGCACGATAATATTTGGTGTTCCATTCTCCATCCTTAACCCAATTAACTCGAGCTTTTGATTTCCACAATATTTCTTACCTAGCAGCTAACTCCCACATATAAGCTCACGGCTCATTTTCAAGGCAACCAAAAAAGGACTGGGCCTTGCAGCTAAAGCACGTTCTACTCCAGTTAGCCTCGCTACTGTTCGCTTTTTTTCTTTAGCTAGAATGCCAAAAGTTTCTAAGTTCCATTTTTTTGCTGCAACCTGAAATTCTTGGGAGGCTTGCATATATGAATTCGAATTTTTCTGCCACACACCTTGAACTAGAGATGTAAAAGTAGGATACAATAGCCACATTGGCTGGAATCTAAACGGTTTTTTATCTCGGGCTCCAAAGAAACTAGGATGTGTTTCTAATAGCAATGCCGCATGGTCCGAAGGCCATTTGGGCATATGCTTGACTATGGCTTCAGGATAAAGCTGTTTCCAATGTATGTTCGCCCAAACTCTATCTGTTCTAGTTTGAATTAGATTCTGAATTCGTCTCCTATTTGACCATGCGTACTTCAGCCTTTTAAAACCAAAGTCATGCATCCCACACTCTCTCATACATCTCGCATTCAGCAACATACGCCATCTATCAAAATAAGTGCAAGCGATGTTATCTCATTAAAATCTCCAGCTATACACCAATTTTCCCCCCCCTTTTTTTTTTGTGTGTGTTTTTATGTGTATATGTATGGTAATAATCCATAACCTAAAATTAATATCCTGTCATAACAAAAAGTGTTGATTAAGCTACTAGGTTACAGAATTTGATTACTCTCTTCTATTAATTATTAGGATTCCAACAAACTTAAAAGTTTCCTTCATTGTCACTGAGATGTCATTTAAAAGGAAAGAAGACTTATACAGAATTTTCTTTGATGTAAATGTGCAAACAAGGAATTGTTTTCTAAACAGTGGTATTTTTCTATTTTTCCATTGTCTCATCTCATCATAATCACTTCATCCCTGCCTTAAGAGGGGCAGAAAATCTCCAAGCTACATGAATGCCCCGTAAGATATACTTGAAAGTTATCTTTTTAAAAGTTACATCCTATCCAAGTCTAATGGATATAAGATTAAAAATGAGATAAAGGGTTAAATCAATTTCGTAAAAAATACAAATGGAACAATAAAAGTTACCTTAAATTTAATATTTAAATACTTTAGCAATGTAAGAAATAAACAATATTCATTATATATCATTAGTACAACAAATTAACGAGCCATTTACTTAGAGGTAATGGAGAAGGAATAGAATAATTATTTTTTTCTTAATTTTTTATTACCTTGTTTACTAGAAAAATGAGTAGGGAATTTAATTTCTCTGTGCTTTTCTATTCTTACTATATTAGGAATAGTTGTTACCTCAAAAAAGTTTGAAATTTTCAATTCCCTTTACAAAAGGAATAAAAAATTCAAATGATATGATTATTGTATCCTCGTTGATACAACAATTAAATAATCTTTTATTATTTGTAAAATGACAAAATAGGGGCAAACTGATATTTTTAATTATATTCTCAACTTAATATTGCAATTGATGAGTGAAGAAAACTTTGAAATAACTATTCCCTACAAAAAAAATTTATACGAAATAAATATTAGAATAAAAATTTCTCACCTATTCCTACCAATAATCATTCTCAAGGCATATATTTTTTTATTTCCTACCCATTTCATCCCATAAAATAAACAAATATGTAAAATTTTAAAGTAGATACTAATGTGCTATATACTATATCAAAAATATCTAATGGAGATATTAATATAGCAATGTAAAAATATTATATACTGCTCTTTATCTCCTTTTTCTACTGCTATGCTATATTTGGTATGTAGAAATAAATGAGAGTAGAATACAATAAAATGGATTCGAATTAAATAAAATGAGGATTAGAATGATAAATTCCTTTTTTGTGTTTGAAAATATCCATAAAATAAAATGCAATTGAATTGAATTAAATAAGTATATAATAGTAATTATCAACAATACCCGTAGTTATTGAATGTTATAATTAGGTTAAAGGTTAAATTTAGTAATTTTGATTCACAATAATTAACGAAGGTGATAAAATCGTAATTCCACCTACCCAAAGGTAAAATGGAATTTCTCCTTGAAGCCAGAATTACTGATTTCATGGAATCGCGATTCCAGGTTCTAAATGCACTTTCAAATATTAGAAAAGAGAATGTAACCTGCAATCAAATTCCATTCTGCTCTATTCTGACATAGAACATTAAAATCTTTTATTTCAACTTAAATTTATTGAACTTAAGTATTGCGCATGCTTGAGTAGTATTATAATTAGAATTTCGTAGTTAGTCATAGTCATCATGTGTGCCTAACCTAAATAGATTATAAGATTAATGTCTCCCACCATTCTAAAACTCGTCTGAATGGCGTATGAAATCAAACCACAAAGATCAAATATTTAATCTAGTTGGTCACAATCACATTGGCTAATCATGTATTAAATAATCATTAGTTGATGTCAATTTTGCATTCGGTTGAAGACTATGACAATTGTTTTTTAAGATACCACAAACTCGTCCAATGTGGATTCCTCAGCCTTAAAGTATACAACCCTTTTTCTCCATAGAAAATTTGTAGGCAAATCTGTAAAGCTGCGTACGTAATCTTCTAAAACTTAGAATAACTTATAACTTTTTAAAATTACACAGACAAACATAGGAATCACCATATATAAACAAATATATACAGTATTAGGTACTCATAAGACATCCTCATTCATCTCAAGTTCACTATAGGAATCACCATTAACATACTAATCCATCACAGCCATCCATACACATATAGGTGCCTCAAACTACCAATGCAACCTAATTTGTAGCTTCTTTCTAGTGAACCAACTGTAAGCTCAGTAATCTCCCTAATCAACAACCTGTTAAACAAGTCATCGTCTAATTATTACTTAATTCAAATAAACTACTCCACTCAAATTATCAATTATCACAATCTACTAATTAGTGGCTGTAAGCCCTAAAGCCAAGCCAAGCCAAGCCAAGTAACTATAGGTTTGAGCTTAAAACCCAAGGTTTAGAGCGATTGACTAAAGGATCCGATCAAACCTAAATTATAAACTATTGAGAGAAATATTAGTAAAAATGACCTCGTAAACTTAAATTTAAGAAAATAAGTAGTAAAATAGGAGACTATAAAATTTTCAAATTTTAAGCATAATAATTGCTAATTACCGAAAAGGCGAAAAGTGTAATATAATAACTAATAAATTACTAGAGATAGATTATATGTATACTAAAGATTTTAGAATGACCAAAATAATATTTAGGAATGTTCACGTGTACCCCACATGTATTTACGTGTAGATTAAAATACGCGTAATTACCTAAATTAGCCAAAAACTAAGCAAATAATTAAAGAAAAATACAAAATAATTATAGAAAAATCAAAAGAGGATAAGCTGCAACAAGATCAGGTTGTGGTTAGGAAGAGAAAAAAATAACCAATAAGAATTGGACAAACAAAAAGCCAAAAATCAAGGAATTGGGGTAAAATCCCATCAAATTAATGCACATCAATTTCTACAATTGTCTATAAATAAGGAAAAAATTTCCAGAAGTCATTTGGTCAATTTAGGATCTGAGAAAAATCGAAACACTGAAAAAATCGAGAGAAAATCCAGAAAATAAAAAAAAAAAACTGTGCAGATTAAGCAAGTGAACCAAAACCACCACTCACCACTCACCACCCTACACTAGAACCACCACTTGGACCGGCCGACAACATTGGACCGGGTTTGGACGGCTAAAAAGTTTCGAACCGGTTAGTCATTTATTCACCCTGATTTTTGTAAAATTTTGTAAAATTATTTATTTTTCCCAGAAAATTATGAAACTTGTTATTCTGAGGTTTTATTGTATGTAGATCTAGGGAAAAATATTAATTTAGTTTAATTATGTCTGGAAATATAGGTTCCTTAACAAATTGTTCAAAACCAAGCATGATTAAACCGGAAAATAAATAGGCTTAGGGATGTAGTTTGGAGCTCAAAATTTTTCTATAGGATGCTCATATGATGTAGAACAGTGCTATGAAGCCATTTTTTTTAAATTAATTTTTGAAATTTTTAAGTTAATTTTTAGCCCTAAAATGATGGTAAAATTAGGTGATTTAGGGTTAATTAGGTGATTAGGATGTTAATTACTGATTGGGATATTAATTATATGTTTAGGGAAGTTAATCTCTGCAGTGGAACCCTAATCCTAGCCTTTGGGTATTAAGTATGGTTAATTAGGGAAATTAGGTAAGTAATATAATAAATTAGTAATATGTGAAAATGTAAATTAATAAATCTAAAAAAATATGGTTATTTAGATAATATTATAATAGAAATCAGAAAAATAATAAATCTGAAATGACATTTAATTTTAAGTAAATATCTCAAAATGTAAGATTTTTACACATCGGGAATAAATTCGATACCTCAATTATGATTAGCGTGTACCGAATAGTTTAGAACACCAAATTACGACCCAATAGGATATTTGAATACCTAAGCGTAATGTGATTAATGTCACATTGGGATTCGAGCCTAATTAAGACTTAAGAATTAAAACTAGAATCTAGTTTAGGAGCCGAACCCCGAAATAGAGTACAACGAATCATTAATACGTTATAGGTATACATGAGGAAAATGAGTTACATTATGAATTAGAATAAGAATCCATAAAATATAAGTACTAAAAGGACCTATTTGTATTATAGGACACCCAGAAATAAATCAGCTCGCGACTAAAGGATCGAGCGATCGAGCAAATTCAAGTAAGTTGGGTTATTGCTTATTGTAATAGAGTACTAGTTTTGTAGTACTCGGAGACTTAGGCTTGTATATGATTGTGATTGTAAATAGTTTGCGCATGTATTTGATGCATCTGAATTCGTGCTGGAATTTGTACTGTGAATGATTTTGTGACTGATTGAATTGGTTTGAACTTGTTTGAATACCCTAACCGGAATTTAATCTTAGCCGACCCTAATAACCGAAAATGTCATGCATTGCAACCCGTTAGGAGATCATAGGACTCTCCAACCAAATACCGACCCCTTCGAAAAGGATAGCGCAGGATTGCAAAATGGTCCCTTCTTCATCCTCAGTCGAACTAAGTGGCAGGAGAGAAGGTCGCGGCGGGGGTGAAGTCAATGGTTCGAAGGTAGTCGCGGGAGGAGCGAGGTCTCCATTGCACAAGCCTGGGTTTGGTTGTGAGCTGCTGCATAACATGGAACTCCTCAACCCGAATTGGAGTGGGTGAAATTTCTCTGATTTCACAACGGACCGGACTACGTTGTGCGATGACACTTGATTGATGCATTGCATGAAAATAATTATTTGATAACCCTATCTGTGCTTGTATGCATTCATGAGTCTCCAATTCAACTTACTGAGCTGTAGTTGCTCATACCCTTATAGATCCTTTTGCAGGTTCTGATTTGTGAACACTACAAGTATTATGCCGCCCTACAATTACCTAGAGGTTAGTCCTTTTGAAGCCAAGGGCGTGAGGATCAAGATTATTTAGCATAATGTGTAACTAAACCGACCTTGTAGTTAAGTGTTAAAGAATGATAGTTATTCTGTAAATTAGTAAACTGTGGTGATTATGTAAAACTTCCTGGGAAGCTCTGTGGACTTATTTATAATTATCTATGTTTAATAGAAATTTGTGATAATTATCATAATTATAGTATAATTATTAATCGAACTGTTTACTTCAAAGCGAGGAGTCGTCGACGCCTTGTGTAGATTATCTCTTTGGTAGGCACTGTGAGGCCAGTTACAATCATAGAATGGTTTACACGGCGGGACTGTTACGACTTTGCGACTTCGGGGCGTAACAGTGGCCACCAAACCAAAAGCAATGCAACGTTTATTTAAGTTTGATTAGAAAAAGAAAGAAAAACTAAACCCATAAGCATAGCTAGCATACAACAGTAAACTACTCGACCTAAATTGCTTGCAATCCATGCACATCCCTTTATCCATTCATTATCAACCTAATACTAGTCTAATTAGTAAAATTAGAAGTATCAACTATAAGCCTCACAACAAGTCATTTGAAGTTCCGATCAGTTGAAAGATCCGATCGAACCTAAATTATAAAGTAAAACTAGAAATATTAGTAAAAATAATCCTATAAGTTCAAATTTAAGAAAATAAGCAATAAAATAAAAGAATATAAAACTTCCAAATTTTAAATATATTACTCGTTATTTATCGAAAATGTGTAAAATGCATTCCGATAATTAACGAATCACTAAAAATAAATTATATATATACTAAAAGTCATAAAATGACCTAAATAATATTTATGAACATTTATTTGCACTATATATGAATTTACATATAGGTAGAAATATACGTAATTACTTAAAATATGCGAAATGTGCTAAAATAATACTGAATAATTAAAGAAAATTCATAATTAATTAAGGAAAAATAAATAAAAATCAGAAAAAATAAGGAATGATCCAGATTTGGGTCGTGGAAGTTGGGGAAAATAAGAAAAAAATTAGCTAATTAAATTAGAACAACACAAAAGGCAAATTGGAAGAAAGTAAGGTAGTTGTCTAATCAAATTAATGTACAATAATTTCCCTAAAGCTCTATAAATAGCAAAAAAATTGCAAAAGCTCATTTAGTCAGTTTGGACAGTGAGAAAAATAGAGAAAGATGAAATTGAGAATAAATTAGGGTTTTAGGAAAAATCACAAAAAATCTATGCAATCAGGGCCTTAGAAGGGAACCAACACTAGACGAGCACCTAAAAGTAGATGGCCACCACCACCACACGGTGGTGGTAGCACCTAGACCGGCCAACAAGGCCATGGCTGCTGGAGGTGGCCAAAGCCACCCAGACTAGTGAGTTCGATTTCCAGCCCGATTTTGTTTAATTTTGTAAAAATATTAAATATTGTTAAAAAATTATGAAACTTGTTATTCTTGAATATTTTTGTATTTATTTTTTAGGAAAAATATTATTTTGATGAAAATATGTCTCGTGATGTATAGTTCTTAAGAAATCATGCAAAATTGAACATATTTTGGTTTAGAAATAAATGACCTTAGAAGTGTAGTTTTGAGCTCAAAAATTTTGTATAGATTACTTAGATGATATAGAATGGTGCTATAAAGCTCGTTTTCAAAAATTAATTGTTGAAATTTTTAGATAATTTTTAGGCCTTAAAATGAGGTATAAAATGGGTAATTTAAGGTTAATTAAGTAATTAAATAGTTAATTACTAATTTAGTGAATAATTATATGTTTTAGGATATTGAAATCTGATAAAGTATGATACTTGTAGCATTTAGGGTATTAGATGTAATTATTAGGTTAATTATATAGTAAATAGGTAATAGGTAATAGGGAAAAATAGTAAATTTTAAGTTAATTTTGTAAATTAGAGTAATTAGGTGTAAAATCTAATTTATGATGAATTTAGACATTTTGCAATGATAATTGATGTTGGGAGATGGTAATTAAAGTGATCAAAATATTATATGTGTATTATGTACATAATAAGTAATAGTACATAATACACAATTATTAGAAATATAATAAATAGAAGATATTAAAATAAAAATTGATATTATGATCATAATAGAAATATACAATAAATCTAATAGGAAACTTAAATTAGGTAATTATATGGAAAATATAAGATTTTCTTATAACGAGGGTGAATTCGATGAATAAACTAAGATCTGGATATACCGCACGGACTAGAACACTAGTTAGAGACTAAAAACTATAATTAGGATATCCGAAAATAATGTGATTAATTTCACATTATGGGTCGGAATGATTTATTAGGGTGTACATATAAATCTTTAACCAAAAATTGAGTTAAAAACCTAATTTAGAAATCGATGCAAAAACTGAAACAGAACTTAACAGGATTCAAGAAGAATTGTAAAAGACTTAAGACCTAGATAATTAGGTATATAAACCCTAAAAAAAAGATAACAATAAACATTATAGGATAAAACCAACCTATAATAGTTCTATGAAAAACTGAAACCACGTTTATGTTATAGGGATAATCGGCGATGGCCTGAGTAAGTCGAACCTTGAGTGAATGAGCGAGGAGTCGAGGTAAGTTGAGATTAATACGTTACTGTATTTTGGAGGCTTGAGATTATACTTGGTTATACATGTTAGATAGTCGGTTGTGTGCATGTCTTTAATTATAAGTGATGTTATGATTCTGTTTGTTGTTCTGGCTTACATTGTATAAAGTAATCAATCACCCTAAACTAAACTTAACAAAGATATGGCTTGTAAACATAAATCGGACCTGCATAGCAACCCATTAAGAGAAACCTTACCAACTCCTTCGAAAGGGATAGCACTGAATAGCATAATGGGTCCCTTCTTCATCCTTAGTCAAACTAAGTGACAGGTGAGGAGGTTGTAGCAAGGGTGAAGTCAATAGTTCGAAAATAGTCGCGGGAGGAGTGGTGTCTCTATTGCACAAACTTGGGTTTGGTCGTGAGCTGTTGCATTAACGGCAACTCCTCAACTCGGATTAGAGCGAGCACAATTTCTCTAATCTCACAACGAGCCGAACAATGTCGTACTATAGTATTTGCTTAAACATGCATTGCACCAAATGATTTAGTTGATCACCTTGTTTGTGTTTATGGTATAATTTTAAGTCCTCCATCCTAACTTACCGAGCTATGGTTGCTCATATTCCTATAGACGTCGTGCAGGTGCTGGTTAAGAAGCGGCTTACAACTACTCTGAAGCTATTAACTGCTAGATTCTAGGGAGTAAGGAAAAACATTTGAAGAACAAATATATATTTTTAAGGTCTAAGCTTTTATTTTAGAATTTTTCATTTCTGAATAAGGTAATAACTGAGAAATATATTACGGTTAAATGTTAAACGTTAATTGTAATGACTGAATTATAGTGTATATATATATTTTCTCACTTTCTTAGATAAATGATTTATTTAAATTACAAACTGTTTACTTCAAAGTGGGTTAGTCATGAACGCCTTGTGTAGATCAGGTTTAGGATAGCGGTTGTAAGGCCAACTTCTATCTTAGAATGGTTTACACGGTGGGACTGTTACGACTCTACTACTTCAGGGCATAACATCAATTATGCATAATTATCCCTTCCTAGTTTCCATATTGACATCATGAATTTCTTTATAAAAATTACACGTGCAAGTGTTTTGTACCGCTAGAACAACCTGATTGCAACTTTCTTTCCAGCAAACCAACTATAGCCATGACAATCTCCCTAGTCAGCATTGTAAAATGAATCACTAACTAACTAGCACACCATTCAAGCAAACTACTCCACTCGAGACACTGTAGTTTACTAATCAATAGGAACCTAACTGATCACATGTAGCACTGGATCTTTTAGCCTTAGCAAAATACAAGCAACAACATAACATTTAATATTAATTATTTTTAAGTCTATTTTAAAAAAGAAAGAAAAACTAAACCTACAAGCATAGCCAACATACAATAGTGAACTACTCACTAAAATTGCTCCCGATCCGTACTCATCTCTTTATCCAATCATTATCGACCTAATACCACTCCAATTAATAAAATTGGAAGTAACACTTATGGTTTACTTAATAAAAATCATTTTTATCCCTTCATAATTTTCACTTGACATTATGAATTTCTTTATATAAATTATTGCATAAATTTTGTATGTTAATCCTATATCATTATATATAAACATCGAAAAGGAAATTTACAAGTAGCATGAAATGGTCTCCAACCTATTGCTTAAGAAGGAACCCTAACCCATTCCTCATAAGATTATATAATTTTCTAAAAGGTCATTATGTTTCTCTAGTGTTACTTTCATCAAATTCAACGGTTGTTTAGATTCTAAATTTATTTAGAATTATGAATTCTCACATAATTCATCAAAATTTTTTATGGTCATCCTAATTAAGTTTTATTAGCTAAGGAAGTCAAAAATCCCAATTGAGAACTTGAAATCTAACTAGGGGTTTTGGAATCATTTCCAACTAAGAAAGCTTTTAGGATTTTCAATCCTTATAGCAATGATTTATTTTCTAGCTCTGAGATGGGCTTGAAATTTGTGAACACAAAAGAAAATGGTTTTAGGGGCTGTTAAGGCTTTGTGACCTTGCCACTCGATGCCTAAGTTAGGATATGAGGTGGCTAGTAAGGATAATTCGAGCATAAAAAGAAGCTTGTTGTCATCTAGTCCGAGCTATATATAGGTGGGACAAATGGCTGCTTAAGATTGGCAATTGAGTGCCTCCCAACTACTCTCCACATGTCTCTAAACTATTCAAGCAATTTCCTATTTTAAAGGGAGTAGGTCAACTGGCAGTTACTTAATGTAATAACTGCAAAACTGTTCACACATTTGTCCCAATTTAAACATTTAAACTCCATCAGCAAGTTTTACAAGGCTTATTTTGGCCTATCCCAAGCTCTCTCTTATAAGCATGAGCTCTCCTCAAGAGTCCATATAAGGTGTCTTTAGCCTTGAAGCCTATCCCAAGTGCTCACTCATTAAGTTAAACATATGAACTTAACTCTAACTAGTAGAACTAAATTAGCATGAGATGAAAGAGGTCCAAAATGGACCTCAAGAGTTGGTTTTGAGCCTATTGTGCCTAGGACAAATATCCCCTATCAATAGCCACAAAACAAAATAGACTCTTAATGTATGATTCTTAATCTATGATTTTAGTAACTTATGGATGTTTATGGATCTAGAACATTTTAAGAAAATTGGATTGTAACTTTCCATTTAGTTTTCTATCATCTAAGTTATTACCTTTTTGTTAAACCTCTAAAATAAACTTCTATGAATTGAAAACGACTGATGATACACGTTGCGAATGTTTTTAGAATTCACATGAAATCACAGTCTGACTATTTCGCATATCAACTCTTAATTTCCAAATAAAATTCCTCCATGTGAGTGATGATGCAATTTCCAAAGCGTTCGGCTTTATATTCGAAATATAAAGTTCGGTCAAATTAGCATTTTTCATTGAAAATGTAGTGTTGTTAAGATTGGAACTCATTTGGAAATATGATTCGTCTTTCTCCTCTTTCTTCATTCACAACAACAGATTCTTGTTAAGCAAATGCAAGAGGAAGGTCTTATATCCTATTTATTAAATTGTCATCCATTTTCTATTCGGTCCTATTTCGCCAACCCTAATCTTACTATTTACTTGTATATATTGAACTTTTAATTCATAAATATTTATCTATATTTCTTCGCTCGAGTATATAACCTTATTTAAACCTAGGAAAAAAGAAACAAAAAAAAAAAAAACTCCGTTAAAACCTTATATAAAATTTTTATTTTGGCCCAAATTTACTATAGCAACATTAAACAACCAAACATGTAAATATACAAATACGCATAATTTTGGATTAGTAGGCTAAAAATAGGGCATGGTAAGATTAGTATACCAAGTTTAAACCTTTCTCGACATTCATCTCTAATTACCTAACGCATACAATTTACATTATTACACGCATGTGATATCCATTTAAGAAATCTTTATATTTACAATATATATTCCTTTTTATTTGTTCTCCTAATATATGATATTTCAATTATTCTATCCATATTTTCTACCGGACCGATCTAACCTTCCATTCATCCCATTTTCAATGTCTCCTTGCGCATCCATTTGCAAACGTCTACCAGCCTTACTTCTTCTTCCATTCACTCATTTGCGATGCACCACGTCAAAGACAAAATGGCCCCCCATGATGGCGAAACTTGCCCACCATCACCGGCCCACAAGTTTCAACAATCAAGTGGTGTCTTGTGGGTTCCGTAGGCCCCTCAAACTTCATCATTCAAGGCCTGAAAATGCCATCTCATACGACAAAAAACCACATGTGATCAAGATTCAATCGACATGCTTTAAGTTACATCGTTACAAAACTATAATGTTAGTAATCAAGATCTCTTAATCAAATTATTTAAGTATTGTAATAATTGAATATTGTGTTAATGGTCATACTAAATGGCCACTAGGAGATCCAAGAGTCATTAATTAAAGAAGGCCTGCCCAGTGAATTTCCTCACCCAGATTTTTTGTCATTGCTTCGTCAGCCATCCTTGGGTGGATCAACCACAACCATAAGTTTATTATTAAATAAAAAATTCTATTGGTGAAAGGTTCTTGAGTATATGTTTCATTGTTACAATCAGCATGATACTATCATTTAAATAAGCATCTATATTTTAATGAGAAAATTATGACATATATGTGTTTTTACGCTTTTATAATTTAGCGATTTGTGTTTTATTTTTTTTTTCAATGCATAATTTGTATTGTTATCTATTAAGTATTGATTACTCATCGATTAAAAATTGGCACCTAACTCATACCCATCCTTTAAAAGGACCCAAATTGTCTATCTTACTCAAAAACCCTAAATCAAACAAAATAGTGCACTCAAAGTATTCTTGGTTTGGGGTTTAAGTAAAAAAAATGTTTATCTAATTTAGGGCTTCTAAATTAGATGTATATCATTTGGATATCATGGGAAGATATGCATTTCGAAAAACATTTTTAATTAAAAACTTTTTTTTTTACCAAAAATATATTACAAATTAAGAGAAAAGATATCTAAATCTAATTCATTCTATTGGAAACCTTATGAACAACCTTTGTAAAAGAAGGGCCTTGGCAAAAACTAATAATTATTCAAGGAAACACAAAATTTATGCTTGTATAATTTATCCTATTTTAATCCAAATGATTCAAATTTAATTAGGATTTTGTTCTTTATCCAAATATCAATTATAATTGATATTTATTAAATAATAAAAAGTAATATTAGCTAAAATATCTCTTTAAAAGTGGCTTTTAACATGTTTAGATCAATTACAAGGAAATTTATACGTTTACTATTAAAAATAATAAATATTATACAAATACAAATTAAATAAAAAATTTTTTACCAAAATACTATTACTAAAGATACAATATAACTATTTGTATTAATATCTTATTTTCAAAATTCGATACTAATATAATATCTACTTGTATTTTGAAGATATAATATTAATACATTTATACTCATGTTACATCAAAATGCAACACAAAGTTATGGTATACAAATATTTCGCAATACAAATTGTAATGTTACATTTTTAATATGTGACACAGCAACAGTATTTTAATAAATTTTTTATGTAATTTTTTCTAAGGTCAATAAACATGTATTGCTCTATCAATTGAATTTATAAAAGCTTTTTAGAATTATTGTTTATGGATTGATGAGGCCCACTTAATATATAAATCAATTTATTTCTAATTAAACTGAAAGAAGAGTAATGTCAAAATCACAATATAAATTTTCCCTATTTTTAAATTTTAATACTAAAATTTAAAATTACTAAATATCATACTTAATCGAATTTTATTGGATAGATTATACATGTAAAATGTGAAATTTTTAACTATCGTATTTATTTAAACTTTGAGTTACCAAATATATCATTTGATGATTTTTGAAATAAGATATTGTCCTATTAAAATATAGATGATTTCAAATTTAATCATATGGACCAAAGAATTCTTCTTATGTCCGCGGGGCTGCGCTGGAGATAAATCGTTAAATAGGACTCAGGACGGCATTGGAAGCTTGACCAAATTGTAAAAACGATGAATCAAAAGGACAAGTCCCAGAATATGAATTATGAAAAGACCGTAGTAGGAATACAGCATTTATGCAGATGCAGCCAAAATGGGAAAGTGGCGTGTGTGTGTGTGTGAATGAAAGGAATATTAGTGCTGTACACAACTAGCCTATTACAATCCTATACAATGTTTGGTACATCTGAATGAATGCGTAAAAATGTTCACATGATTCATGATGACACAGCCATCATCAAGTTTGTTTCTTTTTAGCTTTTCAATTTGAATGGAGCTTCTTATGCTTTTTCCCTTATTTCATAAGGGCAATAATGACCCTTGCATATGTTTTAGGATGTTGCCTAAAATGTAAATCATTTTGTATGTACAAGACAAAAGAGGTTAATGTGTACCAAACGAAGTGTGCTCTGATGAGTTGCTGTGTTTCAAAACTTGCCATGTTGTAATTAAGGATCGGGGCAATTATAAAAACACGATCTGGATTGATTAAGAAAAGCATATAAATCAACACAAATTTAAACAATCACTTCATTTGAGTAATTATAAAATATCACATTACTTTCTTGAACCAATTAATATTTAAGAGTTTAGTATAATACTATGATATTAGGAGCTTCTCTGATCTCTTTTCTTATTTTGAAATAATCAGTCAAGTCTTTTATTCCACTATTGATTTAAGTTACTTTAAATGTAACTCATTGAATTGTATTCTTATTTTGAAATAATCAGTCAAGTCTTTTATTCCACTATTGATTTAAGTTACTTTAAATGTAACTCATTGAATTTACAATTCATTGATTTAAAGGAATATAAATAAAAAAAAAAATTGGATAAAAGAGTGGAAAAAAAATTTTATAATATTTGTTGGATTACCCATCTTTTGGTACTTGAGGAGTAAGAACAGTAGTCACCTTCCAATAATCTTTTCCACTTGAGCATTCTTTTAATTGCTAGCATGAGCCTTAACATCACTACTGATATTGCTCCAATTTTGTGGAAGTCAAATTGAAAAATGAGTAACAACTTTGTCTAATATGCAGGAATATATCCAAATTTTAATATAACCAATCAAACATTTTGAGTAGTATGTTTGGTTAGTTATATGTTGATTTTATTAAATATCTCAAAATTTAAATTTTGAATTTTTTGTAGAAAGACCATATGTAACACAAATTTTTTTCATTTATATAACTTTAAGTCAAATTGACAATTTTTAAATCTCTTGTAACAAAAATTTTTAAATGCTCATAAGTTTATAGTCATGCGGTATTTGACTTGCAAGTTATGGAATTATAAATTTTGAAAAATTAATACCTAAATACTACGGAAGATATAACAAAATATTATACTGTGTGAAAATGTATTATTAGGTAAGTTGAAAATTTTTTGTTTTGAGATCAAATGATAATTAGTTTGCAAGTAAGTTATAACAATTCAAAATATTACATGATTTAAACAGTTAAAAGATATGTATTAAACTGTATTTTCAAATAAAAGTGCATCTTACAACTTGCAAAAGTTATGCAATTGAAAGTTGCGATAGGAAAATGAATTATTTTCAATTTTCAAAATAATCTATTAATTAAGAAAAACCAAATATTAATTTTTTTTTAAATTAATATTTGCTAAAAACAAAGGGCATCAAAAGTAAAATATAAACTTAAATAAAGCAATAAAAAACTAAAGCATTATCACTAAATTACAGAAAGAAAGAAAAAAGTATTGTTTTGTTAGATTCCTGAACCCAAAAAAAAAAAAAAAAGCAATAAGTTATGAAAAATAAAAATCTACACATTAGTCAATAAAAGTTAAAAATACATGCGCTTTTTATACCCGAACGTCCAAAAACGACAGTTATGTATGAGGTATATATTATCTCGGTAGCCGTCCATTCTGATTTCGGACGAAATGGAAGACTGCGATGATCACGCCTCTTGTACATAGGGCTCTGACGACACACAAAAAGTATGGCAGGCCATGAAATCCTCAATTATTATTATAATAATACAATACAATACAATACAATACAATACAATACAATACAATAGAGTGATGTATTTTACTTCTATTTTGTTTGTATGTCCATTAAAATCGAAATCAGCTTTCCACGCTGGAGAATTCATCCCTTTCCCTGTCGCTTTCTCCAAATTTTATACTTATCATACTCCCACGTACCTCCCTTACTTAGTTATTTATTTATTTATTTGCCGAGATATGCATCTTTTATTTGAATATTGGCCACAAGCAATTGTATTTTAAATTTAAATTTTTCCATAATTCCATCTATATTAGTTACAAAATCGGTCCCAACTTTTATCTCACTCTTCATTTTATATTCATAAAATCTAAATCATTAAAATGATTATATTTTTAATAATTTAAATCTAATATATACAAAACTAAAAATCAGATGGAGAATTAAATCAGTTCGTCAGAAATGCACGCGTGCGTAAAAGCTCTCATTTTCAAATTTATACATGTTCCATTTTCATTTGACCTTTGAGTTTGAAAAGTAGTACAATTAAATACCTATAATGGTTTTCAATTATAAGAAAAATCATGAATATATACTGTAAATATTAATAAATAAAATAGACTATTTAATTTTAGAGTAACTTTATATTTTGAAATTTTTTAAAACATGCATATAGATATTATATATATATATATATATATATCCCAAACTGTGACTATTTATTTCTTTATATTATTTATTTCAACAATACGACCTATCTTTTCGCTATGTGATATATAATGCATGCGCCCTTTTAATTCCATTTCAGACAACTTGTTCGCTCTCCTTTCACCTTCACCAATTTGATTGACAATTCCGTTTTTGTCTCTTGCCAACTCATTATATGAATGCTAACGGTTGACTCTGAATCCACATGTTAAAAGTATTTTCCAACGTTATTTCCATACCATATAATGGAAAAAGCAAATATATAAGAAGAAATCACCATATCTTTAAGTATTTTTCGATTTTACGAGAAAATTACATATTTATCATCAAAATTTTAAAAAATTATATAATCATAAATTATACAAAAAAATATTCTTACAAATGTATTTAAATGTATATCTTATCTTAAAAATATAATATTAACATTTATAAATATATTGTATTTTATTATTTTTGGTATACTAATGTTATGTATAAATATTAATATCATATTTTCAAGATACAATATGGTATTGATTGCGATATTAGTATTTGTATTTTGGTAATAATTTTTATATAATTAAAATTATGAAATTTTTTAAAAAATATCAATAATCATGTATTACATACTTAATTTCATTTATAAAGTATCATATATTAATTGAACTTTTACTTGTTAAATTTATTGCATTACATAAACTTATATCCTTTTAGTAATGATTATATGTCATATTATATTTTTAAAGATGCCAGAAATAATAAATTTAATGATAAAAAGATTTAATTAGATATAATATTCAATAATCAAACTTTTAGGTACTAAATTTAATAACTTAATTATTAAGCCGCTTTAAATTTTTATGTAAAATTGAAAATGTACCCTAAAGTTTAGGGTAATATGGTATTTTCCGGGAATTGTTAACACGTGTTGACTAATTTTCGGTATGATTTCATGGGAGCGCGTGCGGGTGCTGGATGCCGAGATAGCCTCGTAAAAGCAGCACAAATATCTACGAAGACCAGAGTTATAAGCAGGACAACATGTGCAAAAACCAAATCCGAGTTCCACTTGCCCCAGCTTCCCTATAAAGAAAAATCTCATATTCCAATTAAAACCGGTATTTTGGTAATTGAACCGAGATCGATTTTATATAAAAAGAAAAAAACAGAACTTTGATACATGGATGATGGCTTCAAAACCGATTCCATGAAAACATTCCAATTTATGAGATTTTTTTTACAGCCATTCTTATTTTTTATAAAATCGATTTTACCCTTTATTTTATTCTTAATTTATATTTCTTTAAATTTAAATTGTTAAATAATTATGAATTTAACGGTTTTGATTTTTTTATAAAAAAGTGCAAATAAACAGTCCGATGGAGAGTTAAAAAATGAAGGATAAACCCATGGATTCCTTAACTTACTCATCAAAACACAAAAACATATATTGCACTTGATTTATTCATAAAAACTAATGTTATTAAATCCGAATTGACTCGTACTGTCCAATCCAATTCAACTCAATTTCATAATGTTTGATCCTCTCACATATCTGAATTAACCATCCAAATTAGATTTGATAATACTATCATAAACCAAAAATAACATTCTTAAAATAGAAATTAGCTAAACACTTGAATCAAATAGGATCCATGCATATACTATAATATAAGTTTGGATCAACTACATATATTGTCCGTTTATATTTCCTTCTTAACTTTTTCGAAAATTATTTCACAACTTAGGATTTTCTAAATAATATTTAATATCTAGTGTTTTGGTCTTATAAAACACTTCATCTTAAATTCTCTTTTACAAGTCAAAAAAGTCATATTTACTCCAATTTTGACTTTGATTATTCGAAAATAACACCGAATGAAAGAGATATGACGATGCATATATGGACTTCAAAACAAAAGAAGATGAGGATGAATGATTTCAACTAGTACACATCATGTCATTAATAATAATAATAATAATAAATGAAATTAAGATTAACAAGCATACCTGAAGTAGGTCTATCATTAAGAAGTCTTGTGCTCATTGATCCAATTAGATAAAAATTACACACATATAAATTAAATAAAAAATTTGCATAAATATTATTGCAAAATCACATGTTTTAAATGCGATTTAGCAATACCGTAAATAAAGCGCAATTAAAAATCACATAAAAAATATACAATTTTATGGCAATAATACTAGTTTTAAATCATATATTTTAAATAGGATTTTACAATAATACATGTAAATCGAATGTGCGATATGCAGTATTTGTATATTGTTGTTTTAAATGTGATTTTATAATGGTATTTATATAATTTTATATTTTATGATCGATAGACATGTATATACTCCTATTATTAATCAAAACTAGCTATTTTACTCAATTATACATTGAGTATAATTTTATAAGGAAAAAATGATAATTAACAGAGATTAGTGACAGTTTTTATACAATTGTACTAATATATTATGAAACCAAAATTCACAATTCAACTCCACTGTATATAGTATATTTCTTTTTCAGGAAAAAGATATAGATAATGTGGATAAGCTAGTCGAGAAGGTGATTGTTTTTTTCATAGCCGCACTTTTCTAGCTAACAAATACATGAAGCCATCTTATAAATGTTATTTGCAGGTGAATGTAACATAAAACAAATTAAATTATATTTTCTATAACATTATTTTTGTATATAACTTATTTATTCCTTGCGTGTCCATTTAATTTCGATCAGAAAATGGGCACGTAATCCATAATTACATAGATGCGAACTCATAATGTGCATGCTTTTAATAAAAAAAATATATGCGTAATATGTTAAAAATATAAATTTTCATTAAAAACCTTTCCACTTTCCACATCTTGGTTTGTGAAATTTCATATCGTTACTCGAAAAGGAAACGTATGTAAGAAAAGTAAAAAATGAAAAAGTAAAGAAAAAATAATTAGTTTGCTAAATTAACTTTGACTATTTATAAGATAAGGGATATACTTTTAATTTGAACTAAAGGATTTATCGATTAAAAAGTTAATTTTTAATACTTAAATACACAAAAATAAGGGAGTCAAAGGATGCCTCAGGATTAGCGTTGTTAAAATTCAGTTTCACTTTTATAATCGGTCAATTACAATAGCTGCTCATGTGATTCCATTAGAACAAAACATAATTAGTAGAAATACTAAAAGCAAATAATTAAATCAAGACGGAAGGGAAAACAGCAAAGTTTTGGTGTGATTTAGTTAAATTGATGTGTTAATTATCCTTATCAATGTGTGATGCAAAAACCCAAAGATGGATATTGTGGATAACTTAGTTATCTATTCACCATTTTCAATGGAGTTTATTATCCGAAGTATCACTTGCAAAATGTCTATTTTCAAGCACACGTTGCATTTTTTGTACCTCAATCATTTTAAAAATATTACAACTTATTTCAGTTTAATGATATAAATACTAATTTTTAATAGAATGAATTCGATTCAAATCTCCTTTGTAATGTATAATATAATTCGTCAAAGAAAAGTTTAAAAATATTTTTGATTAATTTTTTGTTCCAACTTTTTCCTTCCATTTCTTTCTTATTCAAACAAAGCTTTCTCCTTTAATTCTTTCTTTTGTTTTTTCTTTCTCCTTCTTTTAATATTTTCTAAACATGGTGTAAAGTTCTCCTTCTTTTAATACGGCTCGCACATTTTAAGACAAAATAAATATATTAATAAGCGTGGAAGTTTCCTTTTTCTGATCGCCAGCAAATGCCCACTAATATTTTCCATATATTTATACATGCAGCTAGTGTTAAAGGCTAGTTAAAGTATATATATTATTTATACATATAACTAGTTAAAGATTCCACTCAATGAGTGGTTATAATTTTTTTTTCTAAAACAAAATATGTAAATATAATCTAATGATTTTTATGTATTAGAAATAAAAGTAATTTAATAATAATTTGAGCAATATAAGGTTTCAAATATAAATGACTCATTATATATAATTTATTGAATATTAAAAATATATATATAAAGTGACTAAAATGAGTATTAAGAAAAAAAAATTAAGAAAGAAAAACCCAATATTTCCCTTACATACACTTCATAATAGTCCTTCTATGCTTAGTAAAAAGCATATATAATAGTTGTATAAGATCTCAAATAATATATATATATATATATATGTTTCTTTATATCATTAAATACTAAAGAAAATGAGGCAATTTTATAACGATACATAACTTAAGCATGATATTTACTAGTATATATTTATTAACAAAAAATAAGTAAATAATAATAATTGTTATTATTATTATTATTGAAATGGATTATATTAAATTATTCTCTTGTTATATAAGGTAAATGCTTTTGAAATTGTATAAAATTTGGCAAATAAAAAAGGAAATAGGTTAATGATGGAATAAAAAGAATTTTTTTTTAAATTATATATTATAATATGACAATATGATAGGACAAAAAATTATGGAAATCAAACACTAATACCATAAAAAAATATAGAAAAGTAGAAAATATATAAAACTATATATTATAATATAATATGTTAAAAATTATGAAAATACATTAATAATACATAAAAAAGAAAAATGAGATATAAAAGAGAAAAAAACTTTCAAGACTATATATTAGAATATGATGTGATATATTTTGAAACTATATATTGTATGCTATTATATATATATATATATATATTTTTATCACACCACTATATTTACTAATCTAATATCTTTAAGTAAATGGGTCCGACTTCCAAGAATCATCAAGAAAAAATAAACATGGTGTAAGGTTCCCTTGACATGTGTTCCGGGGAAGGGGGGGTTTCTGGGTAAAATGAATTTCGGCCATCTTTTCAAAACTGCTTGCACATTTTATGGCAAAATAAATATATTAATAAACGTGAAAGTTTCCTTTTTCTGACCGCCGGCAAATGTCCACTGATATTGTCCATATATTTTACACATGCAGCTAGAGTCAAAGGCTAGTTAAAGTATATATATTATTTATATCTTGCTAAGTATATATAATTAGTGTTTTGTCGTTTTTGCAAATTTATAATATATATTTTGATTTTTAATGAATTCATGAGTCGTATTGTATAAGCGTTTATTAATATTAGTTAAGTAACGTGTATCATCTTCTATAAATATACAATAAATAATATTATTAAATAAATTAACTAAAGGATATAAATAAAAAAATTAAATACATAAAATAAAAATAACCATACAGAAAAGAAAAGCATTGACACATTTTCACTGCCCTTTTTGCCGGTGATTGGCCATCCCTAGGTTAATTGACGAGGACTGCTGACTGTATTGGGTCACCAACGTGTATATATATATATATATATATATAATTAAAACCTTTTAAGATTTAAATAATAGTTATCTTTAAAATTATCTATTTAGTTTTTATTTAATAACAAAATAAATTATTAAAATAACAAAAAATAGATAAATTTATATATTTAGTCCTTATTCTCTTTCCTTATCCATTTCTCTATTACTTTTCCACTCTCTCTCTCTTCTTCTTTCCCACTCTCTATTAATTGCAATTTACATCTCTCTCCCACTCTCTTTCTCTCTACATATATTCCTTATTAGTCTCTTCATAACCCACATCTCTCTATATTCTTCGTTTATTAATATCATATATTAATATTATAATATATTTTATTATATAATATAACTTTATTTATTTTATATACACACAATGTAAGAATATTATCAACTAATATATATATATATATATATCATAGTTAATAACTATCCATAATTTTTAAAATTTGAAAAAATAAAAGAAACTAGCACCTAAAATTTGTTGAGTTTCACGTTTTTTTTTTCTTTTTTTTTTTATTTTTAAGTTTTAAGCATTATAAGTAGTTATACTAATAGGGAGGTTTTACTATTCTGTATTTTATTTTTACAAGATTAATCTTATTGATCATCTCATTATTTATTTTTATATTTTTAAATCTAAATTATTGAATTCATAGTTTGTTAATAGTTTATTTTTAAAGATAATCAAATTAAAAATAAAATAAATGATTATATCAATTCTATAAAAAAATAAAAGATAAAATCGTAAAAAAATTTAATAATAAATTATAATAGCACCCACACAAGACCTTATGATCCCTTACCAATCGTTACAAGGATTAGGAGCAGCTAAGTACCATTATGGGAGGGATGCACAAGGATTTCCATTTTTTTATTATTTTCTTTTTTTATTTTATGTATCTTTGAAAGACCTTTTGCTTACATTACTTAACTAATTTTATTCGATAATATTATTTATAAAACTAATTATTATAAGTAGATAAAAACTGATGCGTATCGGGTACTTGCATTTTTTTTTTTTAATTTATTACCTCTTATCAATTTATAATATATATAAATATATAATATCTCCTATATGTAAATTCCATCCGATTCCTAAGTAGTTGCGTGGTGTACTTGTCCATTTTTTTTCCCTCTATAAAGCAACTCATTATGTCCTTTATTTAATTACTCCTGTCCTCTCTCCTTCTCACATCTTCCTCATTCTTCAATTGGGCTTAATCAAATTCAGCTTTTCTACTGCTTTTTCTCTTCAAATCTCATCTTATATTCGAAAACCCCATTTTAATTGTACATATCTTTATCTGTATTGGTTTCTGGGGTTTTTTGATCCGTATTCTGTTGATAGATTTAGGGCATTGATTTTGTTATTTGCTCTGATTTCGGGGGGGGGACAAAAAAAAGCTACAACCCTTTAATTGTGTAGTTGGTAAAAGGTCTCAACTTGAAGGATTTAAGGTTAGTATTAACCTTGTACAATTGATTTTTAAGGTTTTGTGTAGGAATTGTGAAATATCTTATCTGATTATTGTTTAGTTCTGTAACCAGAAATAAGTAATTCCTGAAGTGGTTAAACAATCAAGAACAAGACCCAGTTGGGTATCTGTAATCTTTGAATCGGAAAGCTCAAGACAAGCAAAAAGAAAAGAAAAAAAAAAAAGGAAAAATGACGATTAAAGATGTTACCCTTAAGACTGAGAAGAGATCTTCTTCAAGAAAGAGTAGGAAACCAGTTATTGATGAAAATGCTCCGTTATTGCCTAAAAGGCACGAGGAAGAAATCGGTTTCGATGAGTTTAATGGAGCTTCTTTTACGGGGGCTGTGTTTAATTTGTCAACTACAATTGTGGGTGCTGGGATTATGGCACTGCCTGCCACCATGAAAGTCTTGGGCCTTGGTCTCGGGATCGCCATGATCGTTTTCATGGCTTTCTTGACTGAGGCTTCTATTGAGCTGCTGCTTCGCTTTAGCCGGGCCGGGAAGAGCGCTTCTTATGGTGGTTTGATGGGTGATGCTTTTGGAAAGTATGGGAAAATTCTGTTGCAGACTGCTGTGTTGGTGAACAACATCGGTGTCCTTATCGTCTACATGATAATCATCGGTATGGTTTCTTGGGAAGTTGTTGTCACAATTCGTTGGTGTTGTAAGTTGTTCTTTAGTGTGCTTATCTTGAAGAGTATGGATTTGCAGGGGATGTGCTTTCCGGAACTTCTTCAAGTGGGGTTCATCATGCTGGTGTACTTGAAGGGTGGTTTGGAGATCACTGGTGGAATGGCCGTACTTTCGTTCTATTAGTCACAACACTTGCCATATTTGCGCCGCTTGCATGTTTTAAGCGAATAGGTTTGTATTTCACTGTTATCCACTGATTCTTGCTGTAGTTGTACCTTCGTGTGATTGATCTTTTGAGTAAATGAGGGGGGAATCAACTCTCAAAACAATTACATTTGTCTGATCTGCTATGATTTATTGCAGAGGTTTTCGTCTTTCCAGTATGGTGGTCATTTCCCATGTAATTTGAGATAACATTTTCTGGAACCATACATCGTTTATGTTTTATCATGGTTATAGAATCTCTCTTATCTTATAATAACCTAATAGACGAGAAAGAGAATGTCTTGCAGTCAGTAATTGGTTTATAAATTATCTTCTCTATGATACGTTAATTGACATGTGGCCATGCTTGGGAGATAATCTGTCTTAATCTTTCATGACTGATCCTTGCGTGATCTTATTTTCAGTACAGATACAATTTTGTTTTTTCACTACCCTAATTTCTGGCTACATTTCGTTCCTGCTTGGTTGCAGATTCGTTGAAATTTACATCTGCCTTATCAGTTGCCCTGGCAGTTGTATTTCTCGTTATCACTGTGGGAATTTCTGTGACGAAGCTGTGTACTGGTGGCCTTTCAATGCCAAGATTACTACCTGAAATCAAAGATCTAACATCCTTTTGGAAGCTTTTCACTGTAGTCCCTGTCTTGGTCACTGCATATATCTGCCACTACAACGGTATGTGATGCTTTAATTATGAACTGATGGCAATTATTAGTTCCTTTTATTAACTCTCTACTCCACTGATGAACTGCAACTTATTTATTCTACCCAGAGGCTTTTTCTCTTGTATTATTCTCTGTGTTTCTTTGGTAATTATTTATTTATTAAAGGGCATAAATTGGTAAGTATATTAATTCATTATTATACATGATGTAATAATACTCATGATTTAAACTGGGATTACACTGCTAATACAGGTATATGCAAGTTATGGAAGAGAGAATAAATCAAACAACGGTCCACCTATGGTGTGCACAAATTGTTCTAGATTTACATGCCCAGATTCTGGAGTAGGAATAGCAAAATCATCCTTTTGTCCTTAAAGCCTTTGCATATGAGTTTCAAATATATGATAATCGTATCTGTTATTTGTGTTCTGTTGGCAACGATACAATTGCCTGCACAAGATTTTGTGTGATCCTTTGCAATAACTTTGTGCTAATGCAAGCTTCTAAAATATTAGAAAAATGATTAGGATCGTTTTTAAATTTACATACATCTTAAAAAGTAGCTCTGTTCAACTGTATTGATCACTATACATTTGAAACTCTCCAAAATTTGCAGTTCATAGCATCAACAATGAATTGGAAGATTCTACCCAGATAAAGTCCGTTGTCCGAACATCCCTTGCCCTGTGCTCATCTGTGTACGTAATGACAAGCTTCTTTGGGTTCCTTCTTTTTGGAGATGAAACTCTTGATGATGTCCTTGCCAACTTTGACACAAACCTTGGCATCCCCTATGGCTCTCTACTGAATGATGCTGTTCGTGTCAGCTATGCTGCCCACCTTATGCTTGTCTTCCCTGTTGTCTTTTACCCGTTGCGTCTCAACCTGGATGGCCTCCTTTTCCCCACTTCCAGGCCTTTAGTCTTGGATAATTTGAGGTTTGCATTGGTTACAACAGGGCTAATTACCCTTATATTCTTGGGTGCAAACTTTATTCCCAGCATTTGGGATGCTTTCCAATTTACTGGTGCTACTGCTGCTGTTTGCCTTGGATTCATTTTTCCTGCCTCCATTACGCTAAGGTGAGTGGTAATTTAAATAAGAAAAAAAAATTCCAGAATTTAATTTTGTATTTTCTCTCCAACATAGTCTTTCTTGAGCATTCCAAGTATGTGAGTAATCAAATAACATGAATGGATGCAGTTAAGCATTGTGAACAATGCTTTTAGTTCTGAGCTCTATGCTGCAGTCTTAAAAAATTTGCGTCTTACCTTTCTATATAGTATTGTGAGTTTATATTTATAGCACTTTCCTAAGCCTTAGAAAGGATTGAAGGAAAATGAATCTCAAGAGATATGATAAAGCAAAACCTAATCTTCTAATCTCAAACTTGAATTGTGAAACAAGCTTGGCACAACCATATTATGCAAAAACAACTAAAGTGACATGTTTTTTGATAATGTAAAACTTATATTTCCAGGTGATTGATGCAAAACTAGTGTTAGGAAAACAATTGTCAAAAGAAATCTTTTGTGGTATCTGGTGAATTATAAGCTGCTTTTGTTTAGGTTATATTGGTATCGCAGGATGTAAACCATAATATTTGGTATCACTGCAGCTGCGATTGTTTTTCTTTACATTGTAAGACTGCAGACAGTTTCTGAATCTTTTTGCAAGGTTCATCTTTTGTTGACGTTAGGTGTTTTCTTTGCATGCATTATTTTCATCTGCATTGCACATTTTAGAATCACTAGTTTTAAATTCGGTGATTTCCCTGGTGATACAGGGATCGTCATGGCATAGCAACCAAGAAGGACAGGATATTGTGTGTTTTCATGATTGTTCTTGCTGTGTTTTCAAACCTGGTGGCCATATATAGCGATGCTTACGCATTGTTCAAGAAGAATGCATCGCCCCGTGAATGAGCTCTGGTGCTGATATTTTGTGCACCCAGATGCATCTCGGTATGGGAAGAAAGACGCCCAACGGTGTGGATGTAGATGGAAATTGCAGAAAATCAACAGTTCTCTGGGTTGAAATTCTGATGGAACGAGTTCGGTTCAATGTATAGGTGCAGCTTATGAATTGGGAACTTGTGAAAATGAAAGATTTGTGGACAAATTGTCAAGGGTCATCCCTATATTATACCATGTTCTGCGACACTGTTTAAATCGGTTTGAACCGTGTAGAATGAAATAATGCAATGTAAAATTGAATATGTTTCTGACCGAGTGTGGTCAATTCAACATTCTGGTGTGAAAGAACTGTTCAAAGTCAATGCAATGGAGTTGCTTATTATTGAAAATATGATTTTTGCATCCGAACATTATGCGAGCTTTGCTAAAGAAAGGAACAAATTTGCTTCGCAAGTATTGAGACATTTCGTACATTGTAGGAATACAGCTTTTTGTCAGTGTCGCTAAGTATTTACGAACTAGAGGAAATAACAATCAAAGTGTTAAGATGATTTTACAGCAGAAGTTAAAAGATTTACAGGAATTTGACTTAAATTGATTAATCACAAGTTACAAGCTCAGTACCAATCGTCCTGCTATGATTATGTACAAGAAGACTCCTTATCTGTTAACATGCTAATTACGGATTCCCTATAGTTGTAACAAATGGTACCAGCCTCCTATAATCTCTCCTCCGTCCTAATGCACATCTATCAAGCACCCTCCCAAGGATCAAACGTGTATTCCGCAGAGCCACTTCCCTGGGTGACAGCCCGTATTCAGTTGAACCCCCTGGTGCAGCTGACGAAGAGCCTGTTCCATAAGCTGATGCCGTAGGATATTGCAATTGCCCGCTTCGGGTCTTAAATGACATCTGAGCGGATAAAAGTTTCTCATCGGTCACAATGCCATTCTCCGAGGATCCAGGTTCATGAGCATGAGAACCTGTGAGGGGACTACAGCTCTGGAGAAGTGCTTCCAAGACATTTTGAGCCTCCCAACATAATGTACTCTCAACTAACTGGGACACAATAGCATACATGTGTGGACTCTGGGCAGCATCCATGGGAGTGTGCTGAAGCAATGCCTTGAGCATAAGTAGTATAACCCGCTGGTACTCAAGTGGCCCCTTCTCTAGAAGCCGCAACAAGTGCCCAAAAGCCAGAGCTGAGTGCTTAGGGAACCACTCATGGCACAATAGCGGCGACACACAAGCAAGCAGGTTGTCCATGCTTTTTATCTCACCTCGGGAATAAGCCATAAAAACAGTAGCCAAATCATCGAACGACTTTGCTTGACACCATAACGCTATATTGGCAGCAACAGAAGAAGCTTTCTGGTATTGTTGTTGGAGTGGTGAAGTAGGCCCAATAACTGGATCGTTAGTGAGTTGCAAACAAAGCCAGGGGAGCAAGCCTGTTATATGCATCAGGAGTCTCGTCTCTGCATCTCCAAATATTGAATCACACGAATGCACCGTGATCCTTGACAGGACCTCAATAGCTACACCATGACTGACAGTTGACATAAGCCCTTTAAGGACCAAAGGTTGTACCCCTTCAAAAACAGGCAGATTCCCCATGGATGACGAAAATTCCAATGCATTTCTTGATTCCATCCGCTGGTAGTCCCTCATGTCGCAACTAGATGGATCAAGCTCATCTCGAGGCATGCTGGAAAGAAGAACATTTTCTGTTGTTCTGTCACGAAAGGACAAGCGATCAATGACACGGGCAAAGAGCTCAAGCACCTGACAGTATACATGAACAAAATCTGTATGCATCATAGCTACACAGCCCCAAAAGAGTTGAGGATAAAGTATAAGCTTTTCTGGCTCCATGTTCTCCACCATAACTTGCAATGTCAAAAGAATTTCCATAACAAACCCCAATACTGGAGGTACTGGATTTCCCAAGCATCTATGAAGGCAACGAAGGAGTGAAACACATGTATCACTGGTGACACTCGGTCGCAGTGCACGGTATATCTGGTGAGACCGACAGGCAAGGTGTCTCGAGGTGCATTCCATTGCCCACTTGAGTGCCTCAGCCCCCCAAGTTTCACGTAAATCTCCTTGGAAAAAAATTGCATCCACCATACTTTGAACTAATGATGATAGCAAAGCTGCACTTGGGAGTTCAATTCTGACCACTGTCGGATCCTCATTCTCCCACATCATGCTCCCACGCTTTGACTGGACATACTTGATCAAGCTCACCACCTGCTGCTTGTTTTCACCATCACAATTCTCAACTTCATATAGCTCCAAGTGCCGGCCAGCTAATGAGTATAGTAAATTAACTAGCAAGTGTTGACAGTGCTCCAGAACAATATCTTCTGAGCTATCCATTGAAACAAATGTAAAGTGAAACAGGAGAGGCAAGTGCTCACGGAAGTCTTCATCATTTTCATAAGCAATCTCAGCAAGCAATATCAATGCTATATCTGCATGAGTTAGAGAGTGTAGCTGAT
Organism: Lumnitzera littorea; assembly: GCA_024138015.1. Taxonomy (NCBI): domain Eukaryota; kingdom Viridiplantae; phylum Streptophyta; class Magnoliopsida; order Myrtales; family Combretaceae; genus Lumnitzera; species Lumnitzera littorea. Next base: position 8,560,138 of record JAMXBB010000011.1, on the reverse strand, counting down.
GCCCCTGCAATGCTGATTGGAGTTCTTTAGCACTTACTCCATGTGGCCCAGTCCCAGTATGAAGGACATCTTCACCAGAATTTGGGGTGTCAATTAGGTAATCTCCACTGTCTCGTGAAACATGGCGACTCCTCAGACTTCCTGTCGAACTTCTAACTCCCATCAAAGGCCCCGACATATTAACCAAAGCTGGAAGCAACTGGCCTGACCTACCTGTATTTACTGGACCTACATTCAGCTCTGGGGGCATTGGACTTAGAGGACCAGAGACACTTCGTCCAGTAACTGCAGCTGTTCGCCAACTCAGGCTGCCACCGGTATTCCTCAGTGGACCATCAAGGGAACCCCTAACTAATAATGGTGACATATGTGGCTGGCTATCCACTAAAGATGCAACTTGGGCTGCTGCTGGACCCTGAGAGAACTCCAGCAGAAAGTTTCCACCAGAATCACCCTTATTTGCAGTTGGGACCACGGGATCAATGCTATCCTCCAGCATTCTTTGAGACAACTGGAAAACTAAATGATCTATCGTCCTCTGTGGACATATACGTGCTAAGTATAAACTTACACGCTTCGCAACTGAGAAGTATGTGGCAAATGCGCCACTGATTTCTGCAGATGCATTGGAGTCACAATCTTCAATCCCTTTTGTTATCAAGAAATCCAGAACTGGACTAATATTTCTAGGCTTGCTTGCAATAGTACTCCATAGCTTCTCAATTTCATCAGGGAACTGGTCTCCATGCCGCATTGTCACATAGTAAAGGCTTTTCAACAATCTCTCACTCCAACCGGAATCCTTTAGTTTCCAGAAATTAAGATTTTCGATCCATGGAGCCATGCATGTCAACACTTGATGCTGCCTTATGATGTCAACAGCATCAAGCTGTCTCTGCATGATTTCTTCACAGAGAAGTTGGCTCAACTCAGGATGATCTTTGGCTAGCTTGCATGACAACTTGTACTGGAATTGCTGATAGGAATCAGGAAGATTACCAACAACAGCAGCTCGATAGCTTCCAGATCCCTCGATGCCATCCTCAGCCCATTCGCGGTCAGAAAGTGTTTCAAGCATTTGAAGAGCATCATCACGAATTTGTCTATTTGGGTCAACCACTTTGTACAGAATAAGGCTCAGGAGTCTCTGTATCTCGCATTTTGGTATCTCTTGCCGCATGTAAACTTCAGCCAACACACTGAAATACCCATCAGCAACAGCAGGATCTGAATAATAGCACTGAAAAACAACCCAAAAAAAAAAAGAGTTAGTCACCTCACATAGAAGACAATACAATAAAAAGAGAAGATTCTTAATACATCATCAAAGAAATAACTGCAAAATGTATACTCAGGGAAGGATGGTAAGTCAGTGATTATACGTGAGAAGACATTATGTGACTATGACCAAAATTGCAATTGTAAAAATTTATATATCTTGTTCAGCAGTTTGTTTCATATAATCTTGAGCTTGCATGCACTATAAAGGTTGAAGCAATAGGAAAGTTCAGAAAGAAGAAGATGCATATCACCTGATCAATGCAGGCTGGAAACAAGTCCAAGTTTGTGAGGAGAAGATTTTTCAAAGCCAATTTCGCCAATGCTATACGGTGATGACCACCTCTGTTTCGACCACCAGCTGCACGCCCTCCTTCTCCTGTATATTTGGAATAAGAGGGAGTTCGTGGATCAGCTGGTGAGTAACCAAATGGAACCCTAGCTGCAGGCTCCATGAACAAACTGTTAATCCAAGATATGACCCTGCCACTCATTTTTCTTGCATGGTCATCAAAACAAGGGCCATATAAAAGTGAAGCAATAGCATTCATTGAGGCCCATTGGATTGCTTCAACCTGTTCGTTCAATTCCCTATCGAATGAAAGTTTATCAACAGAGTCTTTTGAACGAGAATGCTGAGAAGACTTGTAACGTTCGACCTCACGACGGTAGTCACTTACACCATCCTGACCCCATGTTGTCCCTGCATCATCAGTCCAGGATAGAAGTAGATCAAATAGCCTCTTTCTGGTTCTAAGATCAAACCTCTCTGACTTTGATTCAACAAATTCAGGGGCAAGCGTTTTCAGTATCAAAGCAAGTGCATAACGGAGTGGTTGCATTTCCTGAAAGCTTTCTGCAGATGGTGAAGTTATTTGTCTAACTGTTTCATCAATGAACTTCAGATAGTGGAGACGAAAAACAGGTTTACGAGCCAACATGTTAGGCCAGATGTTATCTGCAATAGTGCGGTATATATTTGCAATGTTGATACGAAGATCCTCACGTCGAGATTTTTGAGACTGCTCAAATAAAGACAAGCTTAAATCTCTGAGAGAACTTTAATATTTTTGAAAGGAAAGAATACATTGTAGGAGGAAGCAACAGAAGCATCACATCATTCCTTTAAGCAGACAGCTATTTTACATGAAAAAGCAACATAGTAGAAATCCATACAATTAGAAGCAACAGATTTAACAAATAACATTTCCATTTATTTTTAACTTTTCTGGATAGGGATACATGCATTAGAAGTTCTAAAACATTATACATTTTTGTGATTGAGCTTTAAACTTTTCAGAAGTTTTAATTTAAGCCTAAACCTTTAAAATGTGTTTTTTCAATCCTTTTTGCTAATGTAGGACACCACATGTCATGTTGACAAGAAACCACGTTGGGCAAAAGAGTTTTCACCTTCAAGGGGTTTCAAGTTAAATCAAGAAAAGGAGCAAACAATTAAGACTTCCGATGTCCTTATCCTTTCAAGATTACTTTATTTTGATAATTCCTTTGGGATGATATTCACCACCATGTTTTTCTCCACGTTGTTTATCAGAATCCTCAATATATTGTATGTATAACTGCAATATGGCTACACACATAAAGCTATCATAGAGCAGCATTGCTATGTTGGAATGCATATACATATAATATCTAGCATTTAATCCTCTAAATTCTAAATGCAAGTAAAGGTTTTTGAAAGTGCCTACATAACGGCCGTGAAGTTGTTAATGAAGTAATGGAAAGAATTAAAAGAGTCATTCCTTACCTAGTTGGGTAAGAACAAATGGCTTTTGTGAAGGGTAGAAGGATGGTGGATAATGTTTTGATTTCTCAAGAACTACTCAATGGCTATCAAAGGAACTCAATTGGGTGAAGATGCGCAATGAAAGTTGATCTAATGAAAGCTCTGATAACGTTTGATGGTGCCTACTTGAACAAGTTCTTAGAGTCATGGCTTTTCCTCCACAATTCACACAAATATGCAATGTGTGACAACAACCATGTTCTAACTCAACTTTACTGGCGATTCTGTTGGTTTTTTCCCAAGTTCACACGGACTTCACTAAGGGAATCCAATATACCCCAGCATATTTGTGTTGGTTCTGGAAATATCCTCATGTATTATAGGAAATAGGATCCAAGAAAGGGTTCATTGGAACTGTAGGATAGCAAAGCTAAATCACTTATATTTTGCAAATGACATCAAAAGGGGATACCTCACTTATTAAGGAAGGTTTAGAAGAGTTTCCCTCTCTAAAGTTGCAGCAAGTTTCTTGAAAAGCCAAGTCTTCCTTTGCAACATTCCTTCATATGTAAGGCAAGAAATTTTACAAATTCTGAAAATTCCTATCAGTGATTTGCTTGTTAAATATTTGGGCATTCCAATATCTTCTTCAAATCCTTCGAGATATACTTGTCAAACTTAGTAGGTAAATTCTCCACTAAAATCAACCTGTGAACAAGAAAAGCTCTATTGTACAGGTTCAATTGATCAAAAGCATCATTTTCTATTGCTCCTCTGCTTTTTATTCACCTTAAAAGCATCTTGAAAGGCTTAACTATGAAGCTTAAGCATTCCTTTGGAATGGAAATGACAAGTCTAGGAACAAAAGCAAAGGTAGCTTTAGGAGAATGCAAACCAAAAAAAGAAGGTGGTCTGAATATTCTTTATCGTTCTACTTGGAAAAAATTTGCTCACTTGAAACACATTTGCCATCTCTGTTCCAACAACGGATCCTCCTAACAGCCAAGTTGGATATGTTCAGAAGTTAAGGATAAAAGTTTGTGGTCTATAAGAATACCCAGTGAAGCCTCCTGGTCTGGGTGTAAGCTACTACAAACTCATCTCTGGCTTGAAATTTGTTGAGATGGTAAGTTGGTGCTGGCAATAATATATAACTAAGTTACGATGATTTGAGCGTTCGATTTATGCATCAGGACATCCAAAGGATGCTAGGCTTACTTCTGCACTTAATTATCAAGAATGGATTTGGTCTGTGGATACTTTGCTGCCAAAGGGATAAGCTTCTCTGGAAAGAGTAGCCTTCAAAGGAGTTATCAATTAAAGAAGCTTATGCCTTTGTTCATCCACCAAGAAGTCCGGTTTCGTTGTATGATTTGGTCTGGTTCAAGGAGATTGCAACACATTATGCCTTCATCCTTTGGCTGGAAGCCCAGGAAAAGCTAAACACCTTAGACAAGTTGGTGTAACGGGGTATTATGGCTCAAAACTTTTGCTATTTATGTAACAATGACAAGTCAAACTCATCTGTTTCTAAAATGTAGCTTTGTGGGTGAAGTTTGGAAGACAGAAGGAATCCAAGATTCCTATCTTGTTCCCAATAGAGCCTTAATCAACTCTTTTGGTGCCAGCCTGAGTCATTCATGGAAGAAGACCAGTGCTTGACTAGGAAAGGAATTAGTGAAAACCAGGGTTTAGCCTACAATCTGCCACTTGCTCACATGGTTATTGCATTGCCAAGTTATTGATCCATGCACCTTTTAGTTACATGGAGCTTGTATCAATAGCTCAGATCTCTTAGTATGAATCTATAGATGGGAAGTACCCTCCTTTTACTCTTTTATCTATGTTTTATAAAATCTGACATCATCCCAAAAAGAGAAAGTAGATGCCATTCAAAAAGAGCCCAGAAACATTGGCATCTGACAAACATGGACAATTTTTTGTTTTTTGGGTGAATGAGACAATATCATTAGCCACTATTCATTTCTAGTATCAAGACAACAAAAGGATACGAGGATTGAATAGTGGGTATACAATGTATATCAACTAAACAAAACACGCAATAATTGCCCTAAAGATGAATTTTATGTTACTACTATTTCCATTCACCCTCCTTTCATTTCTTTCTTTCCAAATATAATAACATCCTATAGCTGTAGCCTTCCTTTGTATCCTATTCAACTATGTACACACTCTAGCTTCTAAGAAGTTTTGCATTGAATTGATTTCTAAAGGCTCATTATGCTGCCAGCTTAACACATTTTCAATTCTAACCCAAATTTCTTTAGCCAAAGGGCAGCAAAAAAAAAGATGGTTATGTGATTCCTCTTCATCTTGACACATGTAGCATTTGTTCTCATAAATGAGTCCCCAATCCATCAATTTACCCTGGGTTGGCAATTTTTGTTGAACCATCATCCACAAAATCATAGTGTCTTAGCAATGTTTCCTTGCTCCAAACCAAAGGTGCCCACACTTCCCTACTATCTCTGTTACTTGCTATGAGATAAGCATTCCTTATTAATAAGTTTATTGCTTCAACGTTTGACCAAACAAACTTATCCTTCATACCAAGGGTTGGCCTCAATTCCACTAGGTCTACCGTGATGCCATTTGATTTAGTGTTTCTTGGCCATCTCCAACTACCATCTTTAATGAAGGTGTTAAGACAAGTGTCCTTTGAGCATCTGAACAAAGCTTGATGACGTTCATCAATCCAATCTACCAAAGGTCGTTGAGAATGCCAATTATCATACCAAAAGGATATTAATTCACCTTTCCCTATTTTCCATCTCAATAAGTTCCTCGCTAGTAGTCTCAATTGGAGAATCTTTTTCCATGACCAAGTGGCATCGCCTGGAATTTTAATGCTCCATATGCTTCTTCCTTTAAGCAATTAATTTTTAACCCAACTAAGCCATAAGGAGCTACCATCATCCTCACAGTGTCCAAATGTAAATGTACTTGAGCTATACCACTCTATTCCATAGTTTAATATCAATGAAGCCAAGCCCTCTTCATTCCTTAGCTTACACATATTCTTCCACTTAACTTTTGCCTTTGCTTTTACCTCATCATTCCCATTCCAGAAGAATCTTTCTAATTTTCTCTCTATTTGCTCAATAATAGAGACGGGCAGAATGAATATCATAGCACAATAAACCTAGATAAAGAACAATACACTCTTAATTCTTGATGAAAATTTGTCTATAAGAGCTCCATAATCTAACTTAGATAAGCCTATATGACGACAAAGAGATTCCAAGATATCTAATGGGAAGTATCCCAACTTCAAAATTCATCAATCTTATAATATGTTCTTTGATATCTGGTCTAACTCCACTTAAGAAAATCAAACTTTTTGAAGAATTTGCATGTAGACTAGATAGCTCTTACAATTCCTCTAGCCCCTGTTTAATGTGATGCAGTGTATTGATGTCTCCTTTTGAAAAAATCAAAATATCACCAACAAAGCACAAATGATTTAGTTTTTCCTTCTTACATCTCCAATGGTGACCCAAATCATCCATTTCACTCTTTTCCTTCATGATATAAGAGAAAACCTTCACAAAAAGCACAAAAAAGTATGGAAATATAGGGTCTCCTTGTCTTAAACTCTTAGATGAAGAAAAGTAACCAACAAGCTCACCATTTATATTGATGGAAAATTTTGGAATGAATATGCAAGCTATCGCCCATTTAATAAAAATAGTTGGAAACCCAATAACTCTGACTACTTTCTCTATAAAGCTCCACTTGATATTATCATAAGCCTTAAAGAGATCCACCTTTATTGCAAATCTTGCTCCTTTATTATCATTATGGTAACCTCTTATAAGCTCTTGAGCTATTAAAATATTATCCATAATCCTTCTTCCTTTGATGAATGTCGATTCCTCCTTACTAACCAAGAAGTTTAATATAGCTTTAAGTCGATCTGCCACCAATTTAGAAATATACTTATAGATAGTGTTGCAATATGCAATAGGATGAAAATCAACAAAAGATGATGGATTCTCCTTCTTCAAGACAAGGGTCAAATAAGTGGAGTTGATTTCACTCAAGATCCTGCCTAAAGCAAGAATATTCTTGATAGCCAAACAAACTACCTCACCCACTATATCTCAAGCCACCCTGAAAAAATTAACACAAAACCATTAAGCCCCGAGGCCTTATCCTTAGCCATAGCCCACATGGTCTTCTTAATATCCTCATTTAAACAAGGCCTAATAAGAGATTTAACTACAAATGTTATAATCCTCTTTTTTATCAAACGATAAGCCTCGAATCCTCCATACAAGGAAGGGACCTTTCTATTAGAAAATCTTGAAAATAACGAACAGCCATGTTCTTCAACTCATCCGGACTTTACACTTTTTCATTGTCTTCATCGAGAATGAGGGTTAGACAATTTCTAAATTGTCTTTGCTTGACTTGACCCAAAAAATATTTGTTGTTTCTATCCCTAAGCTTAATCCACATGGCTCTTGATTTTTGTCTAAGTAATGACTCCTCAACACCACTCCAATAACAAAAGTCGGCAAAACATGGCTTTTCTTTGTCCCCAATCATCAACTTCAATGTTCAATCTATTTGAGGTTTGTATATTTTCAAAATCTTCTCTAGCTTTCCTAACACAATCAGAAATAATAGTAAAATTTCTAGTATTTAGGTACTTCAGTTTTGCTTTGAGAATCTTCAATTTCTTACATACTCTGAACATTGGCGAACCATCAATATGGATTGACCAAACCTCTTTAGCAATACTCATGAACTCGAGATGTTCTATCCAAAAATCAAAAAACTTAAAATACAAGAGAGGAGCCAACAAAGAAAGGAATCACAAAGTGAAGAATGATCAAATAAACTCGGATAACAAACCTATACTTTCGCTTGTTGAAAAGAGTCCATCCAAAGATCATTAACAATAGCCCTATCTAGTTTTCAAAGAATCAGGTTAGAAGAATTTTGGTTAAACCATGTATGTAGAGGACTCAAAACTCTCATGTCTTCCATTTCTAATTGAAAGCAAGCTTTATTGAATCTTTCCATTCTATGAGTTAGATTTTCCGCTCCAACTTTTTCCTCAACAAAACGACATTCATTAAAGTCCCCTAAGATTATCCAAGGCATATCAATATCCTATTTCAGCTCCATCAACCCATCCCATAATTCTTCCCTTTCAATCTCTCGGTTCTTAGTATACACAAAAGCGATAAATAAGGATAAATCTTGTTGCATGTAATTACAAAGGTAGTGTAAATACTAGTCAGTACCTCTAATCACATGAACATCCCAAACATCTGGCCTCCATATCACCCAAAGCCGCTTCTTACACTAAGATTCAACATTCCAAAAGTACAGTTACGAATACGTACAAAGTTTTGATTTTTCACTTTTGGTTCCAAAATGCCACAAATTGTGACATTCCTTTCTCTACAAAATCTCTTTACATCCTTATTCTTCAATGGGTCATTCAACCCCCTCACGTTCCAAGCTCCTATCATTATATATATATAGAAATAATAAAGTGCCCAAAGTAGTCAACTAGATTTTACATGTATAGGAGCTCCTTATACTTTTCTCGATCTTTTTTCTTCTTTTCTGTTTTTTCCTTTTCTTTGTTACCATAATCCATTCCTCCTCCTTTATCCCTTCCAAGCTTAGATTACAACCAGAATCTTTAGAATTCTGCATAGACTACATTTTTTTTTATTTCTACAAAATCCAAAGAAGTATCTCAAGAATTTAGCACCCTAGATGGTGTGGACAATAAATCCTCATCTTCACAAGATCCTGACATATCTCCTACACACCCAGAATCTACCATCACTCCACTGGAAATTCCATTTGCCCTTACCATACTCTAGCTTAACAGTTTCCACCGCCTGTCCAAGGTTGAGCCCGAAGATTTGACAGCAGAGTTAAAAAGACGCTTTAATCCATAGCCTATTCCTTCACCAAGATAGAAGAATAAATTCTTCCCTCTTCCCCAACAACTTTCGCCTCAATAGGTGACTCAAAGGCCTTCTTCTCCATAGCTCCTCCTCGAAAAGATGAAGCAATAGCAGCTTTGCAAAGTTCTACTGTCGAAGCTATCTCTTTGCCCTTACTTGGCGCAACCAAAGCTACCACCCTACATGTCATGCCATTCTCCTTCTTTGCATCCCTAAAGGTTACTCCTTTTGAAGGGGTGACCTATTTAGTAGATAGAATCTTTGTTCATCGTTTTAGTTGTTGGGGAGAGATTTTCATTCATGGACAACTCTGTAGCAACAACCTCAATACTTTGTTGGATAGGGCATGATTTATCATTATGTCCAAATACTTTGCATCTTAAACATCTTAGGGAAGGATGATTATATTCAACATCCACATGGTGTCGTAACCTATCTCTACATTCCATTTCAAAAGAATGGACAAAATCACTCTCCACTTCTATCTCCAAATGTTGCTCTAGCAAACTTAACTCTTTCATTTTTAGCCGTTATGATGTCCACTTGAAGTGGATGTCCAATGACACTCACCGCATAACTCACCCCTTCATTATGCAAAAATTCCATAAGAATTCCCTATAGCCTAACCTAAACTGGCATTTTTCTTAGCCAAACTCTGTTAAAAAAACATGCCTACTCTCCATCTCTCCAAAATGATCAACTGAGATCCAAAATACTAAGGTTGTTAGAGAACCTGAGTGAAAGATTCATCATCTCTAAATTTGAAGAAATAATAACCACAACCATTAATTAAAACCTCCAACAAACCATCTCTTTCGCAAGTTGACTTAGCAAAATTCTGAACTTGGGGAAAAAGCTATGTTTCTTCCCCAAAAATACCTAACCAAAGTATATTTCCAAATAGCTTCACCTATAACCAATATAGCAGGAGGAGACTTAACGACTATCTTGTCCCCTCACGACAAGGAGGATGGTAAGAAAGAGTGAGATTGAGCTTTGATTTGTAAAGGGGGTCAGCAGGTGGAGACACCACCTCTGCAAAGGAGCAACAAGAGGTTTTAGGTGGAGGTTGGTTTTGTGATACCAAAACTCCTTTTTACGTAGCTATCTTTTCTACGTCCTCAGCAAACTAAACCATTTTCTGCTCAGTAAAACTGCTCAAAGAATCACCTAAAGGGGCTACCCTTGATTGCACATTATGTCCCACCAAAGGGGAGCCAAGCCTATGTGCAAAGTCAGCTTTTGTCTCACAAACTTTTTTGGCTGCTGGCTTATTAGAAATAGGTCGCCCCTCCTCTAAAGATACACTAGCAACCTCAGCATCTAACGAGGCCTTTTTCTCCAAAACTACCTTAGGTTTAACAACCACTTTCTCCTTCATCAACCTAGTAGATGAAGAACTACCCGAGGAGGATGACTAATGAGAGGCATGCTTCGACTTTTTCTTCTTCATAGACACTAAAGGAACAAGACCTACACCACCACCAATGTCCACTCCCACCAAAGGAGTTTTCTTGGCTCTACAAAGAAGGTACGCATACTAGTTGAAAAGCAAGCAAGGAGCCAAGATCCGACACAAGGATCAAAGGGAAAGGAAGAGAAAACCAAGCTAGAAAAGACACCACAGAAGCCAAAGCACACCTAAAACCCTAACAAGACTTCACGAACAAAACCCTAAACACAAGAGAGAGAGACTAAGAGAGAGAAGGAAGGGGACAAGGAAAAACAAAATCCTCAAAGTACAAAGCAACAAGAGGGGCGACAAAGAAAAGAAAAGAGATGAAGATAGAGAGGAGGGAGAAGGCAAGGACGACCACTTCAAGAAACAAAAACTGAGAAGACAAAGACGAAGAAACAAGAAGAGAGGAGAGACACACTACAGATGATGGTCAAAAAGCCAAAGGGAGAGATGCTGGAGACAAGAAGGAGAGGAAGAGATTAGGGAGGAAGGTCTAGAGAGAAGGCAAAGGATTTTCTCTCTCTAGACATTTTTTCAAAGTCAAGTTTTAAGATCCAACAATTGTTAAACATGGACAATATTGCCTGGAAAATTCTATGGTTTGTCAAAACATGCAAAATGCTTCTTCACATGCCACGTGCTTTAGCTTCCAAAATTTGCATACACAACATTTCACAAACAAGCTTAAATCTAGAGACCTTGGAAAGGAAAATAATACCTTCCACTTTGGCTTCCCCTCCGTTTCCAGGGATATTTCATCAATAAATGATGCAAGTTCACCAAACATAATTTCACAAGCTTCCAAGTGTGAATGACCAAGTGCCATGGTGGCTGCATGCTGCCCCAATTAGAAGAGGAGGAACAAAAGAAAATGAAACTGTTAGCATACTCATGAAAAAGGAAAACAGAAAATGCAAATAAATTGATGAATATATACACATTTAGTTAACACCCAAATTAGATAGACTTCCTAAAAGAAGGAGCACTGTATTATTCCATTTCAAGAAAACCTGTTTTGTACGTCAGTTCATATTTAAAAATCATCACAATTTCATTCTTGACAGAATTGATAGTGACACCAAGCAATGTGTCAATCATAACTTTGGGGAACAGATAGATATTGCAACTTGTTTCATTCTTGGGAATAAAAATATTTGTTGAAGACCTCATCAAAGATATGACAAAGATGTTAACAAGATGATAACATGACTCAGAACATCAGAATATAAGGGAAAATGAGATGCTTTAGATTATTGATCTTATCTTGGGCAAAAACTAAGATTGAACTGTAGCTCTGTGATTAAGATGCACAGGAATTGTACAGATAGACCACATAACCGGTAGCATATACTTTAGATTATTCATAGAGACAATAAGAGATGCTGCTCCTGATACCAAGCTATGATTGAGCCATCTAATAAATGTTCTGGATAATTTATTCCAGTGCTTAGAGCAAATCGACGACTGTTTGTATGTGACATTCAAACCCACAAGGTTAGGCCAATCCAAGCAATACATCTGTCTGTTTACTCCTGACCTCCATGTCAGGTCATAAATTACATATTATAATTCCTCATGGAGGCATAGTTCTGCGCATTTCAATTGTCATCTCCAAGTAAGAGATTAATTTTATCTCCAAGTAAGAGATTAATTTTATCTACTTAACTTTCTACACCAAAAAGTTTCTCACCAAAAATATTATCATATACTTACCGTGTATGCTTCAGATCCAGATTTTAACGCGGAGAAAATAAGATGGTAGAGTTCTTTGCTTGCTGCCAAAACTCCTGCTTGTCTACTATCCGGTGGGCATGAACATAAAAACATTGCATATAAAAGCCACTGCTCGAGCTTATTCTCTGCATCCTGAGCCTGATTAGCTTTACCACCAAGCTCAACAGGAGTAATATGTGCAAGGCGTTGCATGACCTGCAACCTAGATATGGAAAGGAAAGTTGAAATGTCTCAGTATTTTACTTTAGATATCATATTTCGAATATTCCCATTTTATTTTAGTTAGTTACTTTGAAGGCTTTATTTATGGCCCATATAATAAGAGCTAATTAACAATGTTAAGATATTAAATTCAATAATGTAAGATATGAATTTCAATAGCTATATTTGTGCAAATCTGATTAACAAAAAATCAAGTTATATTAGATACATAAAATATGTTAGTTTTCTTTAAACCTAATTTTAAGGTATTTGATTTTGTATGTGATTTGATTCTAATGAATAATTATTCATCTATGTAATAATAGAGATGGGCGATTCATACAAACTATGCTATTCCCCTTACTTTTTCAGATAAAAATTCTTGAACCTCAACTACACAGACAACGAGGAAATGTTTAATGTATTATTATCGTTCTATTTCACTTATAACTATTTATAAAAAAAAAGATTGAATGCTTACAAAAAATAAAACCATCTCATCAAGGAAAGATCAGCTGTCCTGTTGCACCTCAAAACCTTTAAAATGACCATCCCACTCCCATTAAGGAGCACAAATGAATGTCATAAGAATTAGATAGATAATGTGCACAAGGAATTATCTACCAATCTTGACATTTGGATGAGAATGTTCAATATAGAAAATGGATGAAGGTTTGCTTACTTTGCCTGTTGAACAGAATTAGGACATAGCTCAGCAGCATACTTGACAAGCTCACTCAGACAGCGAGCCCACCTATTCTTATCTGGGCTCTCAAATATTATAGATTGAAGTGTCACATCTGGAGGAATGGCATCAGATTCTCTTCTTAAATCAAAAGGTCGCCCAGAATCCCAATAGCAACTCTGAACGATTTCATCCTGGAATGCATAAAGTAACATTATACAGCATCTTCTGGAGAGGGGAAGGGAAATCAAAATAAAAATATATGAAGAAAAGGAGCTTACTCCGTGCTCTTCCAAAACATCAATTATAAAGATTGGTTGTGCTTCACTTATGAAATAATCATCTGACTGCTCACGCATTGAAAGGCTCTTTACATCATTCCTCAAGGCACGAACACATCGCAGTAACTCTAAGGCAGTATGCCGGATCTGACTGTCTACTGAACTTAGAAATATAAGGCCGACTGCATCTATTTCAGATGCATGAAACTCAATGATCTCCACTGATTGATGGAAAGAAGGCTTTTTGAATCCCTCATGCTCCCGCTCAGCACCCTTTACATTTTCTGAACTAACTTCAACTGTATTGTCAGAGAGACATGCTCGCCAAAAACGCATTAGTTCCAGCAGACGTACCAATGACGTCTGGATAAGAAGGGGAAACTCATCAGGGAGTTTCAGGATGAAGTTGGCCATCCCTCTCATAACTGCATAGCGTCTGTGAGGAAGATATCTTACAATCCTATTCAATACTTGGACTGCTTCTTCACGAACACCAGGATCTATACTTATACCATGCTGAGGTATTATTTCAGTTATTTTGTCACTTCTTCCAACTTCTTCTATCAAATAAGGAATGCACTTTAGCACTGATCTGAAAAGAGATCCTTGAGCCTTATCCTTGGTCACAGCATCTTGAGAAGAAGTACAACACACAAAAGTTTAGACATGAGAGATAACCAACTAAGGGCAGCAAGAAGGAATAACCATTATGTATATAAAGAGGCCAAATATAAACATGAGTGTGGCCAGGCTCAATTTCATGATTAGTTTTATCCTGAAAACCATGAAGAATCTCATCATATGCTGCTAGAGTCTCCATCTGTCTACAACTGAAACGGATAAGTTTTTACTATATATAATTATTGGAAAAGAAAAGAAGAAGAAGGGGCAAAAAAAAAAAGAAAAGGAAAAAAACTGTTTCTGTTAATTGAATTTTTGCCATAACGAAACAAAATAAGCTTTGGTTCACGACATCTTCTCCATTCATAAAAAATGACCAAAAGGAAAATGTTCAGCCTCCACCAACTTCAGTTATAGAACAACTATACTCAATGCATGTTCAATACTTTAATTGATTTCAGTAGTAAAGCATGTTACCTATGGTTGTTCTCGAGGAAGTTAAAAGGGCTTGACAATAAGTTTTATGGCAAGTTCTCAATATTGACTCTATGGCAGCCTTCACCTTTGGCATATACATATGATGGCCAAAACCATGCCCTGCACCCATGGAAAATTCCAAATTATATTGAGGTAGAAATTTCATCATGCACATAAAAAAAGAAGCAGCATCAGATGAAATAGGAAATATGTCAGGACACCTTTGAATATTTCAAGGCCACTATGCTGTCTTGAAGGAGTCATGACAATAGAAAGCAGAGCACGAAGACCTATAACTTTTGCCTCACTGGGACTATCTTGCTTGAGTAATTCCAACACCATGTGGTTCATTGCAAAGTCAAGATTATGTTCTGCTATGGTCACGCAGAACTCAACAATTTTATCATGTTGCACATCCTGACTGAGTAGTCCTTTCCTTAAAACCGACAAAAGCTGGGAGGTGACACTGTCTAAGTAATCCCATCTGCGATTTTGGGCATGGCCAGATGCATAAACACTCAAATAGAATCTCATAACCCGGTGAAGGCAGTCCAAAGCCATGAACCGATGATTCTTATCCTGCATTTATTTTATGTATATTAAGAAACATGACACAACACAAGACTTCAAGAATCTTTTTCTTCATCTAAATGTACTCAAACTCCATTAGCAGATAAATGACTTGACTTACTCTAAGAAGTTTGTAGAGTTGATCCATGTGAGAACTTAAGCTGCTATTGAAAGTTTGAGGATCACCAAGACAAATAAGAAGAGTTACCAAGGGATAGCCAACCTACCACAGAGGGGATTCAGATATGGTATAAGAGTCAGCAAAGAGAGGATCACAACCAAGATGACTGACTAAACAAAAAGCAACCTGCTACAGCATATAAATTAATTTTACTTCATTTGAAATTCAAAATAATTTTCCCCCTTTTGTGGCAAGAACTTTGCAAGTTCAAACTCTCTTTACTAGCAAACATAAATTTAACATTCATTGCAGTGAAAGAATCTAAAGTAGAAGAAACAGACAAATGGCAAAGCTTCCGTCTTGTCCATGAGCCATGCAGAGTGACAATCAACTTACAGCAATATGTTTGCTTTGCTTATCCATCCATTGCATAAGTTGGCCCCTTATTCGTCCCACTGCTTCGTACCACAAAGTGAGAGCAGGCTCTACACCAGCCGGAGGCCACTGGCTTTTTCCACCATCAGCAAGTGGTGCTAGGATGTTGGAAAGCATGTTACATAAAGCATGATGCAGCTCACTTTTTCTTCTATTTGGAGCTCGGTTAAGTGGATTTGCTTTCGCTACAAAAGAAGCTGAAGCATTCAATCCACCCTCAGTTTTGACCTGTGATAGTCTTACTGTCATAACATGTTCTCATGCATATTGAAAAGACAGGAAGAAAATGTAACAGAAATTCTACCCCAAGCTTCAGATAGCGCATTCCATTGATGATGCACAGAGTTTCACTTCGTGCAACATTACTATCAATTGAACGAGTCTTGAGCTCATCAAAGAAGCGTTCAGTCACAGAACTAAACCTGAGATAAGGAGAAGTACAAAAGAGAGGTTACTTCAAATCAGTTATAGCCACAGCATCTGCTGCCTCCCAAATAACTGGAAAAGCTTGACATATTTAAACTTTTACACACTCTGTCCTTTCAGGAATATACTTTTATTGAGAAATAATGTATCTTTGTTTTACTATTTTATATATATGCATTTCTAAAAGATATTGTTAGATTGATGTATATCTATTGTGGAAAAAGTTCAAGAAGTACAGCCACAGGAAGCCCTTCTGGTGGAGTTAATCAATTATTGAGAGTCGAATGATGAAGATCAGATGGAAAATGGTTGAGTTAATGTGAGTTTTGGGAGAAACTCACTATATGGGGGAATTTATGTTAGGAATATAGTTATACTAAGAAATAAGATATCATTTATTTTATTATTTTCATATACATTCATCCTCAGGAGGTATTATAGATGTATATTTTATTTGGGAAAAATTCAGGATAATAATCTTGTATAAATAAGCATTTATACAATGGTAATAGACAGAGAAGAGTTATTATCTGATATACGGTTTCAAAAAGACTGGAAGATTCTCTCTCAAAGAGTCTTCAAGATATTGGAGTGCTTTCTCTAGCAAGTACTCAAAACACCAATAACCATTTGTTCTGACTTAAAGGAAGGAATCTAATAAACTAAAACTTTTCTTTTTTAGCTAAATTGGTTAGACGTGTTGCAAACAAAAATATGTACAAAGGATACAAATATGGCAGCTTAAAAGCTGTAACATACAGAAAAACAGCTGCATTATCCAAGAGGTGAAGTAGAAAAAACACAAAGTACAACTGCAACGCCGTACCAATAGAGACTCCATTACAAACTTTCAAAACTAAGTATTTAGCATTCAAAGGATGATACTCCACTTCTACTTCATTGTGTTCCTTCAAAATATATTAAACAGCAGTAGAAAAGGTGACCTTACATGATTAAAAGTCTGCGGAGGAATTTGACTAAGATCATCCAATCCCTAAAAAACTAGTTAAGTCTTACCCTCTCTTTGACTCCCTTCCAGACTTCATCAGCATAAGAGCACCTGAAAACAAATTTTCTTGGGACTCTTGTTCCGAAAGGCAGAAGGCAAAGAAGACAAGTATCTGTGGGATCACACCCCACTCTAAAAGCTTATCCATTGTCAAGAGCTTCCGTTGTACAGAAAGCCAAAGAACAAAGGAGAAGCAAGGGATGTGCTTCTTAACCACGCCCACCAAGTCCAAGGAACATTTGCATTTGGATGTCTTAATCTTTCATATGCAAGCTTGATCGAGAAGCCTTTAGAGGGTTTAGGTTTCAACAAAAGTATGTTTAGGCCATCAGCTCTTGTAGGAGGACAATAGGACAAGAGGCTCCAATCACATCCCAAAAGCTGTCTTGAGGCCTACCCAATCATCTTGGTCTAAAATGGAGCAAAGATATTCAAAGGAATATGCATTCTCTATGGTTTGAAATATTCGGACAAATAATAAGGATTTTTCTGCTTGTATTATCCACCATAGAGAAATCGACTTGCCAATTATATCAAACCATAGAGAAATCGACTTGCCATCGCCTATTCTTCAAGCAATCCATGGCTTAAAAGTGTCTCTAAGGGCTAGTATTTTGCAGCACATGCAGTGACAGAGCTAATGCCTTAACAGCCCAAAAAATTCTACCTTTGAGCAAGGTAGAGTGCACCCATCTAACCCATAAGCTGAGTACCTAACAATCCTGATTACATAGTAAACTGCCCATTGACCAGATCTACAACCCCTGTCAATAACAGCTCTCACTAGTAAATAATTAAACCTCATAAACTGATGCACACAAAAATGTTCAAAGAAAAGTAAAATGCTTAGCAGAAAGGCCACTTTGTGAAATCATGAAACTTGTCCTTTCCATAGAAAAAAGAGAAAGGAAAAAGAAAAAAGAAAAAAGAAAAAAATCAGCATAAAGCAAAGAATAAATCAAGAATTATTTAAAGCAAGAATTGGCTATCACAAAAGAGAGATGATATTCCCCACATATTTCATTTTAGAAAAATTGCACATGTTGAACCAATCAACTAGCAAAGCATGAGTTTTAAATTAGTTGCTTCTTGTTTTGTACAGGCAGCAGAGACAGCAATAATCCATAGATACCTTTTGGGTAAGTTCAGATTTTTTTGTTCTTCATTAATAAAATGTAACCAATCCATAGATACTTGAAAATGCCTGAAGCATATAGCTGAATTTTGGAAGCATTTTGCATGAAAAAAATGTTTCAAGTATGCCCTTATTCTTTCAGAATCTTTTATTGACAAATATCTGAATGAAAAAAAAAAATTAATCAATATTCAGAAGTATACCAATTATATCACATAGGTGGCAGGGTAATCTAGATGGCTGAAGTGTGTGGCAGAATAATGAAGGAGGAGCACCTGCTCCCCCAGCTTTGTAGTTAGTAAAAAAGCCACCAATTCAGGGTGCTGATTATAAGCTAAACCCCACTAAAAGTTCCAAGCATTAAAAAACCAGCATTAAACTTTAAAGAATGACTGTCGTCCTCTCCTCATAGAAGATATATTTACTTTGAATAAGTTATGCAGCCATAGTGAACCAAAATGATAATGTATCTAGCCATACAGCATATCAATATATTAGCAGTTCTACATTAACAGCTTCCATAATTGCTGCACTACAATGTTCCACACAATAATCAAAGCCTCATTATGACATATATATGACACAGGAAGTATATTAAAGTCCATCAACATCCGCATACTTCTAATCATGCTTTGCATTAAGTGGCCGGTTTATGCATGCCTGCCTACCTGATCCGGGATAGAGCACCCAAGAGCTGAGCAACCAAGTCTAACAGAAGTCCTCGCAAGTCAACCAATGATGGATATTCGACCTGGCTTACTACCCTAAAAAGATGACAGTCATGTGAGTCCATAAGCTAAACTAAAGAAAGTGAAAATAATATAAGTGAAATTAATATAATGGCGTTATGTGAGATTTAGAAAGCCAGCTAGAGTATATTTTTCATAAATTTACCTATTCTTTAGTATTCACTTTCCAGACAATCAATGTTTCTAAGGATTACTACTCAACACTCTTGCCCATTATCCTTTTTAAAAAAAAAAAAAATTCATTATAAAATGTTCATCGATAATCATTGAATCAAGACAAAGAGTATGACAATTTCCTCATGAACGAAGCCTAACATACTCAACAAATAGCATCAACCTCACAAATTTCTTACAGAGCACACCCATCATATGGAAAACAAATTACTACTAGATTCTTTCAACATGACATTTATTTTTTTCGTATTGATCCAAAGTGGTAATTATCAACATTTCAGAAGCAAGAATAAACTTTAGAGCTTTGTATCCATGAAAAGAGCTTATCTAACTAGCTCAGTAAGATTTGCTAGCTTAAGTAACCAATAGAATTGGCAGCATAGGAACTACAAGTCCATGATAGACATCTTAAAATTGAAGATATAAAGCTCAGTATAAACAAAAGAAGCTCACTCCTTACAACTCACACCCATTTTTGCTTCAATTAAATAGTGGACTGTACAAGTTCCAAATGATTTCAATGAAGTCTCACCTGTCAGCATTGATTAGCCAGTCAAAAACAAAATTCTCAAGACCCTTCCAAAGCGTTTCTGCCATGATGATAAACAACTGAATTAGTTCTCAGAAATGAGTCACAATCATTGAGCAACAACTTGGCAAATATCCAAACCTGTCAGTCCTTCCTGCGGACAGCATTCTACAAAGCGAATACACGCAGAGCAAAAGATGCATTCCACAGCAAGCTGACACCATGAAAACATTAGCAAGAATTAAAAAGCCAAACACAAGAAACATGCAGTTAGAAAAAGGAGTTCGTTGTTATCAAGATCTCTCCAAACAAATTATAATCTGTGGTCCACTCAACAAATAAATATGCAATCAAATCACAGAATCAAACTAGATTTTTTTTGAGTTTGGAATGGAGAAATTCAAGATTAACTTAGGAGACTTTCTTTGACAGCCATGCTTAGGTGCAATATAGAAATAGATCAAGCAAAGGAAAGAGAGGTGTGCTTACTGCAGTCTATTTATTTTTCATCTTTTCTTCTCCTTTCAAGAAACCAACTGCCTTTAATCCAGAGTAGTGATTAAAAAATATATAATAAAATAAGCCACACTTTAAGCCATTTTCATTTTTGAGTCATAGTATATGGAAAGTTAAGAAAACCACTACATGCAAACCGTAACATATATGAGGACTTTAGACACTTTAACATAAACCAGGACTTTACTAACATGAAGATTATGGAATTTATTATATTAAATTGAATGGAGAGATCTAAAGGTTCTAATTGCCATCGCATGTGATTTTCTTACCATCATGCATTATTTTTATACTGTTCCCATGCAAATTGAGAACAGAAAAATAGAAGTCCTGGAACCTATTAATTTAATTTAACATTGTGGATCTTGTGGGTTCTTGGTGTTGTTGCATGCAAAAAGCTTATTAATTTTCCTCACTGTTTCCCATTCAAATTTGTGAACAGGAAAATAAAAATTCTTTCGGTGGTAAGAGGTCAAAAGTCAGCAGATCATTTGGAACGTTTGTTCCATCAAAATGAAAGATGCAAAAAACTTCCAGGTGGAATTGCAATAACCCTAAAGCTATTGGAGCGTTGCTTAAACTCTGAAAAATGACTTCAACTCCCAAAAGCTTTTGAATATATGCTTACCCCTAAATCACCACTAAAATTCAAAAAGGTCACTAAAAGGACCATACTTATCAACACTTTTGAGGCTTTAGAGAAGGTTTGACGTGCATATTTTTCAAAAGCTTTGGGGAGGTGAAAGCACAATTTAGAAATTTAGAGGACCTATCAACACTAAATAGTAATAGGGGTATATTTGCACTTTTCCCTAACTTCCAGCAAGGTGTATCCATATAAGTGTTTCTTTAAGTCCATGTTTGCAATTATTAAAATTTCCACGCAAATTGACAGCTTGAAGATTCCAATTTCATAAGTATCTTTCCATATTGACCAAGTTCATGGGGGAAAAAAAAAAAGCAAGTTTCCTACAAAAAGTGAGAATATATCCCTAGGTACATCAAAATTAGATGCTGACCTTTCTCTGAAAAGTAGAGGCATCATTTGCACCTTTGGGGGATTCACTGCTACATAATAGAGTAACAGATTAATTATGAATCAGTCAATGTCACTGTAACAGATAATTTATCATATATATATAGTATGCATGAGAAGGGAAAGAGATGGAGGATATTATCTTCAGTCATAATCATTGTGACTAATAACAATAAGCCTTTTTTTTTCTTGTTATGGTAAATTACAATGATTAAAAAATTGACAAAAAGAACAGTATCTTTTGATTAAAAGTCCATTACTTATATGGAATGACCAATTACATGTACAAACTCAAAACAACATACCTTCTTTTTTTTGGGTAAAGTACATACCTTTTTGTTGGTAATTGCATAATAAATATTAATAGGGTAAAGCAAAAGCAAGGTGGCATCTAAAAATTACATGGTTTGGGATATTGCCTGTATTATGTAGTACTATCTGGTCTGGCTATCTGCAGGTTACAAAGGCTTACTCATGTTCACCCAAGTTTCATAACATTCCTAAAATAATTAATGGCTATCCTAAGACAGTTCGGGTGGTATAAGATGACTGTATTTAAACTTCCAGCAGCAGTTGAATTGCACCTAATTCTCATCTCCTGTTTCCCTTCCTCCAAATGAAATACATGGCTGCTGCAAAGATGAATTTCCACATGCACATCATCGGATCTTAGACTTAGCTAGTCTCACCAGCCCTTCCAAAATTTAATTCCCGTCAATGAAATTCCTCTACACCCCACTTCCATTGATAGTCCTTGCCAGTTGCTGGTTTAGAAAAGTAGTTGAAAAAAAATTTTTGAGAAGTTTCCAAGCCATTGTTGCATAGATATCCATAGCATGATATTAGTTAGTAATACCCCACTGATCAGTTCAACGGTTGCTTCTTTCAGAAGAAGAGCCAAGGTAGAGAAAAAGAACAAAGCATACTAAAGAATCACTTAAGAGAAGGTACATAGTAAAGGAGTAGAATGATTACCTTTCTCTCCATCTTAAAAGAGCCTCCAAAAGAGGTATTGGTGTATGTCTTGCAACCATAGCCAACGAGTCCAATACTTGCTCATAGGCAGGGTCTGATGGTCGCAGATATTGTCCATCCTGCAAAGCACAAAGATAAAAGAAAAAAGAAAATAACTCATTAATATCAAATTAGCAGATATCAAAGGAGGCACCTCGTATCTTTATTGACAAGATAAGTAGTCATTTAAGGATATTGTGTATGACACTCCAATTGCACAGCTTCTCGTGTATAAGCAGCTTTACCCAACTTCCTAAATATGCTTTTTCCAACACTTAAAACTGATCAGGAAAATATTAAACATGCATTCTAAAGACCTCTGAGTTCTCTCTAGAACTGCCACCCTAAGAACCATCTCTTAAGTTAAAATTTCAATGACACTCTCTATCCTTTCCTCTCCTCTTCTTCTTACTTCTAGTTCCAGTTCTGCATTAACTCTTTTAGTGTTAAATTTTTCCTGCCGTTTCTCAAGTACTTAGTATATGGGCTTTCAAGTGTCATGGAGTTTGTAGCAGTGTTCATGTTGTTTTGTTCCCCTTTCTCTGACCTTGCAGCAACCTCCCTCTCCCTCCCCCTTCCTTTTTCTCCCTTGCACCCACCAGGGTCATCTAAACCTTCCTTCACTGACCAAAAAGACTAAAAGAGTTCCCCCCCACCTTCCAGACCTCCAAAATCTTCTTCTGCTGGCCTCATAAAAAAACAATCACCCCTCTCTTCAAAGCCCCACATATGAAAACCACCCTCTCTTCCTAAAACCATGCTCACCCTCATGCTTTACCACCCTTGGAAGCAGCAAAAAGCCTTTGTTTTGGGTCAACTCCTGGTCTGCAGTTTGCAATAGCATAGAAGGCCGAGATGACAACCACAATCACACTGAAACTAGTTTCTTTCAAGGATTCATCACCCAAACACTGATTTTCAGCAAATGGCAGAAGCACCAAAGATCCATGACACAGGTTTTCTATAAGGAACTCAGACCAATACCACAATAAATTGCATCTCCACCGTCCAATAACCAAAGAGATCCTCTTCAGTGTAGGCGCCAAAATCAACACTCAAGGAGCAATAACTAAATCTTCCTTGGGACAAAACACTACCGCATGAAGCATGTTCATCAAAGTATTTGTCTTTCGTTTTCTCGGGGTTCACAGCCTTTCCCCGGAGTTCCGAACCCTGCTTTTTTCTGCAGCATTGCATAAACTCCACTTTCATGTGAATTGTAACCAATCAAAACAGCTATTTCGAAAACCATTTCGCAGAATCATCATACCCAAACTTAAGCATTCAGAAAAACTCCAAAACAAGCTCATTCCATGGTTCAGATAAAACCTAACTCCATCGACACACTAACACAATTACACCAAATCCCATTCTTTCTAGACGTAAATAAATCATGAAACTTTTACTATATCGAATCTAGACTTTCCTATAATTTTATTACATAAATACATCAATAATCAAACAAAACAAGTATGTTTTAGCAACTGAATTCAATCGAGGGAGGTAAATGTAATCGTACCTGGGCCTGAGCAGTTTCGATTCGACGGCGGGCGAGTGGGAGGAAGCGCTGAAGAAGCGCGTCAACGATCAATTTCGCGGCGCTTCCTGGCTTCATGTTTTAATCGGATCGTTTACGTTGGATGATTCACTTGTTTGACAACTAACGAATCCGATTCGAACTTTTCCAAATTTCCATGTTCTTCTTTCCTTTTCCTCTTCTGCTTCAGTGCAACACCAACCTGTACACTTCGTTTTCAGCCAAATAAGACACTCCTCTTTGAATTTTCCTTTTTTTTTCCATGAAAGAAAATTAAATTAAAGGAAAATTAGGTTTATATTTTTTTTCCCTCCTTTCTTTGGCATGTCCAGTTTGGTGAAAAAAATATTCTCTCTTTTTTCAATAATTATTGTAATCAAACATTTTTTAGGCAGTAGTAACCAATTTTTTTTATTTAATTATACAAAAAAGATACAACCTAATTTATTTAGATAGAAAATCAGCAGCAACAATTGGGCTACAGCCTTGACCGGTAATTAGAGATGCAGTTGGGCAAGCGATTAAAACGTACCCGATTTGTGAATTCCGATAAAAATCAAGTTCTCAGAAGATATAATTTAAAATTTTATAAGGTTTATAATAGAGTTTTAAGATTAAAAGAAATCTAATAAGAGACTCGATTTATTAAAAAATATATATATAAATAAAATTATTTACTCGTAACTTTTATAACATATATATCTTATATGAGTTTTATATTATACAACATATTTATTTCTCAACTTTTATTATTATATAAGTTAATAAATATAATATTAATCTTATTTAACTCCTTTACTTAATTCCATATAAATTTTATAATAATCCGTTCTATAGAGTCTTTTGAATCTTATCAAAATCCGTCCATATAAAATCAAGAATCTTATAAAATCGAGTTTTCGGAATAAAGAATAAGACTTTATAAGTTTATAAGAAATATTAAACCCTATAAAAAATAGATTTAAGTTTCATAAAACTCATTTCAAACTTATCTGGTTGTATCTATACTAATAATTAAAACATTTGTTATTCCTTTTTATGCTTTGGGGAAGTAATTATTTTTAAAGTCGACTGGAAAGTAGAATCATGGCATTGGAAAACATTTTAATTTGATGAATGAGAGCATTTGCATCAAAAGTTTTAAAACTGCTCAATCAAAATTAGTTTATATTTAGTTGACTTTTATAATGGCATTGGAAAACATTTTAATTTGATGCTTTGAGATGGATGGATCAAGAATGGGCGAAATCCTCTTTACGTACAAGAAGTTTTTTTCCAAACAAAAGGCCAAGATAATTTCAATTCATCAGCTGAAAATCAAATGTATCTATCACTAGCATTAACCCATCAACTTAATATCACCATCTCACCGATACACTTGGGTCTTGTACCACGACAAATTGGGCTACTTGAGTTGCACCTAATCTATTGCAATTGAGGGTTCTTAGTGATCCGTCGATGACTTGCTTATATAAGGAAGTTGACAACTACCCGGTAAAATTTTGAGGATAGGATTTATTAAGGACAAAGATGCAATATCCACAAACTTTTAATATAAAATCTGAGGAATTGTTTGGTGCGAAAAAAATAGTCTACAATGAAATGGAATAAAGAATAAAATGATAAATTTAATTCTATGTTTAGAAATTTTTTGAATCATTAACTTCATTCTAATATTATGTTTGGTTATAACATATTTAAAATGGAATGAAAACATGTAGATAATAATATATGTTAAAAATGTCTTAATTATTGGATGGTATAATTAAATTTAATGTTAAATATGTAATTTTTAATAATAAGAGCTAAATAGAATTGCAACTTCACCTCCTAAAATATATAAACGAATACTCCCTTTAAGCAAGAATCACGATATGTCTTTTGAAAAACACTTCTAAGAGAAAGGGAGTGGAGCCAAAGTTGTGATAATATTTTAGGTCCATTACTATGTATCAAGCATAAGTTAATCCTAAACTCTATATTAGTTCTTCTACCCAATTTTTGCTACATCTAAGTTAGGAGCTTGAGATGGATCTTACTCTATCAAGGTAAGTTAGTGGCCTTTAATCCTTATTCCCTTTTCAATTAATATTGTCGGTAATCCTAGTTTAGATTCAACCATTATAGAAAAAAGTTAATTGAGGTAGAGTTGATAGAGATTAACGGTCGTTTCAATTAATAAAGTAGATTTAGATAATAAAAGGGATTAGCATACAATTAATTTAAGATGTCAGCATGAGTAAATATGATTAGAATCTAGTGTTTAACGGATTTATGTTAAATGGTTTATATCGAATAAAGATGAGATTTTAAAACTCGGTGTTAAATGGAAAATATAATCCAATAGTAAACTTAAAAACAAGTAATATAAGTAAGGATGTAAGTTATAGGCACCTAAGAAGCCAAAAAGTTAATTTTTAAGTCCTTAAGCTCAAGAAAGAATTTATTGGTCACGAAAAAACTTATGCAAGAATTTGAATAACTCATATTTGATTGGCTTACTATAGAACAATTGATTGACAGTAAGTTCACTTGTGAGGAATGGCAACTTTATCCCCCTTCTCCAACCTTATTACCGTATTTAGTTCCCTACATTGCAATTCTTAAGGAATACAAGTTCCTAAAATTTAGGAATTGGAATTCCTTAAAAGAAACTAAGAATCCCAATTTCAAGTCAAAAAGATCCCACTTACCAATTGTTTTCATCCTTTTAACACAACATACCACCACCTTATTCACATCAATGCACCACTCACCCATATTCACCATCAAACCCATACACCACCACCAACATCATCTAACCTATGTTCTCCATCCAATTCATGTTCATTACCACCATTTGACCCCCATACACCAACATCGCCAAACTTGTGTTCACCAGCAGACTTAGACATAGCACTTATCACCAGACACACATTCATCATCTAACCCCATTCACTACTGCCATCGAGCTCATCCATACCACCACCAACAGTCCCATGCTCACCACCAAATGCTGGCCATGGAGTCCTCAACATTTAACCCAATTGTCTTCCCTTTAATCGATCAAATAACTCTTTAGATAGGTAATTTATTATTATTAAATATCTCACCTTTTATTGATTGTTATTAAAGTTCTCACCTTTTCAGATTCTTATCTCATCATTTTTCCAATAGTTTTAAGCCTTCGATCCAGAGAGAGAGAGAGTTGATAATAGGTTAAAAGTGAGAATACAATTTGGAGATAAGGGTGATTTGAGGGTATAGTGGTCAAGCCGCAATTAAAATCTAGGGTAGGTTTTTTTTTTTTCTTAGAGTTTGCTATTTAATCGATTAGAGGGAAGAAATTATAATCGAAAGTGGAAATACTTGTTTGGTTTAATCTGTTGTTGTTGAAGGCCGTTGAGAAGGAGAGAGAAAGGGAGTAGAAAGATCAAGAGAGACAGTGTTAAGGAAAAGGTAGAGACAATTAAGAGTGAAAGAGAGATAGAATGGAAGAAGACTATGGCAAAATTGCCTTTTTAATGTCTATTACTTTTTATTCTTAATGTCCTTTTTATTAAACTAAACATTGTAATTGATATTCCCACTTAAGGGGGTGTAAAACCCACGAGATTTCAGCAACCTAAAAACGAAGTCAGATGAAAAAGTTTTCAAATAGTCCCTATAACCACTCATTTATAATAATAAAACCCTAACTAAAATAATCAAACCCTAAACATTAAACTTGAACCCTAAAAGAAGTAAAGCCTAAAACCCTAACTAAACGAGTAATAACCATAGAAATCCTAATATTTGAAAAACCCTATGATGATAATAAAATCCTAAAAAGTTCGTTAAGCCCTAGTTAAATGATTAAATATCTTGACATGACAAAAAAAAAAAAAAAACACCAATCGTAAGTTTGAATCCAACAATAAAAGTGATCAATATCACTAAACAACTAAAACCTTAACTTTCAAGCTCTTACACGAATGAAATTACTATAAACGAATATCAAACCCTAAATAAAACTTAGTTACATGTGTAAGTACTTAAATTAACTAAAGTGTAATATCAAAAATCTAACAAAACCCTAAGCACACCTTGATTGCACCTAATTAGACTGATAGTGCTTAACTACTATTGATCACCCTAAACAAACCCTAATCCCTAACCAACCTCCATTACATCTTAATTCACTACAAGTTAAACATGACTAAGGACCATAAGACAATTCCTTAATTACATTTAGTACATCATGTACCTTAAGGGGACAAGATCTTCCCAAATTTGGTAATAAAGGACAAGGGTACTTGGTTCCCTTTTTGGCAAAGTCCTTCATTACCCAAAAAACATACACTTTGTCCTCCCCCCCTCTCTCCTCTATTTCGCCAGCCACTCCTACTCCCATTTTCATCATCTCTCTCGTTTTCTAAACTCATAAACACTATAAAAATCAAACCTCAAAACACTCTCTACCTCCCCTTCCAACCAATCACCAAAACCATTATTGCCATCGGCTACCCTACCGCTGCCACCACCACTTCAAATCACCAAGCACTAAGTTCCTCACCAAACACATACCCTCTTCTAGCCCATCGATATACACTTAAGTCCATACTCACACTTACACTCACATCACAACACCCTTAAGAGGCCACTTCCACTCCTTACTCCAGTAAGTGTTTAAGTTAGTATTTCTTTGCTTTTTCTTGTAGGATAGTGTTAGAAAGTTACATTTTTATGGATAATCTTTACATTATAGCAATGCCCTAGGTGTTTTAGGGTGTTTCATGAAGAATGAGTGAGGATTAGTGAAAGAAAAACACACTTTGGTAAGAGTTATAACACTAGGAAATAGGGTAGTGTAATATAATGTTGGTTTTAGGATTAAATCATTAAGTAGAGTGATGAAACCTCCATTTCTTATGCATGTCGCCACTTACATGTTTCCACGCCACTTGTCTATACATTATTATGTTAAGATTATAGTTATAGATGAGTAAAAACATAGGTTATTTAAGTAAAATCACCCCAAAAAACAAGTGTTATATGAAAATGAGAGAAATAACCCTAACAACACAAGATAGTCACCACTTCCATGAACACTTTAAATCTATAAAATTTAATTTATCAAATTAATAACATGATTATTTAGTGTTAAATATGGTTTAGGACTTAATTAACCAAATTAAGTTGGCTAAAGTTTAGTTAAGGCTCTAAATTAGCTTAGTTAGTAATTAGAGACTTAAAAATAGTGTTAATGACCACTTTAAACTTAATAACCCAATCTGTAAACTTAATAAGTGTGGGCTAAACTTAAGGCTGATGTTGGACCTAAGTTTAAAAAGACAAGTGAGTTTAGACTCAAAGCCTTAAAATACAATTTAGGCTCAAAAAGCTCAAAAGAACTAACTTTAAAGCTTATATGGATAGACTAGATCTAAATCTTAGGTTGAAAGGCTTATAATAAGTTAATTAAGAAGCCCACTAAGCCTACAAGCTCATCTAAGACACTCACTATAAGCCCATTTGTGATTTAAAGTCTTAAACTTAGAAAAAGGACCAATTTAGACCAACAAAAGTATTACTAAGGCTCACACTAAAAATTTAAAGTGTTGGACGAAAAAAGTCCAATTAAAATACTTAAAAGGAAACCCAAATTATTAAGTATAAGGCATAAAATCAAGAACCAAACCTAAGGCCCAAACCTTAAAGTGACTTAACTTTTCATTTAGGTTTATGACTTTATAAAGCCTAAACTGAGGATTTGCATACCCAAAATAACCTCACCAAATCAAAGAACCTTCCAAAACGATGAAAACAACTATAAGATCACAAAAGACAAAGTTAAAACGAAGAAAATATGTCCGAATTATGAAAACAACTAAAATAGGGTTAGTGAGTTATAAGCTTAGGTATCTAATGCAAATAAAATACTCATAGACTTTAAATTTATTCTCTAAGTGATAAGGATACTGAGTTGAATGCAGTCAAGGACTACTAAGATTGCTAAGTGTCATGGCTAAGTAAGTATACTTGATGGGAATTAAGTTACCGAACTTTTTACCTGCAGCCAAACCTAAGGACTAAAGGGATTGGCACAACAAATCCTTCTGTTCCAACCGACCTCTACCAAGATTGAGTACTTCCTTACCAAGTCACCCTTTATGATAAGCCGTATGATTGTCTATCTTTTTGTAGTGTGCCGAATTGAAGATTTCTCACTAGCGCTCGAGCCAACCAATTACTTAGTATTTTCCTTACTGAGAAGCCAAGAAAGAGAAACTTTGGACTAATTAAGCCATCCCTACTTAAACAAGTCATATGTCCGTACTTTTTTGTCCATATCTTCTAACAACCTCACCAATATAACATCGCCATGTGTACGGTATCATATGCAGAATCCATTGCACCAATTATTGTTTTTCTTGTATATTCATTTTTACCCTTTTATATCTTGTACATTATTTCCTTAGCAAATATTCTTTTTGTCTTTTTCTTTTTAGGAAAGTTGCTCTAATTTATGAGTATAAATACCCTTGTAATTATAACAGGGAGGAAATCATTCTTAGTGCACTTTTAAGTACTTTTCTTTCTTGTGTAAACACTATTTGTTTACTTTCAACAACACTCTCATCATTTCCCTTAAGTAAAGTTAAGTGGTGAGTAATCTGATCGGACTAATTCATGCGTCATATTAAATTATACCATGAGTCATCGGAAGTTCTATTGGTGCGTTATATTCTCTAAAGCTGTTCGTTGGTTTTGTTTATCGTTTCATTCGTTATTTTTGCCCTTTTCACACTTTCCCCATTAACTCTTTCTTGAGCTTTTTGCAAGCTCAAACCTATCTAGTGACCGATTTTATCTGTTCTTGGTTATGATTCACAACAATATTGCCTCCTATTTCACTTGTTTTGTTCTTGTAGTTAGTATACTATCTAAGTACATCTGATAATTGAATCTATTACATATTATGGTGTATTGGATATCGTATGAATTTGCTATGATTGATATTGATTACAAAATATCTTAAGATAATTGGAATATTTATGCTTACTACATTAGAATTCAAGATATTGAAGTGTTTGAATATAATTATTTGGCCATCCATAAATCTAAGTTAATAAATATTCAACCCTTAATTAAACTGAACATGCATTACATCTTATAACATGAAGTTAAGGACGTCGGTACCATGCAGTAGAATGGGAGATCATGCTTAGTCGGATCTGTATTTAATATTGTATATTGAGATTGTTATCGTACAATGTATTTTATACGATATGTTCTTACCTCAACCTTTAGGAACTACTCAGCTCAGAAGAGTGTTGCCTTCTACTTGAAGCCGTACCATGCCTACCGTTGAGGGTAACAATATTGTTAATCGGACTTTATATTGGATATGGATACCCAAGTCTTGATGTACCAAAATACTTCCTAACCCAAGCAACGATAAGCGTTAAAACCTTGTTGTATACAATTATTAGCCAACTATATATACTGTTTCACCGCATATGCTTGTTCATGCATTCATATGCCTAATTAATAACTTGTTTGATATTATTTATTAGTAAAGTAAGAAGGTTACTCATTAAGCAGTTAAGCTTACCCCCTATAGTTTGTTGTTGTATTAAGATCTTTAGTTAGAGTCAGGTCGCGGGATGGGTGAGGTTAGTTATACCAGTGTGAAGTTGATCATTGTAAAGAAGATGAGAGCTTGAGAGATCACTTTACTTATATTTGAACTCTCTATTATTATTTGTTAAGCATCCTTAGTTTATTAAGTAGCTTGGACTTCTAGTAATGACTCATTCCGGTACTGCATGACTCTTATTAAGGGAAAACCTTATATCCCTTCTTATTTATGTTTGTTTTAGTATTAAATGAGTGATATGATTTTATATTATGTGCTCAACTATTACTTAATAGTAGTTATTAGGAGGAAGTTGTAGTTGTAAAATGTTTCGTGTAGTATGCTGAAGGCCTTTGATTAAGGATGATACTTGATCTCAGATCTTCCAGTATTACATGACAGTACTGTTATGACTTGACCCCCTCCCTCCGAGTTGTGATAGGTGGCGCTAGCCAACCCTTCCCCATTTCATTCATTAAAGCAAAAGAAACAGTGGAAAAGTATTAAGGTAGCTTGATTAACCAATTACATGACTGTCGAGCCCTATTTCAATTTCCTTAATTTAATCAATATCAAACTCAACCTGCTTAATATATATTACTTGACATTAAATTAAGGAAATGTTTAAAAAAATTTATAAATTGGAGTCGCCAACCAATTCAATTGGTAAAAAACGAAATTATTATTTTTAAGTAGGAAAACCCTAATTTAGCTACTTATCCACGTATTTTCTAAAAAAATGATTTTTAGAATAAATAATTAGAAAGGACCGGGTCGGGGGCTAACCTATTAAAACTAAGTTACCATGTAAAAACTAAAAAAAAAATTGATGAGCGTTTATTTTTATAATTTTCTAAAAATACTAAAATATACCTAAATATACAAAAGATAACTAAAGTAAATTTATTATTATTTTTTATTACGAATTTCTAAGAAAAAGGGAAAAAATGTTTTTTTATTTTTTATGTAGTTGCCCCAAATGTGCCTATGTATCCGCTAGATGTGATCAAATCGGTCGTAGTTCTCTTTTTATAAAATTTTTAGTGGATGGATTATTTTTATTTTGAAAATCGAGCAAGATTTATGCTTTTTTAACAATTTATTATTTAAAAAAAAACCTAAGAAATCTAATTTTCCTAAATTAAAGAAAACCCTAACAACTATATCTTTTTGAAAAACTCAATTAAAGATTTTTCACTTTTAAAAACCACTACATGTCAAAATATATTTTCTAAATTCTAACTATAATTTAGATACGTATCTCTATACATATTTCTTTTAACTCTTAAATACTAAATATGTATCTCGATACATATTTTGTATAAATCTTAACAATTAGATACGTGTCTAGATACGTATCTTGATACATATATTTTATAAATCTCAGTCATAAGATACGTACCTTAATATGTATCTTTTTCAAATTTCAACCGTAAAATACGTATCTCAATATATATCTTTTCTAAAATATATGATAAAGCTACGTTTATTTTTTTTTTTAAAAAAAAAACAATTTTACTAAAAACATGATTTAACTAAATTTTATGAAAAATTGGAATTATCTAAAAAAAAATATGCGAGATGAAAATAATAAAAAAAAACTTGCACTTAAAAAAAAAGGTTAGTAAAATAATTGAACTAACTCATAAAAAAATAAAATAAAATAATTTTACCTACTCGTGATGCGTGCTCGTATGTTGTGATCATCCGGATGTCGTGCTCGTGTTCGTGTGCGTGCTAGCATGTTGGACGTATGTCGTGCTGATAGGATTGTATGTAGGACGTGGCTTGGAATTAGACTTCAACGATCGTTGACGTCGTGCATCGGACTGTGTATCGGATTGCATGGAATTCAATTATGGACTTCGGCTGTTGGTTAGAATTGGACTATCCAGGAGCATACTTTTGTGTAGAATTGATGGCTTGTTGTGAGGGCAAACGTAGTAAGAGCTTTGGTTAGTGTGGGTTGTTAGTTCGGCGATGGGGCAAGGAATTAACTTTATGCATGAATTGTCGTGATCAAACAAGGAACACACTTTAGCATGTCGGGTGATGGATCAAGTTGTGGCACGTTGGGGACTTATTGGATTGCAGCATATTTGGAAATTTAGCCGTTAGGGGATTGTTGGAAAGTGGCTTTGGCTTTGTTAGTTTTCAATAGGAAATTGGATTTCATTAGGGAACATGAATTGGAGATTAGTTTTCGATCATCTTCGGATTCCATGGATTGGAATTATGGTTGGATTTCAATCGTCTTTGGAAATTTGAGCTTCATTGGATTTTAATTATAGGAATAAAAAAAAAATGTGTTGAATTCCTTTGATAATTCTCTATTTATAAACCCACTTATTAAATCTTTTGTATCTCAATAAATCCTAGATATTGTAACAAACTCTAGATACGGAAGATAAGTTTTGGATTTTTTAAAGATTTGTCCTAGTTTTTTAGAAATCTTACTTAATTCGAGCTTTCTATTTTTCAAGACCTGATCCAATCCGATCTAATTTGATATAGCCCAATAACTTATCTAATAAATCATAAATTTATTCCGACCCACTATAAATTAGATAAAAATTTATTTTAAATCGAACTGGGCTCAAATTATTTTGATAAAGCCTAACTCTTAAATAATTTAATGATTTATTAAATTGATTACACAACGTTATCTAATTTAATATTAAACGATTCGATACAATATGACTCGACTTGATATGATACGACTGGATTCGATATAACTTGATAAGATTCAATTCGATTTAACTCCATTCAACTCGGTTTGACTCGACTCTCTTTTTTTATTTTTTCATTTTTCATTTTTCCTTTTTTCTTTTAATTTTCATTTTTTGTTTTTTTTTATTTTCTTACTTTTTATTAACCTAGCTCAATTAACAAAAAACGAAAAATGGCAAAAATGAGATGTCTACAATAACAATTGACTAAACTTGATGGGAACCTCGCTCAATGAGGTAGTTTGTTCTATTAAACTTGATTTCAATTGATCAAATGAGGCGTCATCTGTCATGTCCTAAAGCGATAGAATTGTAACAGCCTCGCCATGCAAACCATTCTAAGATAGAAATTGACCTTACAACCGCTATCGTAGACCTGATCTACACAAAGCATCCACAACTAACCCGTTTTAAAGTAAACAGTTTATAATATAAATAAATCATTTACCTAAGAAAATAAGAAAATATATATATACACCATAATTCAGTTATTACACCGTAATATATTTCCTAATTATTCCATTATTTAGAAATGAAAAATTCTAAAATAAAAGCTTAGACCTTAAAAATATATGTTTATTCTTCAAATATTTTTCCTCACTCCCTAAGATCCAACAGTTGCTAACTTCAGAGTAGTTGTAAGCTATTTCTTAGCCAGTACTTGCACGACATCTATAGGGATGTGAGCAACCACAGCTTATTAAGTTATGATGGAGGACATAAAACTATACCATAAACACAAACAAGGTTATTAACTAAATCATTTAGTGCAATGCATGTTTAAGCAAATGCCATCGCACGACGTTGTCTGGCTCGTCGTGAGATTAGAGAAATTGCGTCCGTTCTAATCCAGGTTGAGAAGTTGCCATCAATGTAACAGTTCATGACCAAACCCAAACTTGTGCAATTGAGACATTGCTCCTCCCGTGATTACTTTCGAACCATTGACTTCACCTTTGCCGCGACCTCCTCACTTGTTACTTAGTTCGACTAAAGATGAAGAAATGACCCATCATGCTATCCCTTTCGAAGGGGTCGGTATTTGGCTGGAAAATCCTAGATTTCCCCTAATGAGTTGCCATGCAGGTTTGATTATAATTACAGGTCGTATATTTGATTAGGTCCAATTTAGGGTGATCAATCACTTCATACAATGCAAGCTAGAATAACAAATAGAATCATAGCATCACTTATAATCAAGCACCACTTATAATCAAGCACATGCACACAACCAACTATCTAATAAGCACAACCAAGTATAATCTCAAGCCTCTAAAATACAGCATCGTATTAATCTCAACTTACCTGAACTCTTCACTCACTTACTCGAGATCCAACTCGCTCAAACCATTGCCGATTATCCTTATAACATAAATGTGGTTTTAGTTTTTCATATAACTATTATAGGTTGGTTTTATCTTATAATGTTTATTATTATATTTTGTTTAGGGTTTAACATACCTAATTATTTAGGTCTTAAGTCTTTTACAATTCTTCTTGAATCGTGTTAAGTTTTATTTCAGTTTTCGCATCGATTTCTAAACTAAGTTTTTAACTTAATTTTTTTTTTTGTTAAAGATTTATACATACACCATAAGAAATCATTCCGACCTATAATGTGAAATTAATCACATTATCATTGGATATCCTAAATATCGTTTTTAGTCTATAACTAGTGTTCTAGTCCGTGCAGTACACTTGGATCCTAGTTTAATCACCGAATTCACCCCCATTATGAAAAAATCTTACATTTTTTATATAATTACCCTAATTTAAGTTTCCTATCAGATTTATTGTATATTTCTATTATTATCATAATATCAATTTTTATTCTAATATTTTTTATTTATTATATTTATAATAATTGTGTATTATGTACTATTACTTATTATGTACATAATACACATCTAATATTTTTATCACTCTAATTACCATCTCCTAACATCAATTATCATTTCAAAATGTCTAAATTTATCTTAAATAAGATTTTACACCTAATTACCCTAATTTACAAAATTAACTTAAAATATACTATTTTTCCCTATTACTTATTTATTATATAATTAGCCTAATAATTACATCTAATACCCTAAATGCTACAAGTATCATATTTCATCAGATTTCAACATCCTAAAACATATAATTATTCACTAAATCAGTAATTAATCATTTAATTACTTAATTAACCCTAAATTACCCATTTTATGTCTCATTTTAAAGCTTAAAAATTATCTAAAAATTTTCAAAATGGGCTTTATAGCACTGTTCTATATCATGTAAGTAGTCTATACAAAAATTTTGAGCTCAAAATTATACTCCTAAGGTCATTTATTTCTAAACCGAAACATGCTCGATTTTGCATAATTTCTTAAGAACTATATATCACGGGACAAATTTTCATCAAAATAATATTTTTCATTAAAAATAAATACAAAAATATTATAGAATAACAAGTTTCATAATTTTATAAGAATATTTAATATTTAAAAAAAATTAAACAAAATCGGGCTAGAAATTAAACTCACTGATTTAGGTAGCTTTGGCCACCATCGATGGCATCGGTGTGTCAACCCACCTGGGCGCTGCCACCACTGTGTGGTGGTGGTGGCTGTCCACTCCCAACTGCTTGTTGGGTCTGAGTTTTCCTTAGAAGCCCCAATTATATAGATTTTTTGTAATTTTTTCTAAATCTCTAATTTAATCTCAATTTCGCCTCTCTCTATTTTTCTCACTCTCCAAACTAACCAAATGAGCTTTTAAAATTTTCTTGCTATTTATAGAGTATTAGGGAAATTATTGTACATTAATGAGATAAGATAATTGCTTTATCTTTTCTTTTTTCCACTTTCTATTTGTTGCATTTTAATTAGTTGATTTTATTTCTTCAATTCCAAATTGCCACACCTCAATCCTAGGTTTTTCCTTAATTAATTATGAATTTTCTTTAATTTTTTATTATTATTTTAGCACATTTCATGTATTTTAAATAATTGTGCGTATTTCTACCTACATGTAAATTCATATATAATACAAATAAATATTCCTAAGTATTATTTAGGTTATTCTATAATTTTTAGTATACATATAATTTATCTTTAGCGATTCATTAATTATTGAAATATATTTTACGCATTTTCGATAAATAACGAGTTATATACTTAAAATTTGAAAATTTTATATTCTTTTATTTTATTACTTCTTTTCTTAAATTCGAACTTATGAGATTATTTTTACTAATATTTCTAGATTCGCTTATAATTTAGACTCAATCGGATCTTTCAATTGATTTGAATCCTAAGTAATTGGTTGTGGGGCTTACATCATCTTAAACTTTCAACTTATAAGGAAGTGGTAGAATTTTTAGCCTATACACTTTAAGGTAATAGAGATGAAATCAAATAGTTATTTCTTAAATAAGATCCATTATCTTGTTTTTTTGAAACTTAAACTAAGGAATGTCTATTCCAATATTTATTTATTCATTTTTTACAACAAATAGCTATTACCTTCTACTAAAAGGTATTAGTTATTTCGCTTAAATGAAGAATTAGCTCATTAGTTATCTAGCAATTTTACCTTCATAGAAATTGCACCACCACCACTTAGTCGAGTTTTTTTGGGTCTAGTCAAACTCTAACCAACTCTACTAGTTCATCAAATCGAGCTTAAACTTTATGATATCTAGCTCAATTAACTCATGAATTCGATCGAGCTTACTTGAGCTTGATTATTAATTGAGTTTAAGTATTATTATTATTTTTATTAGAATATGAGCTTATTAAGTCATGTTCACTTTGAGTTAAGATGAAGCTCAAAAGAATAAGCTCTAAATTTCAACCTAAGCTTAAACTCAAGCTTGGCGTTATGTTATCTTGAGTTAACTCATTTATTATCTAAATCATTGTCGTCCCCATAAAATCGGGAAAAAAGAAGAAAATGTTGCAAAACGAATTTCTCATACCTTGGTTATTGGCTAGTAGCCCTAAGGCTATGTATAGTTTGTAACCCTTAAGCACTGGAATAGTCAGCTACGACTAACATCGACTTGAAGGTTGCAATTTACTAAAGTGATGAGTGGCTACCTAGTATTTTGGGCAACAATGCCAATTTACATATGCCTCAATACTAACATACCTTATTGGGCCCTTGAATTAAAACCAATAGGTGTAAGGCTATGTTTTCCAATACACATTAGTTAAATAAAGGAAAAACTAAGGTTGTATATGCAGGTTGCATGGTGTAAATTTAATACTTTCACTTCTAAGCCGTAAGCCTTAACATGAGCATAGTTTGCATTTCAAACATCATTGTAATAGTAGTAGTTATTATAGTAGTAACAATAGCAGTAACAACAACAACAATGATAATAGAAAATTAAACTTTTAAGTATTGTAGAAGCTCTCTAGGCAAAAAAAGTATTGTAGAAACTCATGCATTTGTAGCAGAATTCATTTATAAGTAGCTTTTCTTAGTTATATTCTCATTTATAAAATTCTTTTCATAAAGGAGTGTTCATAATAATTTCTCCTTCCCTTTTTTTCGAAAATACCTCTTATGTTAATATGTTTCATATACTCTTCTTTTTACAATAATTTTATAATGATATTATAATAGGCATTAACGTTTATTTTTGTTGTATAATTTTTATAATCTTTCGTTGATTTATGAGATGCTCAAATAAGTGATTGTTATCAAGCAAAACATGAAAGTAAAAAAATTAGAGAAAGCAAATAGCAATAATTACTTTCATGTAATGTTGATTTTCACTTCCTATGCTTTAAGGTACTTGTAAACTTTAAAACAACGATTCAATAAATATATACCTCCAAATGTCTTTTATGCATTACTCCATAATTTGAAACACTTTACAATACTAATATTGCAATCAACCATACATTCAAGTGATCATCATGTCTGTCTATCTCTAATCTTGATTTATATGTTTTGCTTGATGTCAATCATATATTTCAACATCGTAGAATTTTAAGGATAGAACAATGATTTAATGACGGAACAATGACATATTGCATCTAACATGTATCAGAAATGAAATTGCTGCTATAATGAAGTAAATGGATTGTGTTAAAATTATTATAATTTAATAATATGAATACCGATATCCTAATGGGATTTACTAAGTTCGAATCTTCATTTTCCCAAGTTGTAATATAAAACGCAATTAGCTAAAAAAGTAAATAGGTTGTGATAATGATTGTATTATAAGCTACAAAGGCACTTTAAAAATTTTGTAACATGTGAAAAGTATTGATGCAATAACAAGTTCTATTTTCCTTTTCTAGTTATTTCATGTAAAAGTAGTAATACTATGTTTCTATTTTTTTTCAACATCATTTTTCCTTGCAAAAAAAGTTGTATACATGCTTTCTCTTGGAAATATAAAGAAATTGTCTATTATTACATTTGAATTAGAGGATGTCAATTGATCAATTTTTAATTTATATTTGTTACATGCTTATAAACTCAACACAAGTAACTTTGTCAATGATCACCAATACATACATATATATATTATGATTTGGTGGTTTTAAGACCTAGGGAACCATATGAATCAGTGCCCCAATGACTCAATTATGGAACTAACGAAACATATGTCCTTAGTTCTGCCTCAACAAGACCTGATGCTTATTGAGTCGGGTTAGGTCAAGATACTATATTGATGTCCATCGCTCCCTATCTTAAGAAAGCAAAGAAAAAAATTTGAAGAAAAAAGTCATTAGGCATTGCTAATGAATGGGTAGGTACCCTTAGCCTAACATTATTTTATTACAATAATGATTGTAGACCAACCATATACAGATGTGTCTTCGATTAAGTAGTAAAGTAAAATATAATTATATAACCCAAGTTATAATATATATACAATATACAAAGTATAAAAATGCAACAATTTATACATGAAAGTACAATTAATTATTACATTTATGATTTACTTTGTGTCGTGCTTAAAAATTTTTTATATTAAAAAATTGATAGAAATGAGTAAAAAGGAAGAGAAATAAATAAAAAATGGAAAGCGATATAATTCTCATTTTGTCTTTGAGAATGCAAGAAGGAAATATAAAGAAGTTGAGAGAAATGTTTGCATTTTTCATGTATGGTTGTTTTTATAAGATGGTATGAAGAGATATGATGTCGGTATCTATCAAAGTTACCCCTATTTTATTTCGATGAACATTGTTATAAAAGATAATTTTGTAATTGTGTCTCGTTTTCATTAATTTGAACCCATTTTTCTAGAGTTTTTACTAGAAAAGGAATGGAGCTCAAAGTGGAAATACTCTTTTCCTTCATTTTCCACTTATTTTAGCTCATTGCTTAAGGCATAGTTTAATTATGGAAAAACCATTCATTAGTGAAAAATGTTTTCCATTCAAAATATCCTTGAAATGACACTATTTTCATGATTTTGACTCTGTTTATAAATTATAATGAACTGATTTTTCAATTGTTTGACATGAGTTTTATGTGAGATACAGTTATACTTAGATAAAATACAATGAAAATTAGATCATAAATAGATTATGTAACACTTCGGGACCTGGCATTATAACCCACTATGTGCTCTTACTAACTAGAGACATGCTAAGACACTAAAATTTCTCAAAACTAATATAACTTGTAATAACATAACATCCAAAACCATAAGGTAATAATATAATTACAAAAGGAGCAGGATCATCATTTACTCATCATGATTATAAACTTGAAATTAAATCAAATGTTAACAAAGCAAGGAAGTCATCCTACTTCCAAACAGCAAACTTAAAACACGAGAATTAATAAGGAGTTTAACATGCTCCTAAAAACATAACCAACAATCATAACAATTAGAGGGAATCTGTCTCCCAAAATAGATAGGAACAATTTAAGATCATTTCAACTAAAATCTCTAAAATATATCTAACTTTCCTAAGTAACCCATCAATTCTTTCCAAACTTCTCTAATCATCATAGAAATATAGATAGTTTACCCCACCTCCTCTTAAAACCTATCTATAAGAGGCTTCTCATAAATGACATAATCATCGTATCTTAAACCTAAAAGAGAAAGAATGAGTCGAGTCCCAGTATACAACATACAAGCACACACAAATGCCAATACTAATCATATCACATTCAAATAATGCAAAAATGAACAAGCTACCAATTATTATCTTGTGCTTTAACTGACAAGCATCAAAAGGGTACTTTTGACCTTACTATACTATAATCTCTTTTATGTATACAAGTAAATATAATATAAAACTTTTAATTCACTATATGCATACTATGGTGTCAGTCAAGTTGAGACCACAACACCTATGAATCGAAAACCATAAACAACTTAGATCTAGCTGCATTGTCTCAGCATATGAGTCAACGGGGGAAACCTCTCATGGGATCAGCAATGCTTCCTTTACATGAGAATAGGTTAAGAAAGCATAACCAACAAACAACTTTTAGGTTAGATAGGATTTAGTCTAGCTTGTTTCATTCTAGTTTATCACACGCAAACAATAAGCATGTATTATGAACTTTAGATGCTAATTATGTTAACAAGTTCAATTGAAAACTAATTAGCAAATGAAACCAAGTACTTGACCAAATAAGTAATAAGTTTAACTTAGTTCATTGATCACTTTTATTCAATTATACTGTTATGAGATCTTAATTTGATTCCATCTTATTGCTTATAACTATCCTTTAGATTTAACCTTACTATTATAGCTACGGACTCCCCTTTAGATAATCATTTCAATCCAAATGTATCAATCCCTTAAGTATGGCTACCTAAGTTAATTTTTTCTTCAATTTACTCAATAAGGCAACTCTACAATACTCTTAAAAAACTTGGGTATTTTAGATAAAGATTGTACCCTTTCAAAGTAATAAGGTTAGGTAAAAACGCAGTTGAAGAGTTAAAGATTAAAGGAGTTTTAAAAAACAAAACGGGATCTTGAAAAGGGGGTGCTGTCCAAATGCTATAAATGATGGTGCCTAGATGCTAAAAATGGGTCTAGCATAGAGAGCTAGCATCCGTACACTAGCTATTAGGGAGTTGGACGCTAGTAGCCCATTTTACAATTTTGTAGAATAGCTCTAATAAAAAGCACACTCACAAGTTCCCAACTTTTCCCTAACCTATAAGCTCTACACTACATGAATGTAACCAAGTTCTTTAGCGAATCTTGACTCTAAAACTTTACCTAAAACACAGTTATTAAACTTTCATACCTAAACTCCAACAATTCTCAATAGAACCCACAATTATAAGAAGGGAAAACCATGAACAACTTACTTAGACTAGCTCACACACTTTAAGAGACCTAAAAATAAAACTAAACACCACAAACAACTGTGATAAACAATTTGTTTCATATTCAATCCTTACTAAAAACTAAATAAAACTTCTCTAAAATGAGATATTAGATCTAGAAATGAGCTTAGTTAGATAACCCTTCAAGAAACTTAACTTAATTGTTTCATAAAGAATTAGAAATTCCCAGTTGAAATTTCTTAAGAGCAAATTGAGATTAATAATAAATGGAAGGTTTTAGGGTCTTAAATGCCCTAAAAAGAATTTACTTTTATTAAAACTTCAAAATTTATCTTAATCTCTATTAGACCTTCCTCTTAAGATTTAATTTGGGGTTGCTCTTTAGTTTTCTACAAATGAGATAAGGATTACTCTATTTTTCTATAAGGTTTGGCATTTTGAGGAAGAAATGATCAAAATACCCTTATTTTTTAAAAACATTTTTCCTTGGCATTACAGATTGTGTCAAAACTTTTATGCAAAAGTAAAAATATAAAATGTAGATGAATTTTAATATTTTTAATACAAACTTTATAGCTTATTTTGTACCCTTCTAATAGGATGCTTTAATTATTTTTTACACAAATTAAAGTTTTCACATATTTAAAAAATATGTATTTACAGTAAGCTTTAATAAAAAGCAAATAAGAGTCACTTCCCCCAAAAGGGGGAAAAAAATCTAAATGGAAAAATAAATTTTTGAAGCCTTCTTATTTTTATTTTCGATAACATCAATTATTGAAAGCTCAATTTACTACTAAACTTTTAATATACATGTAATATATGTTTTGTTTTGATTGGTGACTAAAGTAAGTAATTAATAATAATAACATAAAAAGCTTCTATTAATACTAAATTTGTTTAATTCACTAATATGTGTATTATTTTTAAGTATTATTTAGTTGTGCAAAATTTATAAGGCTTAACTTGGTAAAATGCAATGTGAAAGAGCAATGATACACATTGTGAAAGAAAAGTAACGAATTTAGGCTACTGACACATTTGGAGTTGCAGTCACCAACAAAAGTTAAGTCAAAGCTCAGATTCCAATAATTAAGTCAATGAAAAACAAAGACATATAAGTTGCAATGCATTTTTGCAATACCTAATTCACAACGGTGAACATTTTCCTCTGTCAAATATTGTTTTGCAATTTGAGTTTGGTTATTGATTAAAAAAAGATTTAAAAAATTGAATAAAATATTTAAAATTTATCTTATTTAAAATATAATATAAAATTTAATTTTATTGAATAAAAATTTAAGTATTAAGAATATAAATATAATTATATAAATATTATATATTATTGAGAATAAATATTAAAAAATCAATATTAAATCTAGTATTTATGCATATTAAATAAGGAACAAATGCCATAAACTAAACGTTATATTACACCGTATTATCCTATACTTATAACGTCTAATACACCTTATCTTATCATATCCAAAACCTTGTTACCGCCTCTACCATCATCGTGGTTGGCGTCGTCATCATCAGGCCTCCTTCCACTTTACACTCGGATGATACGAAATATGTGAAAAGAAAATGAAATCCGTGTAGTATTAAAAGTTTGGTGAAAACGATTAAAATAGGAGAATTAAGTGGGAATATTTTTATTTTTATAATCACTTATTTTCTTTTTATTTAAAATAAAGGAGTGAAAATCAATGAAAATAAATTAAGATTATAAAAATATTTTTAAAAAAATTATTAAACGTATAAAGTAAAAAATGTTTTAATCAATTACTAATCTTATTTTCTTCTATATTCTTTTATTTCAATTTTATAAATCTAAACAAAAAAAATTAATATTATATTTCCTTTCCTTTCCTTTCTTTTCATTTTCTCTGCTTCCTTTCTATAATTTTTTTTTTTTTTTATTTTCACTCTTACCAAACACACCGTTAGTTACCTCTATCAAAGTGTTAAGTCAAAGCTTTACCTTATATTTGTAGTTTTGTACGATTATCTTAGCCCTTAGACCGACCGTCTTCCCGTGGCTTTCCTTTAACTGAAACGGAAAAACTCACCGTCGGGAGTATCATCACCTCTGTCTCTCTCTCTCTCTCGATAACGACCTCCATGGGACCTCCACCGCCAAGAAACTCCACT
Source organism: Lumnitzera littorea (assembly GCA_024138015.1). NCBI lineage: Eukaryota > Viridiplantae > Streptophyta > Magnoliopsida > Myrtales > Combretaceae > Lumnitzera > Lumnitzera littorea. The sequence goes on along the minus strand of JAMXBB010000011.1, from coordinate 8,515,686 downwards.
TCCTCCGATTCCACCACCTCCACAGCGCCCGAACACTCCAAAACCCTAGATGAAGAACAGCCCAGTCCCTCAACATCATCCATGAAGCCACCTCTTATGCCTCCCCCTCCTCCTAAAACACCCGATTCATCACTATCGCCTAACCCTAACTCCAACCCTGAATCTGACCTTCCTCCTCCTGAACCCAGTCCATCACCACCTGAAAACACAGCAACGGCAGCGAAGAAGAGCGCTACTGCTTCTCCTCAAGTCCCCTACACGATTCCTCCATGGAGCCATGCACCAAAACATCAATTTTATCTCGAAGTACTCAAAGACGGATCCATTATTGATCAATTAAACACGTGAGCTTACCATTTTCTGTTCCTGACTTTTCTGTATAGAAGCTGAATTAATTACACTAATTAACCAACTAACTAAATGTTCGTCTTAGGCACGAGAAGGGGGCGTATATGTTTGGACGTGTTGACCTTTGTGATTTCGTGCTCGAGCACCCCACTATCTCTCGCTTTCACGCCGGTAATTCATGCTAATTGTGGAATACTGCACTGTTAATTAGTTGATTGTAGCTGTATTTACATGTTGGAGCGAGATTGTTAGTTTACTAGGTCATTTTGATAAGCACTGCCAATTCACGTGAGTATTTGGTAATTCGTATTGTTTTATCTATAATGTGTTTTAGATTGTAAGACCGGGTGAATGTTTTAGTTAACGGTGCAGTTGTTTGGTGGAAAATTTTTCCTGAATTCTTTGCTGGTGGTTGTAGTGTTATGTTTCTTGATATCATATGGTAATGGAAGAGGGTACCGTGCTTTGTTTTTCAGTTATATTGTTTTCAAATTCTGTTATCTTCATGCTTGGATGCTCGGCTATATCGAAGTGTGAAAAATTGACTGAAATCCTTCAAGAGTCAAGTTTTCGTATAGTTGCATTTGTTAGTGCATATTCTTTTTTAATTAAAAATTCCTTTTTTTTTTTCTTTTTGGCACTGCTTTTGGGCTTCACCCATAGTGAATCATAATGTAGACATTATATTCTTTTTGTATGTGATAATTACCTGTACAAATATTACTATGGTTTTCTTAGTAGCTTTGATCTTTTTTGTCAGTACTCCAGTTTAACAAAGAAGGAGATGCGTATATTTATGATCTTGGTAGCACACATGGTACAACTTTGAACAAGAGCCAGGTATGACCTGAAGGGAGGAAATGTATTTATTAGTTTTGTCAAACTTCATGATCCGTTTACAAAATAAACTTGTTAATTTTAGACTTAAATAAAAGTACATTCTATTTGATCCATCTTCTTTGTCATATGTAAGATCACCTGTTGCTGGCAAAAAAAAGCATGCCTATAAAGGATTACTGCCTTCATCTCTGTAATCTTGTAAATCTTTCTCTTCATATGATGGATTTTTTTCTTCGGTCTCAGATAAAGAAAAAGTTATACGAGGAAGTGCATGTTGGTGATGTCATTCGTTTTGGCCAGTGAGTAACCTCCTACTAGGTTTCTTCTATATTTCACACACTATTGATCACTATGTCCTGATAGAATGGTTCATACAGATTTGGGTGCTTTTGTTTTGGTTATTCATGTTATCTTGCAACATAAAAAGAAGGGATACTTAATAGGAACACAATTATTAGGACCATCATTTGCATTTTTGGGCAAGAGTGATATGGCTTCACTTAATTTTGAGGGTGGAGAACTGGACTTGAAAGGAAACATTGAGAGTTTTATGAATCGAAACTGAGTTTTGTATTTGAACATCAACAGAGGTTAAAACTGTCCAAAATTACGTGCTCTGGATGTTTTCTCTGGTAATGGCATGATCCGCAATTCGAAAACAGGAAATAGGAAATGTGAAAAGATGAGAAGTAGAATTGATTACTTGAGATTCTTTTACTTTTCTCTTAAGAAAGCAGTGCTGTTTTATACACATGCCAAAGAAAAAAATTGATGCTGCTGCACATAAGCTGTAGTTTTTGCATAAAGAGGTGACATTATTCCATTACACATGGAAACCTCTGATCGGTGCTTTTCGGATTTACCAGACATGTTTTACATATAGCATTTGACATACTGTATGGGTAGATTGCATGATAACTTGCTTTATAGCATGATAACTGCCTCTACTATATATTTTCTCCAACCATTTATACTGGTATCTGCTTTTTGAAGGAGGTTGTGTCCCGATGGCTTCAAACCAATCTGGAATGTTTCAATTCTCATGGAAGATTACAACTTTCTTTGCCTCCTTTTTTTTAACCCAAAGACATATTTTATAATGACATGCATGTTTAAGCTGGGTTATAAGAACTTCAAGAAAGTGCTCTTGATTTTCAATGAATGGCACGATGGTATTATTGATTTCTCAGTTGTCAAGGTTATTCGACATTTCCTTTATCAGGTTATTTTTGGTTAAAACCTGTTAAATGTTGGGAGCTGGAATCATCATGAAGAAGATTTTTCTGAGATACAAGAGAAAATTAAGCTTCCTTTTCTTTTGGGGATTGGGATGTTTGACATAGAAGATTACTTGTTTTGTCTTGCATGTCAGTCCCAAGATGGATATTCATAGAGTTTTTTTCTACTTGCAGATCTTCTCGGCTATACGTTTTTCAAGGACCAAGTGACTTAATGCCACCAGTAAGGAATTGATCTTGTTGTGGATATGTATTTGATTACGATATACTTCCTTCCTCTTGTTTAGATGTCATGAAGTTAGTGTTTCTTTGAAAGTGACCTTGGATATCATAAATTTAATTGTTAGAGTGGACTGAAGCCTGTGATTCTTTATTGTGCAATAATGTTATAATGGAACAGCCTACTGCTTCCTGTTTGATTAATTTCTTCAACTTCAAGCATTTAAGGGTGCAGCATAAGACTTAATAATTTTTAGGCACATCCCTAATTCTCCTCCCCCTCCCAACCCTTCCTTCTTCCCTCTATCTTTCTCCTTACTTTTAAACCGGGGTGGGGGAGGAGGAAAATCCAGATTCTACAAATCCTTTCTTAATTTATTCTTTTTCCAAACATTTAATAGTTCCTTCATTGTGTCCTCTTCAGCAAGTTCTACCATGACACTGAAGTCCATCCTTACAATCCATAAAGCATATAAGAAAAACTTTTCTTTGTCGTAACAGTCAAGGCCTTGCTAGCCTGAAACTGACCCAGCGGGAAGGTATTGGTATCTAAAGATGATAAATGCAGCAGCATCATTCTAAGGATTGGAAATTTGATGGCAATGACATTTATATATAACTGAACAAGCATTTCTCAGGCCGGAGGGACGTGATAAAGTCATAGTAACATTATAATGTTTATTATAAGAAAATACAACGTTGAAACTACTGACAGGAAGGAATGGATTTCTATAGTTTGTATATTCTCTTCTTTTCTATCTATAATTGAAAAAAAGAAAAAAATCCAACATTATCTGAAAGAAAAACATATTTGTTTGGCTAAAACTGCTTGAAAGGATTAGCCTTAATATCTAGAGCTTGAGGTTTCAAATTGGACGGCTGGCAACTTTGTCCATTTGTCAGTGACAAGTTAATGCCATTATTGGAGCTGGTACCTAAACAAGGTTGAAGTTCCATGCATTTTGAAGCTTCTGCATTTTTCTTTTTCATCTCAATGGACACCTGTGGAGGTGCTTCGAGGTTGGATGTTTTATATTGGTTCCAGTGGTGATTCAGAATTTAGGTCATGTTAAATAAATTAGGTGGTACCCTGCCCTAGTGATTTTGATTAGTGATCTCATTATACATATTGATAAATTTTTCTAGCTATGCCCTTATTTTGTTTGGATTTTTATTTTTCTTTTAACTTAGGAAAAGGACTTGAAAGTTATTAGAGATGCCAAAGCAAGACAAGAAATACTAGATAAGGAAAATTCTCTTCGGCGTGCAAGGGAGGAAGCAGATCTTGCAGATGGCATTTCATGGGGTATGGGAGAGGACGCTGTTGAAGAAGAGGAGGTAAGTCATAACTTTGCAAGTCCTATTTTATTTTCATATAATAATTTGTCGATAAAAGGATATGTGTCCTGGCATCAGTATGGCAAGCTTTTACATAGAAACATGTGCAGCATTGCAGCATGAAAATGCATAACTATGCATGAATGCTCCAGACGATTGAACACCATCAGTGTTCTGCTTCTAGTTGGAGTCCCTGCTAAATTGCTTTCTTTCTTTGTTTAGTTTCCTCGGGGAAGTGTCAATAATTGTGCTTTAAGCATTTAGAGCAATTGACTTGATGGCAGGATGATGCATATGAAGTGACTTGGCAAACCTACAAGGGACAGCTGACTGAGAAACAGGAAAAAACTCGTGAAAAACTAATAAAAAGAACTCAAAAGGTCAGTATTATTTGACTGAATTGTGGTTTTTACTCTTAACGAATGTTTCCCTCCGTACTTAGTTTAGTTTATAAACAGCATTTGACTCACAGGGGCCAACTCAAATAATCTTCTTATAAAGGTCAACTAATTTGGATAAGACACACATCAAAAATTAAAAAAAAAGAATAAGTTAACAGCATAAAACCATCAATAGGACATGATGTTTTTAAATGCTGACTATGGTTGCTGTTAAGGTTTATAATCTGTGAATCTAGGTAGCTCTTTCTGTTGGAGTTTCTGAAAAAACTAATGATCATCCTTGTATACTTTCTTATCAACTGGTATTACCTAATAAATTACTGAGGATGTGAGGACATCTCCACGTTCTTCCACTCTCTCCTTCCATCTTATGATTGGGACCTTGGGATAATTGGTGTTCAGAAACTGCACTTGGTTATAAATGAAAGCTTCTTCCCCACTTAAAAGGAATGTGATTAATAAGCTTTGGAAGGAAAAGTGGGGACTAATGTAATTCTCCTTTCGTGAATCAAAGATCTGTTCTACTATATACATAGAAGATTGCTAACGGAAATTTGAACTTTGAATTGGATCTTCTCCTTGATTTTGCACGAAGATGTCTTTTTGCTGTGATGTAATGTTTTCTTCTCGGAAACAGATTGCTCATATGAAAAAAGAAATAGATGCTATTCGTGCTAAAGACATTGGTCAAGGAGGACTTACACAAGGGCAACAGACTCAGATTGCTCGCAATGAGCAAAGGATTGCACAGGTAAAACTTTTACGCAGCTTCGGATATGGTTTTGCTCAGTAGATATGTCTGGTTGTGTAAAGAGGCTGTTTATTCAGCAGGCTCTCTGTAGGAAGATCGAAATGTTTGATCAATTACTCTTGCAATCTTGATAGATATTGGAAGAACTTGAAAATTTGGAAGAGACACTAAATGAAAGCATAAGAGAGAGCATAGGTGCTCGCACTGGAAAGTTATCTTGTGGCAGAAACAGGGGAACAACTGAAGAGGATGATGACTTTTTGAGGTACTTTATAGTTGTGGAATTCTCTTTTGTTCTATGTTTGCATTCTAATACATGTGCATTACTGCTGTTTAGTGATGATGATGATTTCTATGACCGAACAAAGAAGAAACCATCTGTCCCAAAATCTGAGGAAAATCAAACAGTAGAAACAGCTGAGACTCTTCTTGACAAACAGGATGCTGTTGTGAAAGAAATAGAAAATAAGAATGAACAACTTTTGAATGAGAAGAAAAAAATAGAGTTGGGAAGTCCTGGGGAATCTGAAGCTGGAGATTCCCTTGATGCTTACATGTCTGGGCTATCTACCCAACTAAGTAAGATGGAGTTGCCTCTTTCCCCCTATTTATATACCTCAACTTGATAAATTTTGCCTAACATTTTATACTACTAATTCTGTCTATGTTTTTGTCAGTTCATGATAAAGCAGTCAATATTGAGAAGGAAATATCCTCTCTCCAGTCTGAGTTAGATCGGATAGCCTATCTTTTGAAGTTTGCTGATCCGACAGGAGAAGCTGCTAAGAGAAGGAGTAATAGAGAAAACACCAACACTGTTAAATCTGAGAATCCTGCTGCTGCCAACAAGAAGGTAATAGAAACAAAAGAGAAAGTTGATGGTAGCAAGTCCATAAGCAGCTCTAGGAAGGAGAAACCTGCAGACCCTTCTGCAGAACAAGGCAAGGAACAAGATGATGAGATCGTTGGTGAGGCAGAGGGGAAAACCACTGTTTTCACAGTTGTGAAGCCCCAGTGGCTTGGGGCCGTGGAGGACTTGCAAGGAGAAGAAACTGAAAAAGTAACAGAAGTGTCCCATGCAGATGATTCTGATCAGTTTGTGGACTATAAAGACAGGAAGAAAATCTTGGGTGAAACTGGTGATTCACTGATAAAGTCTCCCTCAGATAATGTGGGTTCCATGGCTGGCCTCATTATAAGAAAGCGCAAGCTGGGTGAGAAGGCTGAAGACAAAACCCATGAGCAATTAAATTTTTCCAACAGAGGAACTGAATTCAAGGCTGAGGATGCTGTAGCATTATTGCTAAAACATGAGAAAGGGTATTATATAGCAGATGCTGAAGGAAATGAGGATCTATCTTGTGAAAAACAGTCGAGTATGGATGTTAAAAAACCTAAGCGAGTGCTTGGCCCAGAGAAACCTTCTTTCCTTAATGCTGGCTCTGATTATGAATCTTGGGTTCCTCCTGACGGTAAATAACAATATGCAGAAATTTTCCTTCTTACATGGGTCATTGATGCCCGAAATTTGATTATTCTTATCTAAACTCTGGCATCTACTACTATGCAGGACAATCAGGAGATGGACGAACTTCTCTAAATGATCGCTTTGGTTACTGAGACATCATATCTAATGATGCCCACAGCTAAGTTACATTGGTTTAACCATGCAGGCATGTGAATCCTGTACTGCTTCAGTTGGGAAGGAAATAGTTGCTCGCCAAGAATCATTAGATGTCTTGGCCACCAATTTGCCAATCTCTTTGAGATAAAGAGATGCCGCTTTTTACAGTTGGAATTATGTTATTCCGTATGGATATGGATCTGATGGGCTTCTATACAAAGTCTAGGCTTCACTCTTTCCAAGCTGTGCTTGCGGTACATCTTTACTAGCATGTGGTTATGAGGAAGGTTGAGTCACTGCTCTAAAAGCGTTTTGACCAACAAAGAACCACCTGCACGTATGCTTGTGTGGGAAGAGATGCTCTAACTATTCATGTTGGAAAATTTTGGATTAGATTGCCATCTGATGAAAGGTTAAAAGCAGGACGGTTATTATCAAGGCTCTCCTGTTGATAAGATTCAGATGTACGAACCAAAATACCTTCCATGTGGATTCCTTCTGTGTAGAGTATTGAAGACGCCAAAAAAAAAAAAAAAAAAAGCGAGAGAGAAAGAAACGACAAGGTAGAGATTAGCAACAGATATGAAATGTGACTAAAAATATCAAGGGATCGTCTTAGTGTTTGTTTTCTTTTATTTTTGGTCACTGCTATGACTTGTACATTTTGTCCAGTCTTTCAATTTGCCTGTACTTTAGTCATCTGGACCATCCGCATTCAACTTCCATTTGGCCATTAATATTTTTTGGTTGTGTCATTGTTTTCTACGTATTAGTTTCGAGGATTTGTCAATTTCATATTTTTCGTATGGCTTCAAGCCAACCATACAGTAAATCAAGCTCTGCTTAATTCCAGTCTCCTGATCAGTGATCACAGAAAGGTAACTTGTATGAAAACAATTTAGAAGTTTGAAAGAGCAAGGCAGAGGAGCTTTTGCTTTATTTGGATAAAATTAGATGTAACTTCTAAACCTAGGAAACCTTGTCCTAGGGGGAAGCCGGTAGTTCCCGGTCGGCTGCCTTGTCCAACCGAATTCAAATTCCATCCCGTTCAGCAACGAATCATATGATTGATACGGTTGGGAGTTTCCGGGAGGGATAGAAAAATAAGAAATGAAAGTGAAGTTGAAAATGTGATCCCTATTATCATTTGGTGGTAAGTGATCTTTCAAATTGTTCTCAAAATGTCAAACGGAGCTACTATTATCATTTTAACGGTAAGGGACGGATTAGCCTTACTTTCTTTGTGCTTGCAACAACTTCAAGCCCGGATCGCTATCTAGTAACGAATCAAGTGATATTTAAATCCAAAACCACTTCCATTATATAGAAGTTGCAATCCATATTTTGCCTTTTACTTTCTATTATTTCTTATTCACAATATCCGAATTCCAAATGCATAAAAGTTGCAATCCATATTTTGCCTTTAATTCCTATTATTTCTTATTCATAATATCTGAATAACGAGGGAAAGAAAGTTAGAATTCCTTCTGCAGTGACATGAATGGTAAAGAGGCTATATACAACATAAAACTAGCGTCTCACAGACACTTCTACATCTCATAGTTTCTTCTAAGCTATGAGATGTACAAAACAAATAATAAAGCCGATACAAAGAGGAACTCTATATCGCGAGACAAAATTATTGTCCCAAGACTTAGATAAGTCATTTTTCCAATCAAAGGGGAAATTGGATTTGGACCCTATATTTATGCGGCCTGTGATCCAAAACATAGTACTTTACAATTGGAGAAAAATATGATCTTCAGTAATGTCTCCTCTGTTTCACTTGGGGACTCAAATGCAGGATTCAGCTGTTAAAGATGAGTGTTCGGTCTTCCTCAGCACATACTGTGAGCTCCAATCCTCCTCCACCATTTTCTCACTTAACTGTAGTCATAGAGGCTTGTGTCGTTTGCTATCTCATAGTGGTACTTGCACTTGCACCGGCTATACAAGGGCCTATTGTCTCCAACTTTTGTGTTTTATACCTAATATACAATGGGATGCAGCAGCATCTAAGATTGAGACTTCATAGAGCACTTAATATCAGACTACATATAACAGCATGCAGCAGCATCTGAGATCGACACGGGGCCACACAGAGCACTTCAGATTAGACTCTCAATCTCAGTTTTCTGTTTGTTCCACATTTGTTTCCATAGTAGTGCTGCATGAATGAGGGAGTGTCCTGCCATCAAACATTTTCCATTTGCACTAATTCATTTCCATGCTGCAAGTCAAAAGCAGAACAGAACCCAGCAAGCAGCTTGATTACATCAATGGAGTCGTTCAAACTGAGGAAAAATCGCATCAACCCCTAATATTTGGTCAGTTGAAAAAATAAGGTGAGTTTAACACATCCTTTAGGTCAAAGTCACCAAGTTCTGGTAAGGGAGGAAATGACAACTTAGGAAAAGATTGCTCGAAGCTCTCTAGCAACTGCATTAAAAAAAGAAATGTCACACCATCAATTGCATCTATGCCACAGATGATTAGAATTTCCCAAAGTCCAGAAAAATGCTTACAATTCATTGATATGCTAACCCAAATTCCCTCAATATTTAAAGATATCACCACAGCATATAAACTTTAGAAGCTATAATTGTGATTATTTAGTGCATGTGGATTAGGAAAAAAAAAAGGAAAATACACAGGAAAAACCTACCCTAAAAGATGCAGCAGCAGAGAGTCAACCAATATTTACCTATTTTAAATTTCTCCGCTACTTGTTGAATCTAACTTCCATCAATTCTTGTGAATGATAAAAATAATGGGTATTCGAAATGCAATCAACAACAAACGACAAGGTGCATAGCAGTATGCATGAGAGGAAAGATCTTAAATAAGCAGCAAACTTAATGACCAGCGAATATAATTCAGACCCATGGACATGCAATACAAGAATTTCAATGTCAAATTGTATAATTTGCCTACATTTTCCAGAATTGGCTTTTCGTAGAGCTCAACAAATTTCTCCCTCAGTATCCTGTTCATTACGTCCACATCGCATGCATGTGTCCAATATGAATCATGCACTCCTGCAGTCATGAAAGATTAGAAGTAAAAAAAGAAAAGAAAGCACAACACACTGTAAGTCCTAAAAATGTGGGATTTGCAACTATCTCCTAAACCTTTCAATTTCAGCAATTTAGACTTGAAAGTTTTTCAAATCTTTGAAATCGAGTCTTTAAAACTTTAAATTCAGCAATCAAGTCCTAAAACTTTTCTAAAACCATTTCTTAATAATTTAATTTTATAAGTAAAAAAGTTCTATTTCCCCCCAACTTTGCTCGTATAGTATGCCATGTGATAAGAAAATATTAAAATAGGCCATATTAGTGCCAAGTGGCACGTTACAACTTGATTGTTAATCATAAAAGTTTTAGAACTCAATTGCAAAAACCTAAAAAGTTTCAGGAACTCATCAAATTTTTCTCAGAAAAATATGGATAAAACTTTTTGAAAAAAAAATAGCCATGACAAAAGAAAAAATTAAAATAAAAAAAGAAAAAGAATAAAAAAGGGGAAAAAAAGAACCTGCAAAGGTTAACCCAGCATTTCTGCAGGCAACTGCAGTCATCATCATATGAGAACCATCAAGGGAGTGGACGAAATTCGGAGGAAAAGCTGTCCTCTGCCTTTTGACCATGACCTGAAGATGTGCAGTATAAGGCAATATAAGATCTCAAACCCCAAAATTTCGACCCAAAATCATTCAATAAGGAATGATAAGTTAGCAAACAACAGCAAACCAAGTTAAATTATTCTTTACAACATTGCTCTTTTGTTCATCAAGTGAAAAGCAAAAGTTTGGGTTTAATTGCCCAATGTTACAAATGAGTGAAAATAGAAAGACGTGTAGTGAGGGATGGTGGGAAATATTTATATTTCCTCTGCTTGATTGGTATTAGACAAAAGAAATGAAGAGAAATAAAGTGCATACTTAACAAAATTATCCCTACCATAGTTTAACAAAGACAGCTATAGAGGGCACTTTTGTAACTTGCCCTAGTCTCCACTCATGGAGAGAAAAGAAATGTACTCTAAAGATGAAAATATTTGCATCTATTTCCTTCCATTTCAATCAGTTTCCACTCTTCATTATGTTATTAAATACCAAATTTCTTTTATTTTTTTCCATTTTCTTCAATTTCCACCAATTTCTTTCCACCAATTTCGACCTATCCAAATATACTGCTAGTCTAGATTTACAAGATTGAATTGAAATAAATTTTCAGGCTCCTTAATTAAGAGAATCTAATGAGCTCATTTAGAGAGAACCCCATGATATCTTTAGAAAAACAATTTTGAGATATTTTTTGGGAAAATTAGACTTGTTTTTTTTTATATTCATCATTCTGTTCAAATAGGCACATACAATCAGCAGTTTTAGATAACTGCAAGTTCTCATTTTCCCCCCTAGAATGACAACTGCATAACTGCCCTATTTCTAATAACTGCATATAACTGACCCACATATAGATTTTTGCATCCCTAACTAGGTACAAACATACACTGACCTGCTATTAAACAAACAAACATGACACATGCACATTACTAACATACACAACAGAGAGGAAAACACACTACAAACATGGCTACGCATCATTTCACATGTCCTGCTAGTTCTTTCTTAATTAATAGACGTGCTTGAAGGTTATAATATATTCCTTAGTTGATGAATTAGTCATAATGCTAGAGTTATTACTTAATAAGACTTCCAACATTCATTTAGTCAATTTCACTGTCAAACTTATCTATATCAAGCTTCTCCTGGGCAAAAGGTAGCGAATTCTGTTGATTTTTCAATATATAGGATATTGGAATCAACAAATAGAGGGGGATTTGCATGTGATTTCCATTTTCCTATTTGTTAAAAAACCAGCAGAAAATACATGTAGATACAAATACAGCAAAGTCCGCATTTTTTTTCCCTTCTCTAATTTGTATATAGGTCTGCCTTTGACCGTCACTCAATGAACTCAAGTTCTGCTTATATAAAATTTCACGCTGAGGAAAAAACCAAATTATCTATAAGAATCCTTTTCTTCTATAAAAGTATTATTATCATACATGGGAAGCAAAACCACCATTCAATACTGTCTTGTTAGAAAGGAGTAAATGAATGGGGCCTATAAAGGGAGGAAAAATCACATCAAAGGGTAAGAAGAACACAGATATTAAAGTAAATGCAGATAGCACTGCTTACCTTTTCAGTATCACGCTGCAATGTCAAAATCTGAAGTGAAGTTTTCACCTGCATGCAGTTACAGAACAGCATTTTGAGATCTGCATTTGTTACAGCAGCCAACAATTTTATGAATAATAGAAATAGCAAGACGGATTTTGTAGATATGCTAGAAGACTCACAAGATGCCTTCCTACTTTACGGTATGGTTGCACAACTGGAAGTCCCAAGGGAGTTGTCCACCGAACTGGCTGATTCTCATGGGCAATTATCTGTTCATGTCAAAGGTTCCTACTCAGATAGCTGGGATGACATCCAGGGGAAACTCACAAGAGCAGGAAACCTCTGACAGAAAGCAATACCTTAAACTAGAAAAGGAACACTCACCTTCGCACACTCACCAAGCCAATTCATGATACCTCGTGCAGCTTCAAACATCTCCCCTAAGGCAGTTAAAGTAGTCTGTCCAAAGCGAAAACAATCTTGCCATTACAAACTACTCACTTCCGCATAAAAGCAAGTAAATAGGCTTAATATGCAGTTCCGTCCAGGCAGTTTGGGCTTTTGAATACCACAGGCATATTCTTCATGAAGCAAAACGCCAATTCAAAACCAAAAAAAGGACTTCTACAAGATAAAATCTTCCTTTCCCTACCCTTGCAGCATAACATGAAGCACGGAAAGCCAGTGTTTCATCTGAAATAGCTTCGCGTTCCTTCAATCTTCTTTTTATCTGGTCGCGTGCACCAATATAAGTGACGCCATACACTGATGTCATCACTGTCTGCTTCACCAATTTCCTATCAACCTGGATAGTGACAACCATGAGCCCAATGATGCACAGATATTTGTACAAGAAATATATCAAGTTCAACAAACAATATGACAGTGCACAAAAGTTGCATTGATTGGACCCTTCACTTTTTTCCCTTTTTATACCTGTACTGGACTCTTCACTGTCCCTTGCTCTTTGAGAGTCCAATAATACTATATAGGGGAGAAGTGAAGAGTCTCAAGAAAAACAGAGATGGTAGATAGGACTCATAATCTTGCATTTCTGGAGTTATATATGAAAGATTGAGAAATAACCTGATTGACCAATAACCTTGCGTGCAATGCATCTGGAAAGATTGCAGGATCTTTCTCTGCATCCCTTTGCATTATATTGCGTACTCTGCAGTAATACATATTATAGGGTTATTCCATAACCTGATTGCAGATTTAACTGCTGCCTACAGAGGTAAGATTGCTGGATCAGCAATTTCATATCACTGAAAGATGACCAACATTGCAAACATTAATAACAGCATCTGTGTATTCATATTACAATGTGCCTTGCAAGAAGTCCCAGTAAAGATAATACATCATAGTGTACATGCTCATGTTATAGGTAAAATTTTCCCAAAGGGATCCCATTGTAGCCACCATGAAGAGCTAAATGGACTTGCATTATCCCCATACAACTCACATTGGCATATGGACTTTGTTTCAAGAAAAAAAGGCATACCTATCAGCAATTCCTGAATAAACATCTGCAGGCTTCTCTCCAGCAACGAGATTAACAGCTTCCGCACCCAACTGAATGAAGAAAATTAAAATCAGCTTATATTAAAAGGACAAGTGAGTCAAATGCTAAAGATAGGTATTCTCTTCAGCAGCCTGATGCAAAAAAGCAAAAATGGAAAAAACAAAAAACAAAAAAGATTACAAAGAGAACGACAATGGTTTGCCCACTGAGATACATACAGAAGAAGAAAACCATAATTCAGGTAATTATGGAGATAAGATGCCCATTTGAAGAAAGGATTAAAGCTAGATGAGATACATGATATCAAGGACAATCTAAATTTGACATTAATAATGTGTTGCACTAGAAGCTTGTATGTTTTCAATCACATTAAGCAATCACTGAAGTTTGAAGATTAGAGAATGAAAATCATATGGGTATTTTGAGGCTTCACAAATAATAAGAAAAAGAGAAAGTTTTGACTCCACAGCACCTCTAATTTCGCTGGCTTTGATATTGCAAGATGCAAGAACTTCTAATAGGTTTGTTATGTTGTTCATTGCACCTGCAACTGAATGTCTATATGAAATTCTATAGAAAAAAGGTTTGCGAAGCATGTTCCGCACTCAATTTGGAAATAAAAATGTGATGATCGATGAGAGCAATCAATGAAATTATTAAAGATACGACAGAGATTGCAAATAAAACAAAAAGTTTATTTAGAAGAAAGCAACTAATGCCAAGTACATCCTAGTTATAACTTCTCTTGCTACTACACCAAATAGTGCATATGGGATCCATCCAGTGTATTTTATCATACCAGATATATAAGGCTGGATTTTTGTTGTTGAGCATGTTATGCCATAAAAGATCTACACGTGCAAAGAAGAGGTGCTCCTTTGATGAAAGGAAAATAGCAAATTACCTTATCTCTTCCAAGGGCAGCATAGTGTTGTAAGCCATTACATGAGCCATCCTATGGAAGCACAGTACATTAGATTCTAATCAGCACAAGCCACTACCAAACAAGCTGTAGAGGAAAGAATATAATGCTGAAGAGGGGGAAAAAAGACAAAAAGGAAAAGAAATCAATTTTATACTCCACGGCAGTAAACTCAGTTCAAATAATTCATTGATAGCTAAAAAATAACATAAGTTAGAATACCATACTTTTTGGTATAAACGCTAAGCAAATAATTTACTCCATTAGCCAGTTACCCTTATTTTACTTTCATAGTAAAAGTTTTCCACAAAAGTTCAACACAATGGTTATAGACATACTTGGTGTATTGGTATATGAGAAACAAAAGTCTTGGGAGAAGGGCTTCTTAAAGCTTCAGTGATAGTAATGCATGTGGCCAAGCACTGAAATGGGTCCTCTGCTTTCAACCACCAGCGCTTTCCTTCAAGAGGCCGATCTGCAGAATCAAATATATCATCCAAATGATTTTCAGTAAATGCTATCCGTCCCTCATGAGATAGCTTGTCCACTCCACCAGCATATAAATTGGCTAAATGAATCTTCAGCCAACATAAGCCTGAGTTTCCAAGGGGTTGACCCTCAGCAAACTCCAAAATGCCACGACATAGGTCCGAACCAAGATGATTTAAGTAAGGGTGCATTGGATATGCACGGCCTCGGAAGTCAAGATTGTGTGGGTAGTAAAAGCCCTCTTCATCCTTCATTTTTCTTGCTACCTGCAGTCAAGCAAGAGTTGCATGTATTTCAAATGATAATCATATTGTTTGTCTCTCTTAGAATGAAGAATCACTCTTACAGCAAGTTTGAGTTCTGTATCACAGCGCTGTGAGTGCCTCTCCATATTTTCTTTTTTAATATTTTTAACTTTCCATTTCCATTTTCTAAGAACTGCTTCATCTTCTGTATCTGGCTCTTCAGGTAAAGGAATCTGCATTTAGAAAGTAAAAGAAGCGTGGAAATGCATTCCATTGCTGTGCGCTCAGTGAAGTCTAAAATTTAAAATAGAATTGCTCACATCATTGCGGTCCACCAAATCAGCAAGGCAGCCACCACTAGCCCATATTCGATCGACGATACTGAGCACCCTCTTATTTACCCTCCATTTTGTGCTCCCAAGAGTATCTAGAGCCTGTCATTCATTGGAACAAATGACCATGACCACAGCATATTAAGAGTTACCTCCAATGAGAAAATACCAGTTCCGATTTTCTTGAGATCAAGCTACAAACTTAAGCTTTCTTTCAACAAACCTCAAATACTGGTTGCAATTGTGAGCTAGGGGTCTTCTTCACTGCTTCCCTTTGTTGCCTAACTCCATGTGTTCGCATGACAGAAGAAGGCAAAAATAAATATGCTCCTTTATCATACCTATAAGATGATAGAGGTAAAGATCAATGTCATATATCTTTATCAATGTAAAGCTGCAAAAGTTTTCTTCTTCTCTAGTATTAAGTGACATAAATCTTTTCTTTAGGGGAATTATATGAGAAATCTTTGATTTATAATGTTCCTCAAACATAGAAATACTACTGGCAAGAGTCATTAAAAGATGCATATTAGACTCCAAAAATGCAAAGCAAAATAACAGATATTAGGATCTCTTTCAAAATTGCATCTTATGCTTGGAACTTGCCCATTGAAACTACAGCCCTACCTGACACAAACAAGAAAATTCCAATTACACCCATATATCCTCTTATTGGTTCACTCTTCACAAAGCAGAGGCAACAGTTCACAAGAAAGAAACTGAGGACAAAAGCAAGGTCCGGATCATTTGCAATATTCTAAGATATAGCTATAAAGAATAAAGCATACAGATCACCCACCCTTAACTACATTGCATATAAATCTTCACCCTTGCTACTGCTAAAATATAAGGTGATGCAGCTCAACTGATATTATTTACTGCTCTTATCCAATAGCACGTATGGATAATTTTCTACAATTATACAACTAAGTACTCTAAATTTGGTCTGTGGACAAGTCATTGAAGTAAATTTTTACGTGAATCATATAGGCAACTTTGGAAACTATAAAAATTGCAAAGCACACACTCCTTGAAAAATGTTTGCACTACAAAATTTCTCCTTCGATGCAATGCCAAGTCAATATTCTCTGTCAATACACAGTTATGATCATTTCTTAAAGCCAACTCATTACCTAAATTGACCTAGATTAACCGCTAAAATATAGAATTAGTTAAGATGGTAACCATATTTGTTGATAAATCAACTTCACAAAATTAATTATAAGTGCATATTTATATAGTAGACAGGCTTCTTACTATAGTGGAGGAGAAGCTGTTTTTGGGTAGGGTGAGATTTATTTGTATTTTCGTTAAAGAAGAAGCATTACCCAAAAGAGAGAGAGAGGAACCACACAAGAAATCTATAACATCGATCTAGCCATCAAAAGATACAAAAGGATGCTTAGGTCATTGGAGGATAAATTTTGCTGCACAAACATTTCTCAGGGGTTGTGAATGTGCTATTTAGAAATTCAGGGTATTGCCACAGTACTGATAGTTTTTCCTTTTTGGTACATGCCAGAATATCAATAGTTTCTAAGGGGTGTCACTTAATTCAGCCTACTCTTTGAAGACAACATGAAAAGCGGGACTATGTGACTTGAACTCTTGAGGCAATGGACATGCCTTTACCTACCACATAGGATTTTACATAGCAATCAACATGACATTGGTATTGAATTTATGTCCAGATATGCTGATAACACAAGAGATGGAATCTCATTGCAAACGTAAAATTCCAAATACATACCCGGTCCACCTGACAGGGGGCACCAGCATTGGCATGTAAGGAATCACCACGTGCCTTGCCTACTCAAAGTGACAAAAATGTTTGGATCAATATCAACAACAATTTTAATAATCAAAAGAAAATGTTTAGATGGGCATTTCGGGGATATTGCAACAGGCTTACTGAGTTAATCCCATCATGTAGTAACCTATTCGTCACTTATTTTTCACTCATTTTCTTTCCTTTGTTTTTATTTTTTAAGTAATTTCTTTCTTTTCTATCATCATATTACTTACAGACAAGAACTGTGGATGAACCACCACAAGCTTAATGTTAACATATATGGAATATATCAGATGAAGCATCATAAAGAAACAAAACAGGAATGAAGGAAATGGACTGAAGATTTTCAAAAACATGATGTGTATGATGATGGATGATCATCTAAGGTTAAGATGAATGTGGTGGATCTACCACCACTGGCTGCATTTTGTCAAAGCTCACGATTGTCTAAGGTTGCATTGCTGATTTTGGACCACATTTGACCTTATTTCTACCAGTCATTGGTGAAAAATGAAAAATCTTCGTTGCAATTTACATTCAGCAGTCTCAAATGTTAGCAAACTCAAAATATGCTTTCAAATGTCAGCAAAGACAAAGTCTCCCAAGCTGTCGGGGAATTCTCCAGTATATCTCTTTCTAAGACTGAACTACGTTAAATAAGCTCACAAAACAATGCATGCATATATAAAGGTGTAGACAACATTATTAGTTTTGACAGATTTCAGTGTAACTATGCTTAAGTAATGTCCACTTCAGTCAAAGGATCTATCATCTCCTAATTACATAGTAATGGTAACTGCTGTGTCCTTGACTTTTTTATTCAAAAATATAAGCTTGTGCCAAACTTCTTAGAAAAATGCCACAGCATATCTCCCTCTTCCATTTTTGGGGTTTGGAGGGAGGGGGAGTGGGGGAAGTTCATTTTTCCCTCCAAAGAGAAAAGAAATCAAGCACTGCCAGAGATTAAAATAGCTTATCATGCCATATCAGATTAAAACGATATGCCTGTTACATACAGTTCTCTCCAAGCCTTTGAGAACCAAGGGGTCACATTGGATGACACCATATCTTCTGCCACTGTTCCTGCTCCGCAAAAGGGGTGTATCGCTCTTTTAGATAAAATGGAATTTACTCCCTCCATTAAAAAGAATACAAATAAAGCCTTACTTTGTCTCTCTTGTAACAGTTTTGAAAGTGTGTACAAATGCAGGTCGAACATCTGGGGGATCTTGGGCTGACTGATTAGCTGGAGGCTGTATATATGCTGTTTGTATTAACAAATCAATAAGACGGCTCCCAACCTGAAAGTAAGAGTAGATATACCGTTCTTAACATATAGCTTAGGAGAAACGAATGACCGGTTACATTAACTAGGAGAGAGCTCGCAGACCTTAGCTTTCATATCCTGGCCCCATGGCTTCAGACCCTCCTGGTTCCTCACTATCTGCTTCACTGCTGGCAACTTCTGTTTCTTTAACAGATCAGTTACCCTTTTCCTTAACTTCTCTTGTTGACTGGTCAAAGAATCAGGTTTTTTCTCTTTATCTTTATTGCTTTTCTTTGCCTTTCTTTTGGTTTTCTCCAAGAAATGGTGTATCCTCACCTGCCCCATAAATCATTACCAGGTAATGAGTCCCACAAAAAATAGCATAAGTCGCAACTAGTCTATAAATTTTGCCAAAAATATAGAAATTTGAGACGCCAATATGTATCTGTCTTCTCAACACATTCTTCTACATGAAAGCTGAGCATATACAGACAACATTTCAAGACCATATCCGTGTTGCTGCTCAAGTTATAGCCATCTGAACACTTCAGACAAGAATATAACCATTTCTAGTCCAAAACAAGTAGTCTGAGCTTGGATTGTACATAATTTCAAAGCATTGTATCACGGTAGTTACATCCTACAAATAACAACAAAATGCAAAACCTCAAGTGCTATACCAAGATATACTCCAAATTCCATTGCCTATTGCGAATCAACAAGCATTTACTCAAACTGACCTCCTGTTCAATCGCATCACCTATCGTACAGGCAGCCTGTATAACCCTTGCAACACCATGATCACCAGTCATCAATAGCCCCATCAACTTATGCATGGTGATCACTGCCATCATATCAGCCGGCAACTGATCCATATAAGGTGCGTAAGACGTTTTATTCTTCCCGAGCCTGTACAATTCTTGCACATTCTCGATTGCATTACACAAGGGCTCGAACCAACCCAAGAACAAAGACTTCATATAAGGTAAATTCGGTGCCAACTTATGCTTACACATATCAGCCATTAGCTCCTTATACTCCTTAGCAGCATTTTCCCATGCCTCACATTCAATCTTCACTTGCCTTCTGCTTAAAGTCTGGTATTTCGATTGACTGATCCCTCTAACAAAGTTTCGCTGCCGTCTCCGCCTATGCGCTTTGTCCCTCTCCTCCGCTTTCCTCAACTCTCCTAACAACTCCTCAACTTCCTCAGCGACTGAAACATCCTCGTCCACATCAGTCGACGAAACAACTGCCTCCGCAACACTCGCGTACCCTTTCGGACAAAACCCATTTAGACCAATCGAAAAACTGGGTTTCCCTATAAAATCTTCATTAAACGACACCTCGCCGTTCCGGCGAAAACCCAGTTCAGAAAGGCTTGAACTTGGGCAAGAACTTAACTCAAAAGGCTTAAATTTAAATTTATTTGGAACAATCTTATTAGACTCTTGTGACATACCAAGAAAACTATGATTGCGAAAAAGTTGAAACCTTGGGCTTCTGGAAAGTGCTTGCTTGGCTATATTCCTCCACATAACTGGTGGTGAGTAAAAGGTATCAGATTTTGGGGTCCGGAAAGGAATGGTTCTTGGGTTCGAAGTTAAAATGGGAGGTTTACCGAGGTACATCCAATTCAGAATGAAATAGAAAGAATTAAAGAAAGTGGGTATATGGAGAAACGATCACAATCACAATAAGTAAAAGTATAAAGTAATGAATTCATAGAAATTAATGAGGGAGGAAAGTGTTGGTATTGAAGAATTGAAGTTGGAGTAGGAAGTGTAGCCGCCTGGCTTCGTTTGGGCTTAAACCCTTCTTGAACCTTTATATTTTCTGGGTCTTGCTGTTGTTGCCTTGAATCTTGTCAAACGGTAATGACGGTTTTTCCTGCGGTTGGCCAAAAGTAAAAAAGACGGGGTCCCGTAGCTTTGTCATTGTGAACTACACTAAGGGTGCGAAAATACTTGATAAACCGATTCGATTCA
Organism: Lumnitzera littorea; assembly: GCA_024138015.1. Classification (NCBI taxonomy): domain Eukaryota; kingdom Viridiplantae; phylum Streptophyta; class Magnoliopsida; order Myrtales; family Combretaceae; genus Lumnitzera; species Lumnitzera littorea. The sequence goes on along the minus strand of JAMXBB010000011.1, from coordinate 8,495,176 downwards.
TAAACCGAATCAAGTCAAATCAAAATTACGTTTTTCTTTTCTAGTTTAGAAAATTTTCAAAAACTATTAATTTATAGTTGATTTTGGTTACTTCGTAAAATTGAATAAAACTGTTTTATAAAAAAATATATCGATATTTATTACTATTTAATAAATTGGATATTTTCAAATGAGATTATATGTTATGTAAATATATACTTTGCTGTATTAGAATATATAGTTTAATTCGTAAACCAAATTGAAATTTTGATTCGAAAAAATTTCTAAGTCGAATCATATCGTTGGGTTCAAAATTATAAAAATTCAAAGCGTATTTTTATGATTTGAATCGATTTAAAGAAAAAATTATATAAGTTCAAACCACATCAACCCTTGAACAATACCATAAGTAAAAATGAATGTTGTTAAAATAGTTTTAAATGGCGAAGTAAGCTTGACTTCCTTTAACTTACATTAAGATCTCATTTGGGATTTGTAGGTGTTACATTAACTTTTTAAAGAACTTTCTCACATAAGGAACTTCCCACTTTATTTTTGAATTTTTCGAGTTTAACTCTACTATTAAATATATCAAATCACATTATAAATTAGAAAGAAAAGTAATAGCTTTTTGAGGTTCTTTGTAAAGGACCTCTACCTTTTTGAAGTAATGCATAATGTTGCTAAAGCATTACAAATGCTAAATTACCAATTGCAATGCTCGACATAGTGACATAAGACAAGCAAGCTGTGTTTTGCATGCTGTAAATGAATTCATGCTTTTCACTTTAATTTACCCTAACATGGTTTAGTAGTTAAATGGAGCAGTCCATTAGTATAACTTACCTTAGTCCATTAGTATAACTTACCTTTTTTTAACATGGTTTAGTAGTTAAATGGAGCAGTCCATTAGTATAACTTACCTTTTTCCAAGGTCAAATGAGCTAACTCATGGACTTAGTGAAAGAATAAGAATCATTTTTCAACTAATCCAACATAATGATTAATTAAACAATGAGTTAGTTGAGTCGGTTTACTAATGAACCAACTTAATTGTTGAAAGTTAAGGTTTTGAGTTAAATGGACCATTATATCCAATGATTGGCTAGGTTGTTTTAACTTAGGGTTAAATGAACCAAAATCTAAAATCCATATTGAACAAATCACCCTAATATGTAATTTTTTATGAGTTAAATGAGTTGGTAGTCACATTAATCATTTATGTTAAAAATTATGGCTAACTTCAAGATATATATTTGAGTACAGGACTCTTTGCTTTGCATGGCATTTGTTACTCTTTTCTTTATTTGACTATATAACATAAGGTTTCATACCTTTTCACTTTTTTTTCTTTTGGTGAAGAAGCAAATAATTTTATTAGATAGAAAGATATGGAGGATGAGACATCTAATCCAAGTACAAAATATAAAATAACTGGAATGTAGAATTATCAACTCTAAAACTATGGCTCATCCCTAGGTTACCTTAGGTAACCACCCAATTAGCACGAGTAGTTGCTTTTCTACTAATTAAAGGGAACTTCGTACATTTAAAGAAGTTCTTTAAACATAAAATTATCCATTAAAATATTATTTCTTCTCAATGATGTTGACGTTCCTTTAGACTTTTGCTTAAAAGAAAGCTTAGAATTAGTTTCATTTTTCCAATTCCTTTGCTTTGCCATCCACTTGCCTATATGGATAGCTAATGTTGCTACTAATTCATAATTACATGTATGGACATCGAGAGTTGATGCTTGAAGGAGGAAGGTATAATGTTACTAAAAATATTTGAACTTTAGTTAAAAAGATCAATTTACTATCTCAACTTAATTTGTCGAATTTGGTAGCTAATTGAAACATTCTATATCGATGTGGAAATACTACACTAGGAACTGAAGAGGGGGAGTAAATTGAGTTCCGTACCCAAATTTTACTTTAATACCAATTTCTTGATTTAAGTAACTAAAGGAATACAATATTGAGACAATAAAGCAATAATGAGTATAATTAAAATAATGATAAAATAATAATCAGTGCGGAAAATAAAGGAGCTAGGAATAGATACAATTAAGCCCTAATTTAACATGAAGTTTGAACCATCCCCTATTCTCTACGGACACACGATACCTCCAACCAAGAGCTTTACACTACTTTATTAGTTTCTCAACTCAAGCTCTAAGAGCTATACATATACAAACTTAATTATACAAGTTTCACATTCACAACTTACCCAATCTTGATTTTATAAGATTCTCAATCATAATAACACTTAACAAAAATCACAATCTTAACTCACAACACAAATTCAATCTCAAGTATAGTGCACTCTCTCAAAGTTCTTATAAGTATAAATTACTTTGTACTATACTAATGTTTACAAATGATTTAGCAAATTAAGTACACAAGATAAAGGGCAAGTGAACAAAAAGAATAATTGTAAATTTTTAGCTCTATTTCATATATTTCAACTACCCACAATTTGTATTTATAGCCTCTTAAGAAAATCCAACCATCGATTCACTTTTCTCTGCATTTAATGCTCTGTAACAGCTCTTTTCTGTGTGAACTAGTTGAACGATTTAAGTGGGACTAACCGGATGGTTCATTTAAATGGGGTCATTAGTCGGACAGTCTTTAAGCAACCAATGGCACAGTCTAACATACTCTACTGACCTGTAATAGCTAGCTGGGCCGTCTAAGGATAACCAACAGCACAATCCATCACCTGCTATTGATCATAGAACACTTGATGCAACTAGCTGTATGGTTCATACCAGAACAACTTAACAACACACACTAAGATATAATAAACAGTTCTATTTCCTTTTACATCTTTCAAGAATTTCAAACTCAATCTAATCAAGTTCTATTACAAAGATATCATGTAAAACATAGTGTTATAAAGATAATTTAAGTCCTTTATTAAATTATCCATGCTTTTATAAGATTTGCAAAGAGGTTCATAATTAATGATTAATTTAATATAATTTGCATGGTTTTGTTCTCATTAAAATCACATAAAAGAATCTCTTGGTTCAACAATCTTTCCCTTTTTGATGAGGATAAAACTTTGCAAAATAAACTCCCTCTAAATATGATACTCTCCCTCAAATTAACATTCCTCCTCAATGAAGCACTAGTTATAAAAGATTTTCTTTGAAAATGTTTGTGGCAGAGTTAATATAAGAGCAAGCTAAAAGTATTTAATCTTTATTTTAGAGGATAGCTAATTTAACTTCATGTTTCAATTTGACACTTATTAACTAACCAATCTCTTCAATTTTATGATTTCACCTTCACTAAATTTAGACAAAAAATAGTTAGGTGACTTGAATTTTTCTCTTCAGGCGGTGAAGAAGAAGGAAAAAGTAAGTCAAATTCTAGCATAACCTCGTGTAGATTCCTTATTTTTTCCTCTCTTTTTATTTTTTCAAAATTTTTAGAATAGATTAAAATGTCATAAATTAGGAAAAATACAAAAAATAGAAAATTAAAGAAAACCAATAAAAATAAGAAATTTAGGAAAAAATAATAAGTTTAGAAAAATATAAAAATAAGAAAAAGCATAAAAAATAAGAAAATTACAAAAAAAATATATAAAAAAGTAATAAAAAAACCCGAAAAGCACAAAAAAAAAAAAAAAGAAGAGAAAGAATTTTTTTTAAGGAGTTATGCTTTAATATTCTTCCTTTTTTTATTTATTTATTCTTTATTATTATTTTTTAAATTATATATATAATATATATAAATAAAAAGAAGGGATAAGGATCAGACAAGGATTAAAAACTTGGTTTTTAAGTTTCAGCCTAGAGCCTTCGTCCCTATTTTTAAAAGAGAGAGGAGCATAAGGCGTACAACAGTGCAGCGTTTATTTATGTAATGCATGTGTACAATGTACATGCGCATAAGGGCATGTGGTATGTGGCCTATACCCCTTCTTTTCTCCTTTTTCCTATTTCGAGCTCCTGATTTTCAATTTATTTTCTTTCCTTGCGTGTTCAATTTTAGGCCATTTTTTACCCCATTTATTATAAGATTTCATGAAATCGTATAGCACGTATAGCACGTATGGCTACTTTTGAATCAACCTCATTTTTTGTCCAAATTTAGTCAAGATTCGATATTAAAATGGCTTCAAAAATGAAAAAAAAAAAAGAAACTAAAAATCTAGCATCTCCATTTATGGCCGATTTTCTCCATTAATGACCTTTCAAAGCTTGTTTAAGCTTCGTTCGGTATAAATAGGAGCCGAGAAATACACAAGGACACACAACATAAGCTTAGAAATGCTCTAAGTAAGAAAATAAAAACTTTCTCTCTCTAGCCTGATTCCTTTCTCTCTCTAGGATAGTTACCTCTATGGCCATTTTTGGTGAAAACTACTACTACCATCGGAATCCTCATACCCAAAAACCCCAGGTAAGACACTCCGATTTGACTTTTCAAGACAATCCGAGTCATATAAGCCGACCGGAGCCAACCAAGCTAACCCAAGTCAACCGCGAGTCGATCGAACTGACCTAAGCTTATTTGAGTCAACCCTTAAGCTGACTTGAGCCTGACCCAGTCAAAATTTTTTAATATTATTTTATTTCTTTCCTTTTTATTTTTATTTTTTTTAATTATTTATTTTTTTATTCATGTACTTGTAAAAATAAAAAAAAAAAGAAAGAAAGATGGAAGAAGAAGAAAGAGGAGAAAAACAAGCAAAAGAAAAAAAAAAAGAGAAAAGAAAAGAGGGAGTTTTTTATTTACTTATTTAGTTAAAAATAAATAAATAAAAATAAAAATAATAATAAATGAGTTAGTGAATAAACAAATTCATCTAATCACTTAAAAAAATAATTTTTTTTTCAAAAATAAAATGAATAGACCCTTTCTAAGTTAAGGCACTTTAAAATTTTCCAAAAAAATTATTTTTAGAAATTTTTTAAAATAAACCAAATTGGATTAAAACATGTAAATCCGACGTATTTTTAAAATTAAAACAGCCTAACCTACTAAAAGTTTTATGAAAAGAACTATATACGTTTGATCCCGAATAATGGATACATAGGCATCTATAGGGTGACGGTAAAAATAAAAAGAACTTGATTTTCCTTATTTTTTTTTTTTAGTTTAGATTGTTCAAATTATCCCAATTTTATCAAATAATTAAGTTTTATTGAATGGTGATTTTTAAGGTTAAAGTTAAATTTGAAAAATTAATGGTACCTGTAAGGATTTAAAGATCGTAACCCTTAGATCTAGAACTTTGTTTTAAAACCTTTTTTTTTAAAGATCATAGTTTATCGAAAAAGCAGTGACTAAGTTATAACCAATCCACCTAATTGATTATAACCTAACTTTTTTTCCTGACTCCAATCGGTGGCAACTCCAACATGTTTTCAAAAAATAAAAGAACCAATTTTTTTAAACTCCAGTCGAGGGTTAGTATTAAACAAGTAAGGGTTTAATATTGATAGGTTTAAAGAAGACTTAATTTTAAAAACTAGGAGGTAAAAAATTAGGCTCAACAGCTTAACAACTCTACTATGAATTTTAAGAGGGTTAGCTATTCAACTTTCCAAAATTAAAATTAACTTTTAAAAATCACCTTAAATATAATTTATTTGCTTATTCGTTCTTTGTTATTTGTATCATAATTGTATTGATATTTTTGCAAGTTTAGTTTTATTTATTTAAATCATTTGGGGAGAGGGATTTAATTTTCCGTAAACATATAGTAGAAACGGTCAAACCGAGACTGTATTAGGATCTTAGGACGAGGGGCCGTTGTGTAGACTTTGGGTGCTATGGTATAACCATCGCTCGAGATTGATTAGGCCATCTCTACTTAAGCGTAATGTGACCAATGAAAGTGTTCTTTCACAAGTGAAGTCTCACAAGCTTAAGAACCTTTAAAACCCACCCTTTATGCATTCACGACATCCAGAATCGACGAATAATCAAGTAAGATGAAAATAAAAATCTAAAATGGCTTGGAGTTTCCTTGATTTCCCTTGTAATTTTTACGTATTGTAATAAATTGCTATAAATAGGTTTTGTCATTGTAAATAATAGTTGGACAATCTTGTAACATATTTTTCCTTTTGTAATTTAGATTAGGAAATGGCCTGTTCATCATCCAACTCTATTTACTTCAAGGAAAAATTTGTAGGCAAGCCCCTCTACCCCAAGCCTACCTTAGACTAATGGTTATGGCACTTCAATCTAAGGGAACAAGAGACCATCTCCAGTAAGATCAGGCCCATTCTATCACTTCCTAAAGTAAAAATAGAGATTAATTTGGTTAAGGCTCTGACCAACTTTTGGGAACCCGAAGAAGTAGCTTTTCAAGTTGGACCTCACTTGATTAGCCTAACACTTGAAGAGTACACTTAATTACTTCAAGCTCTTTCTTTGGAAAATATATACACTCCAAATTTGTAAGTGAATCCCGTTAATGCCTTTTCAAGATTCATGGGTATTAGAAAAGCTAAAGTGAATAAAGCCCTTAGAAGCTGTAACGGTAATCATATCAAATTGGAAGACTTAAAAGCCTGATTCATCATTGAGCTTAAATCCAAGCAACGGGGTATCTTTTATGGCAATCTCAAAGATTAGGGACATAATAGAATAAAAGCCTTTATCTTAGTTGCATTCAGGACCCTCTTATTCCCTAATGGAAAGTTCCTCATCCATTTTAAGGTCACTGAGTTAGTGAGCCAATTTCTTGAAGGCAAGTCATATGTCTTAGCCTTCTTCGCAGAACAGATCAGAAGCCTCAATATTTTGAAAGAAAAGAATGATGGTGCACTAAAGACCAACATGGTATTACTAAAAATATGGTTCGCGAGCCACATGAAATGTTATAGGCTTGATCTAATCCGAGGAAAGTTTGCTTATAACATTGATCCGATCGATTCATTTGTCGATAAGGTCTATCTCCCAAAAGAAAAATCTACTTACTACTAGGTAGAAGTGTTGAGAAATTTTCAAGTCATTGATATCTTATGGATAGCAAGATGGAGTAACTTCAAAAGGATAATCCTAGTTTGCAAAAATTATTAAGCAATACCCCTAATTGGAATGAAATTATGCACAAATTATTACCCTAACGATATGATCAAACAATTCAGAAGTATCAAAGATATAGTCTATAAGCCTCCGTTAGATATCATGAACTTGAATTATGAGAACCTTTAGATTCCCCTATTATAGAAGATGTCCAAACTCAAGGCATTCAAACAGTTATAGGAAACAAGGAATGTTAGCCTAAACATCGATTTAGGAGAATGGTTAGGAGAAGTGGACAAGCACCGGGTTACCAAAGAGTATTTGTACAATCAACTCCATAAGGTAGGGGAGATCCAGTGTTGAGCACTAGAGGTCATCTAACCTGCACCAGCTGAACCAGATCCTAAAATCAAGACCTACATGGACCAAGTACAAGCTCGAGTAAAAATAATCTATGAAGAGCGAGACATGTGGGAGGATCTCTTTTGGGAATATAAAAAATGTTTTCGAGCCTTAGAACATTAATTAAGAATGACCCAAAAGAAGCTTAAAGCACTTGAAGAAATGGAAGAGCCCAACTCAAGAAAGAGAAAGGAAGCACGAGTAGGGTCCGATAAATAGAAAAGAGAAACGCTTACTAAGCACTAGAAGAACATTTAGAATAGTCTTCTTAAATGTATTTTCTCTTTTTTCAAAATGATGTAAAAGAGAACTCTAAAAGCTACAAAAATAAAAAAAAAAATGTTATTACCATCTTATTGGTTATTCGTTAATTCTATTCCTTTTGCATCTATGTGCCATGCATTTCTTTCATTCATCTTTTTTTTTTAAAAAAATATTTGTGTGCTAAGTTATTGAGAAGTAGTTTTAAATAAGTCACCAAGATAGCTCCCAAGCGTTAAACCTTTCAGAGAAGTCCTATTCGAACCTACTTACAAACTAGAATGGTCGACTAAGGAAACGACAATATCAACACCAACAATAGTGTCAACCCCAAAATTGTCGATCCTACTTGTAAGTCTTAAATGTAAGCTTTATAACTATAGGATCGGGCTTAGTAAGTAAGATTTAGGGCGATCGCCTAAATAATCTGATCAAGATTAAATTATAAATTAAAGTTAGAAATATTAGTAAAAATGATCCCGTAAGTTTGAATTTAAGAAAATAAGTAATACAATAAGAGAATAAAATGCATTCTAATAACTAATGAATCGCTAAAGATAAATTATATGTATACTAAAAATCATAGAATGACCTAAATAATATTTAGGAGTATTTACTTATACTCCATATATATTTACGTGTAGGTAGAAATATGCGAAATTATCTAAATTGCTTGAAATTTGATAGAAAATTGCTAAATAATTAATGAAAATTATAAAAAAATCAAAGAAAAATTAGAAAGGTTGAGATCGATCTAGAATTAGGTTGTGGCAAGTCAGGAATTAAGAAACAAATTTTTGCTAATTAAAATCAAACACTTAAAAAGTAAAAATGGAAGAGGATAAGCTATTATCATGTTTAATTAATGAACTAAAATTTGCTTTACAACTCTATAAATAGTAAGAAAATTTCAAGAACTCATTTGATCAGTTGGAAGTTGAAAAAAATTGGAGAGAAGTGAAAATTGAGAGGAAAATTAGGGTTTATAAAAAAGTTACCCAAATCTGTATAATCGGAGCTAGTGAACCGAACCCACATTTCACCACCACCTGAAACTGAACCCACATATCACCACCACCTAAAACCAAACCACGACCACTACCTAACTCCAAACGAATTGCCTGGATCGGCCGATACACCTTGAACCAATATTGGTGGCCGAAAGCTTAAGAACTAGGTAACTCCTAATATTCAGCTGATTTTGCAAAATTTATTAAAATAATTAATTTTGCCCAAAAAATTATGAAATTTGTTATTATGATGTTTGATTGTATGTGGATTTAGGGAAAAATAGTGATTAAGTTTAATCATGTTTGTAAATATAGAGTGTTTAAGAAATTGAACAAAATCGAGTATGTTTAGAATTAGAAATAAATAGGCTTAGGAGTGTAGTTTGGAGCTCAAAATAACAGTGCTATGAAGCCATTTTTCTAAAATTAATTTTTGAAATTTTAAGTAATTTTTTAGCCCTATAATGATGAGAAAAATGAGTTATTTTAGACTAATTAAGTAATTAAATGACTAATTACTGATTTAGAATGTAATTAGATGTTTAAGGATGTTAATCTCTGATCAGTTAAGATAATCTTAGCATTTGGAGTATTAATTGCAATTAATATAGGAATTATGCAGTAAATGTGAGTAATTTAGTAATATGTAAAATTGGAATTTTAATAAATATAAAACAATAGGTTAAATTAGATAATATAATAATAATATCAGTACATATTAAATCTGGTATAAAAATTGATTTTAGGTAATTATACAAAAAATGTAAAATTTTCTTACATCGAGAGTAAATCCGATATACTAATTAAGATTAGAGTGTATCGAGTGGATTAGAATATTGAATAAAGACCTAGTATGATATTAGAATACTTGAGCTTGATGTGATTAATTTCACGTTAGGGTTCGAAACATAACTTTAGGATTTACTCGTAGTTAGAATCGATTTAGAGCTTGAACCGGAATCAGATTTAGAAACTGAACCCCAAACTAACATAAAACGAATCGTTAGTAAATAATAGGTATATAAGGAGAATTGAGTTAAATCAAAACCTAGAATATGTCTCATTAAAGTATAAATACTAAAAAGTGTATTTATATTATAAGATACAAGAAGACGATCCAACCTGCAACTAATGGACTGAGCATTTGAAAATTTCAAGTAAGTTAGGTTTAAACTTCATCGTATTTTGGAGTACTATTTTAGAGTATTCGGAGACTTAGGTTTGTGTATAATTATGATTGTAAGTAGTCTTATGCATGTACTTGTGTATCTGATTTAACGTTGAAATTTGTGTTATGTTTGATGACTATTGTGATTGGAGTGGTGTGAAATTATTTGGTCACCCTAAACCAAACTTAATCCTAATCGACCTAAATACCCTAAAAAGACATGCATTGCAACCCTTTAGGGGATCGTTAGGATTCCCTAACTAAACACCGACATCTTTGAAAAGGATAGCACTGGATAGTAAATTGGTCTTTTCCTCATCCTTAGCCGAACTAAGCTATTACGTCTCGAAGTGGCAAAATTGTAATAGTCCCGCTGTGTAAACCATTCTAAGATAGAAGTTGGCCTTATAACCACTATCTTAGACCTAATCTACACAAGGCATCCATGATTAACCCGTTTTGAAGTAAACAGTTTGTAATTTAGATAAATTATTTACCTAAGAAAGTGAGAAAATGTACATATACACTATAATTCAGTTATTACAATTAGCGTTTACTATGTTCCACCATAATATATTTCTTAGTTATTACATTATTCAGAAATGAAGAATTCTAAAATAAAAACTTAGACCTTAAAAATATATGTTTGTTCTTCAAATGTTTTTCCTCACTCTCTAAGATCCACCAGTTGCTAGCTTCAAAGTAGTTGTAAGCCGCTTCCTAGCTAGCACCTGTACGACGTCTATAGGGATGTAAGCAACCACAGCTCAGTAAGTTAGGATGGAAGACTTAAAACTACATCACAAATACGAACAAGGTTATCAACCAAATCATTTGGTGCAATGTATGTTTAAGTAAATGCCATTGTATGACGTTGTCTGGCCCATTGTGAGATTAGAGAAATTGCGTCTACTCTAATCTAGGTTGAGGAGTTGCCGTTAATGCAACAGCTCACGACCAAACCCAGGCTTGTGCAATGGAGACATCGCTCCTTCTGCGATTACCTTCGAACCATTGACTTCACCCTTGCCGCGACCTCCTTACCTGTCACTTAGTTTAACTAAGGATGAAGAAGGGACCCATTATGCCATCCGGTGCTATCCCTTTCGAAGGGATCGATATTTGGCTAGAGAATCTTAGGTTTCCCCTAATGGGTTGTTATACAAGTTCGATTTATGTTTACAAGTCATATCTTTGTTAAGTTTAGTTTAGGGTGATCAATCACTTCATACAATGCAAGCTAGAATAACAAACAGAATCATAGCATCCCTCATAATCAAGCACATGCATACAACCAACTATTTAACAAGCACAACCAAGTATAATCTCAAGCCTCTAAAATACAATATCGTATTAATCCTAACTTACCTGGACTCTTCGCTCACTCACTCGAGGTCCAACTCGCTCAGGCTATCGCCGATCATCCCTATAATACAAACGTGGTTTCAGTTTTTCACATAATTATTATAGATTGGTTTTATCCTATAATGCTTATTGTTATCTTTTGTTTAGGGTTTAACGTACCTAATTATCTAGGTCTTAAGTCTTTTACAATTCTTCTTGAATCGTGTTAAGTTCTATTTTAGTTTTTGTATCGATTTCTAAACTAGGTTTTTAACTTAATTTTTTGGTTAAAGATTTATATGTACATCTTAAGAAATCATTCTGACCCATAATGTGAAATTAGTCGCATTATCTTTAGATATCCTAAATATCGTTTTTAGTCTCTAACTAGTGTTCTAGTCCGTGCGATACACCCGGATCCTAGTTTAATCACCAAATTCACCGTTATTATGAAAAATCTTACATTTTTCATATAATTACCCTAATTTAAGTTTCCTATTAGATTTATTGTATATTTCTATTATTATCATAATATCAATTTTTATTCTAATATCTTTTATTTATTATGTTTTTAATAATTGTGTATTATGTACTATTACTTATTATATATATAATACACATCTATTATTTTTATCACTCTAATTACCATCTCCCAACATTAATTATCATTTCAAAATGTCTAAATCCATCATAAATAAGATTTTACACCTAATTACCCTGATTTACTAAATTAACTTTAAATTTACTATTTTTTCCCATTACTTATTTACTACATAATTAACCTAATAATTACATTTAACACCCTAAATGCTACAACGATCATACTTCATCAGATTTCAACATCCTAAAACGTATAGTTATTGACTAAATCAGTAATTAACTATTTAATTACTTAATTAACCTTAAATTACCCATTTTATGCCTTATTTTAAGGCCTAAAAATTATCAAAAATTTTCAAAAATTAATTTTTGAAAATAGTCTTCATAATATTGTTTTATATCATCTAAGTAGTCTACACAAAAATTTTGGGCTTAAAACTACACTCCTAAAGTCATTTATTTCTAAATCGAAACATGTTTAATTTTGCATGATTTCTTAAGGATCATATATCACAAGATATATTTTCATCAAAATAATATTTTTCCTAAAAACTACATATAAAAATATTTCAGAATAACAAGTTTTATAATTTTTAAGAATATTTGATATTTTTACAAAATTACACAAAATCATGCTAGAAATTGAACTCACCGGTTTGAGTGGCTTCGACCACCATCGGTGGCCATGGGTGTGTCAGCTCACCTAGGCGCTGCCACCACCGTGTGGCGGTAGTGGCTATCCACTCCTAGCTGCTTATCGAGTGTTGGTTCCCTTCTAAGGCCCTGATTACATAGATTTGAGAAATTTTTTTGAAATAAATTCAAACACTCATCATTTTAGCCCTCTCTATTTTTCTCACTCTCCAAACTGACCAAATGAGCTTTTGAAATTTTCTTGCTATTTATAGAGCATTAGAAAAATTATTGTGCATTAATGAGATAAGACAATTGCTTTATCTCTTCTTTTTTTTCACTTTCTATTTGTTGCATTTTAATTGGTTGATTTTGTTTCTTTAATTCCAGATTGCCACGCCTCAATTCTGGATTTTTCCTCACTTCTCCTGATTTTTCTTGATTTTTCCTTAATTAATTATGAATTTTATTTAATTATTTATTATTATTTTTGCACGTTTTGCGTATTTTAAGTAATTACACGTATTTCTACCTACATGTAAATTTATATATAGTACAATTAAATATTCTTAAATATTATTTAGGTCATTCTATGATTTTTAATATACATATAATTTATCTCTAGTGATTCGTTAATTATCGGAATGCATTTTACACATTTTCAAAAAATAAACGAGTTATATATTTAAAATTTGAAAATTTTATATTCTTTTATTTTATTGCTTATTTTCTTAAATTTGAACTTATGGAATCATTTTTACTAATATTTATAGCTTTACTTTATAATTTAGACTCGATCAGATTTTTCAACCGATTGGAACCTTGAATAGCTGGTTGTAGGGCTTACATAAGTGATAGAAGAAGAGGTCGTGGTGAGGATGAGGGCATTGGTTTGAAGGATAGTCTTAGGAAGAGCAGTGTTTCCATTGCACAAACTTGGGTTTAGTTGTGAACTATTGTATTACATAAAAACTCCTTAACTTGAATTAGAGCAAGTGAAATTACTCTAATTTCACAATGGATTGGATTACGTTGTGTGATGATACTTGCTTGTTGTATTGCATGAAAATAATTTACTTGATAATCTTGTTTGTGCTTGTATACATTTATGAGTCTCCAATTCATCTTACCGAGTTGCAGCTGCTTATACCCGTATAGATTTTTTTGCAGGTCCTGACTTCTGATTATTATGCCATGTTACAACTATTCAGAGGTTAGTTCTCTTTTGAAGCTCTGGGGAGTGAGGATCAACCAATCAATGATCAAGTTTTATTTAAGGTCTTATTAGTGTTTTTTTAAGATGAAGAACTGATATATGATATGTAAATTAGCTGACTATTATGTTATGATGTAAAATATCCTGAGAATTTTACGGTAATGTATATGTAATTATATATAATGACTTAAGGTTTTAATTGTTATTGTAATTTTTAACTAAATTCTTAATTGAACTGTTTACTTCAAGTGAGAAGTTGTCGACGCCTTGTGTAGGTCATATCTATGATACACATTGTAAGGTTAGTTACTATCATAGGTTGATTTATACGGCAGGACTATTGCGACTCTACAACTTTAGGGCGTAACACTACCGAGTTGAGGTTTCGCTTTTTGGAATGAACAGTTAAGAAGATTGTTAATCAATCAAGCTTCCTCACCGATAGCATCGCCTTGCTCAGGTTTACGGCTCCATCAAATGAAGAAAGCTCCAAAGGCCAATATGGAAAAAATGATGAAGCCCAACCCTTCAAAGCAGAAGAAGCCTGCCTTAAAGTCAATCGGGCCTTTGAATCCTTTGAGACAGAAAGAGTTTATTCGAAGGTCAACCCAACTTTCGAACCAAACACTTGTTTCCAGTCAATCTAAAGCCTAAAGTTGATCAAGATAGACTGAAAGAGCTTGAGAAGTGATCGACCTAACAAATTACTGAAAAGATGAAAATGTTGGAAGGGTATGATGGATTCGAGCAGGCTGGTATAATAGATTTTCTACCTATGAATATGGAAGTTTCCCAGAAAAGTTCAGAGTACTTGACTTTGAAAAGTACGATGGGACTGGATGCCCTAAACTGCATACTTGGTTATATGTACGCAAGATGGATAAATGCGTACAATATGACTAGCTTACGATTTAAACTTTTTAGGATAGCCTAACTGGCCTTGCCTTGACCTAGTATACCTAATTGGAACTGAATTAGGTGAATATACGGGAAAAGCTGGCTAGGGCATTTTTTGAGCAATACAAATTTAATGTTGAAATGGCACCAACCATGATGGATTTAGTTGCCCTACGAAAAAATCACAATGAGTCATTCAAGGAGTATGCCCAGATGTGGAGGTCCTTAGTCGTACAGGTATCCACCCTCATGACTGATAAAGAGCGGACTTCAACTTTTATTAATACTCTTGAAAGACGTTACTTTTCTCATTTGATTGGGCAAGCCTCCTCCAGTTTCGCAGAGGTAGTAGCTGCAGGATGTCAAATTGAAAGTACCGTCGCTTTCGATAAATTATTGGAGCCATCAGATAGAAGACCACCTTCTGTAAAGCCTATTACTAGCAAGACCAAAGAAGCAACTATTGGTAGGGTGAATTCAAGCACCAGGCCCAATACTTAAGTCTCCTTTAGGACAAATCCTCTACCAATGCAGCAATAATTCCGAAATCAGCCATATGTCAGCAAGTTTCCAAGACAATTCACCAAGATACCAGTTCCCCTTAGCTAAGTCCTTAAAAAATTAAGAAAAGATAATTTGATCTATTTTGAGCATCGTAGTGAAAGATATAGACCAAAGTTTTTTTATCTTAACGCTAAGTGTCAATATCATTTGGGGTAAGTAGGCCATTTAATTGACTAATGCTGGAGATTAAGAAATAAAATTTAAGATTTAATCAATGAAGGTACAGTCTAATTGGATTTCATAGAGGTTTCAATTCCAAACATCAACAACAACCCCTTGCCTGACCATGGGCCCATCATCAATATGATATTTGAGAATTCAGATCTCGCTATTAACATGATTGGTTCCAACCAAGAGCCCTAAGTTTATAGATTCTACAAGCAAGATGAGAAATAAGTTCCACAGACTAAAACGTACACCTTCCATGTGCCTTTAGCCCCCAAAAGTTATAAAACTGCCCCTCTTAACTACAAAGCAGTAAATTAGGGGCAATCGAGCTCACTAATAAGGGGGATTACCCACTTTAGTAGAATCTATGATCAAAGGGAAAACTTGAAAAGGAAGGCCATGTTGGAAAAACCAAACAATGAACTAATTGAACATGAAGAAGAATTGTTTGCCTTCATTAAGATAATCGAGTGTAGCAAGTATAAAGTAATGGATTAGCTCGCTAAGACTCCAACACAAATATCCCTCATGAGTTTATTAATGATGTCAAAACCGCATTAGGAAGCTTTGTTTAGAACATTGAGGGAAGTTAAAGTCCCTTGTGAAATACCAACTAAAAGAGTAGGGTCTGTCACTAACTCTATCCTCATTATGGATAAGATTTCTTTCTCTACTAAGGATTTGGGCGAAGAAGGCCATGAACACACTAAACCCCTCTTCATAATATTAAGGGTGAACAACATTATCATAAAAAGATTCCTCATCGACAACAATTCATCATTGAATGTCTCTTGCCACCCTGGATCTATTAGGCATCGATGCGACTGTAATTAAACCAAGCTCAACATCAGTTCAGGCTTTTAATAGATCCAGAAGAGAAATTATAGGGGAGATCAACTTACTAGTTGATATCGGCCCACAAATATTCAATATCTGATTCCAAGGTTTGGACATCATAAGGACTTTCAATCTGTTATTGGGAAGACCTTAGATATATTTAGCATAGGTCATACCTTTGAGTTTTCATCAGAAGGTTAAGTTCATCTCCAATGGCCAGGTCATAACAATTCTAGGTGACTAGGATTACGAAATATATAAAGAAACGACCATACCCTATATTAGCACTAAAGAGCAAGAAGACTTTAGGCTCCAAATGTTTGAAGAGATATGCATGATTACTGATCAGCAGAAGTATGAGAGGTCGAAATTTAAAGAACGCTAGTTTGGAACCTATGGGTTAGGTTACATCCTAACTCTAATGGATGAGTTGTAAAATATGCAAGCGAGGGCAAAAGAGGTGACAGATTGTATCACACCTTGATGACCTTCCTATCGTTATCAGAATTTTTCATCTAGGTTGAAATTCAGAATTCAGAGCTTGCTAAAGAGGACACTTCTTGCAAGGATAAAATAGCTAGCCTATTTGACAAGTCTTAGCACCTGAATAATTGGTTCTTTATCTCTATGAATAGCAATCAATCTTCCCTAGGGTAAAGGATGAATCATGGTCCAGTATTTTATAGAGTTTTGTAATAAATTACCTTTATCCTACAAATGATTGTACTCAAAAGAAGCTTTCTCTAAATGAGAATTAGTCTATTTTCTCTTTACTTCTTTCTTATTTACACTCTTTCTTTTATGTACTTTTCTTTCCCAGATTTAATGCTCCGGGTAGTCATCGGGAGTGTCGTCAATTACCATAGTAATGTGCAAGAAAGCTAGAAAAAACATGAAATGAATAGAATTTCCATTGATGAGTCAATTGAGATGATTAATGTTGGGACTGATAACAATGCCAAAACATTGAAAATTAGAGGGAATCTGAAAGAAGAACAAAAGGCTAAAATTATTGCACTACTATCTAAATACTAAGATGTGTTTGCATGGTCTTATGAAGATATGCCTAGATTGGATCCATCAATCGTAGTCCATTGCTTACCCACTTGAGAGGATATCAAACCTAAGAAATAGAAGTTAACAAGGTTTCAGCCGAATGTCTCATTGAAGATCAAGGAAGAAGTCAAAAAATTATTGAAGATCAGTTTCATTGAGGTATTTTATTATCTCGAATGGGTAGCTAACATAATACCAGTAATGAAGAAGAATGGAAAAGTCAAAGTGCGCGTGGATTTTCAAGACTTTAGTCAATCAACCCTTAAAGATAACTTCCCTTTGCCCTATATTAATGTCTTGGTCAATAACATGGCTGGAAACCATCTTTTCTCTTTCATGGATGGATTCTTCAGATATAATCAAATTCAAATATCCGAAGAAGAGAAAGCTAAGACAACATTTATTAAAACTTGGGGGCACATTTTGCTACAAAGTAATGCCTTTCGGACTAAAAAATGCCAGGGTAACTTATCAAAGGGCCATAATAGTAATCTTTCATGACATAATGCACAAAGAAGTTGAAGTTTATATTAATGATATGATTGTAAAGTCTAAGGAAGAAAAAAACCATGTGGATAATTTGAGGATATTATTTGATAGGTTAAGAAAATTCCAATTGAAGCTTAACCCGAAGAAGTGTACCTTTGGATTGACTTTAGGGAAATTGTTGGGCTTTATAATCAGCCAAAAGGGCATCGAAGTGAATCTTGATAAAGTCAAAGCGATGGTTGACTTGTCCTCGCCATGTATACTCAATGAAACCAGAGGCTTGTTGGTCCGTTTAAACTACATAGCCCGGTTCATATCTCAACTCATGGACAAGTGCCATTCCTTATTTGAGTTGTTGAAAAAGAATGCTAAGATCAATTAGGACGAAGAGTATGAGCAAGCCTTTACAACGATCAAAGAATACCTCACGAACCCTCCAATTTTGATAGCTCCAAAACTTAAGAAGCCTTTATTCTTATACCTAACAATATTACTGAAGTTCATAGGGTACATGCTCAGCCAGAAAGACGAGGAAGAAAAAGAATGGGTTATATACTATTTGAGCAAGAAATTCACTAAAGGGGAACATAAATATTCAGAAATTGAAAAAACCTACCATGCTTTGGTTTGGGTAATGCATTGGCTTAGACAATACATACTCTACTACCAGGTTAAATTACTAACTCAGTATGATTTCCCGAAGTACTTAGCAGATAAATAGACCTTAATTGGCAGAATCTTAAAGTAGCAAATGTTATTATCAGAGTTTGACATTACGTACGTGAACCGAAATTTAGTTAAAGGGCAAGCTCTAGTAGATCAGTTAACAAAAAATCTCTCTGATAGTATCCCCCAAGATAAAAACATTTATGAATTAGAGGCTAAGGTACATGAGCGGTTACATGTTAGCTAAGAAAATTATGAGGCTAGGGTACTATTAGTCAACAATAAAAGGTGATTATATCAAACACGTTAGGCATTATCACTTATGTCAAGTTTATGCAAATAAGATAAATGCCTCACCTTAAGAACTATACACGCTCTTAACATTGTGGCCTTTTTCAATATGGGGCATAGATATCATTTACCCAATTACTCTAAAAGCATCCAATAGGTATCGCTTTATACTGGTTGCCATTGACTATTTTAGCAAATGGGTTGAGGCCTCATCTTACTTGAGCGTTACTAAAGAGGTCGTAGTTAAGTTCATCAAGAAAGATATCTTAACCCGATATGAGACTCCAGAAACGATCATCACTGATAATGGCACTATAGACACCTAATTTTTACCCTTTTTATTTTATTTTATTTTCTCTTCTTAAGTGATCCTAAATCACAAAAAAACACAAAAAAAAAAGAAAAGAAAATTAAAGGAAATAAAAAAATTAGAAATTTAGAAAAAAAAGAAGAAGTTTAGAAAAATACAAAAAAAAAAGAAAAATAAGGAAAAAAAATCAAAAATAAGAAATTTAGAAAATACAAAAAATATGAAAATAAGAAAAAACATAAAAAATAAGAAATTTTAAGTCAAAAAAAAGTTTGAAAATAGAAGATTTAGGGAATTTAGAAAATAAATATAATAGATTTTTAAAGGGAGGTTATTGAGCTTAGGCTTATATTTGAATCTAGTTTAGGCTGACTTAGTTTATAAGTATAATTTAATTGTATATATGGATAAAGTATAAGCCAATGGTCTAATGGTAAACCATATACATAAACACAAAGGAGGTTAGGGGTTCGAAACTTGTCAAAGGTAAAAGTATAGAAAGCCTTTTCACTTTTTTTTTTAAATAATGATAATAATAACACATTGCCATATGTTAGGATTTCATTATGCCATGTATTCTAACATGTGTAGCATCAAGTTGAATGGCCGATGTTGACATAGTGCTACGTAGCAGCCATGTAGCATTCTAAGTTAGCTATCACATATCACTATTGGACATGTGGTTCACTATGGTTGGTTGGTTTGGTTGATGTGGCACCACATGGTGTGCCATGTCAGTATTTTCCTTTTCTTTCTCTCCCTTTCCTTTCATTTTCTTTGATTTTCCTTTACTTTCCCCAACCAAAATAGCCCACCCCCTTCACTTTAGATCCAATTTCGGTACGAATTGCCCATACAAACACATGATTTCTTGCTCTAATCTTGTTCGCTACTTGGCTTACTTTGAATTGAACTAAAGAACGTGTCCAGATTCGATCAAATAAGCACTTAAATTGAACTCCAAAATAGGTAAAAAACTTAAAATCTGGACATTTTCATTTAAGTTCGATTTCTGGTTTCCTTGTTTTTAAGTTAGTTTCGTGTATAAAAGGGGCTTTGGAGGCTCACTACAAACACATACGAGCTTCAAATCCATTCATAATCACTCCCTCACTACTCTTTCTCTCTCTACCCATGGCCACATACTCTCTCTCTAATTTATAGCTACGCTCAAGGGAAATCGAGCAAGGCTAACCATGTAGCTAACACGCCAAACTCTAAGCTCTTCAACATGATAACCCCTGTGCATTATCGTGACCATTAGCAGCCTCTACCGCTAAACCTTAACAAGTCGTGGCTCCACCTTCCATAACACCACCCACCATCACCTTTGACCAAAACTAACCCTATGACTGAGCTCGCAACACTTAAAAACCCAAGATCTAACCTATAGTTAACCTCCAGTAGCTGTTACATGACACCAAGCTATGCCACCAAGCTATGCCACCACTACCCACTAATTCTCGAAACACCAAAAGCCACCACCAAATGCTGAGGCACCACCACCATTATCATTTTCCCCAATAAGTTTCATATGAAACTTCCTTTCCTCGAAAACACCCTCTTGTGCTACGCCACTATTCCTTCTCCTTAACATGCTGTACATGAGCAAGAGACTTAACCTGAATTTTAGATCTAACCCGACTCAAGTCCGTGCCTAGAACCAATCCGTATGCCCTGCTTTGCTATTCGGTCCAGCCTATTTCATTTGTACTCTTTTGTTTTGTTTTTCTATTTTGTAATTTTTTAAAAATTTATTTATTTTATTTATTTATGTACATGTAAATGGTAATGTAAAAAAAAAAAGGAAGAAAGAGATAAAAAAAGAAAAAGTAGTTCATTTAGTTATTTATTTATTTTAGTTTAATATAAATAAAAATAAAAATAAGTAAATAAGCTAATTGTTTTTAACACTTAGAAAAATCAGGTTTTCCAAATTAAATAAATAAAAATTTGGATTTTTTTTAGTGGGGACCTTTTAGAATTTTCCAAAAAAAAAAAAAAACTTTCTGATTTAGGACCTTTTTTCAGAAATTTCCTTAAATAAATCAAATTGAACTAAAAACGTAAATTTGACGTATTTTGAAATTAAAATCAACTTAACCTGGTAAAGTTTTACAAGAAAAACTACGTACGTTTAATCCCGAATAACGAATACGTAAGTACTTACGAGGCGACGGTAAAAAATAAAGACCTAATTTCCTTTTTTAATTTAGATTATTTAAGTTATTCAATTAGACTAACTAATAATTGAGTTTTTGTTTTATGGAATTGAAAGGTGATTTTTAAGGTTAATATTAAATTTGGAATATTAATGGTACTCATCAGGATTTAAAAAACTTAACCCCTAAATCCAAATCCTTAGTTTCTAAAACGATTTTCAAAATCGGTTTTTATTGAAAGACTAGTGATTAAGTTATAATTAATCTACCCAATTAGTTATAACTTAACTCTTTCTTCCCAACTCTAGTCGAGTTGCAACTACAATATATTTTCATAAACGATTTTCTTTGAACCTTAATCGAGGGTCAATATTAAATGGGTAGGGTTTAGTACTAATTGGTTTAAGGGAAGACTTAATTTATTAAAAAATTGAGAGGAAAAAACTAGGCTCGACAAGCACCAATCTCAACAACAAGCTTATGTCAGAATTGTGTTGACAATTCAGGATCATCTATAGGAACTCTACTCCTTATCGACCCCAAATAAATGGAGCCATTGAAGTAACTAACAAAAACCTCAAAAAAATCATTGAAAAAATGGTCATTATGTACAAGGACTAGCGTGAGATGTTGCCATTTGTGCTTATGGCCTATTGAACTTCCATTAGAACGTTGATTAGGGCAACACTTTACTCTTTGGTATACAGCATTGAAATGGTGTTGCTAGTAGAGGTTGAGATCTTGTCACTCAAGTAACTATTAGAAACTCAGTTGGATGAAGCCGATTGGGTAAAGAAATGCATTGAGCAGTTGAATTTGATTGACGAGAAGAGATTGATAGCCTTGTGTAATAATCAATATTATCAACAAAGAATGGCTCGAGCTTTTAACAAAAGGGTACGACCCTGGAATTTCGAAGAAGGTGATCTGGTGTTAAAAAAGGCTCTCCCTAATGCACAAGACTCTAGAGGGAAATTTGCTCTTAATTACGGAGGCCCTTGTGTCATGAAGCGAGTATTACTAAGAGGGGCTTTAATTTTGTCTCAAATGGATGGTTCGAAATTGAGAGACAATGTAAATGTTGATGTTGTAAAGTTATACTACCTATGAGAAGTCAATAAAAATTTTTACTCAAAACACGAAAATGCCAATCATTTTCAATGTTATTGTGGTCTAATTTTCATTACTTACAAGCAAAGTTGGTATTCTTGGCCATTATCAACGTTAGAATAATCACCCTCTCCATTGAAAGGTCCAGCCCTTTTACTCCATTTAATCGAACCCCTACATTAAAAACATGAGAGAAGTTGAGAAATGAGATCTAAGACATTTGTAATTAACAAAACTCTTTAAAATACCTTATTTGATTGAGCCCCCTTGACAGGGAGGTTTATTGTCTATTTTTCAAGGAAATGCAAAATCCAAGTAAGCAATCACCTCACAGCAGATATTCATTGGTTGGAAATAAGGGTTTTGATTCATAAAGGTTCTAAAAAGATAAAAATAGTGGGTGGCATTCTATATTGAGCTAATTTCCATGATTTCTCTAAAAGAGCGGACGAAATCTCAAACATTCTATGTCAAGATCATTCGAGTTGACAACAAAGGATCAAAGCGTAAGTTAGTCAATTTTGATGGAGCTTTTAAAAAAAAAGGTTTGATAGTTTAAGCGCTATCAATAAGACTAGGTAAGCACTTCCATATGATGTTAGCACATTGGTTTTTGAAAATTGCATTTGCATTTAAGCTATAAGACCAATATTTCTACAACTTTATCCATAACAATCTTTTGAGCCAATGCATAAAGTGCATTTCATTTTAGGGTCTTAGCTAACTCTAGGAGTATTTTGCCTACCTTGGTTAGTCAGCTCATTGGGGCACGACCAAGTTTTCTCATTCAGTTTAGGGTCTTAGCCAGCTTTAGAATCACTTTGCCTACCTTGGTTAGTCAGCTCATTGGGGTACGACCAAGTTTTCTTATTCAGTTTATGGTCTTAGCCAACTTTAGAGGCACTTTACCCACCTTGGTTAGTCAACTTATTGAGGTACGACCAAGTTTTCTCCTTCAGTTTAGTGTCTTAGTCAGCTTTAAGAGCGCTTTGCCCGCTTTGGTTGGCTAGCTTATTGGGGTATGACTAAGTTTTCTCATTCAATTTAGGGTCTTAGCTAGCTCTAGGAGCGCTTTGCCCACCTTAGTTAGTCAGTTCATTGGGGGCGACTAAGTTTCCTCATTCTTTTTAAGGCCTTAGCTAGCTTTAGAAGCGCTTTGCCCGCCTTGGTTAATCAGCTTATTAGGGCATGACTAAGTTTTCTCATTTAATTTAGGGTCTTAACCAGCTTTATGAGTGCTTTGCCCACCTTGTTTAGTTAACTCGTTGGGGTATGACCAAGTTTTCTCATTCAGTTTAGAGCCTTAAGCTGCTCTAGGAGCACTTTACCCTCCTTGGTTAGTTAGTTCATTAAGAGATGACTAAGTTTTCTCATTCTTTTTAGGGCTTTAGTTAGCTCTAGGAGCGCTTTGCTTACTTTGGTTAGTCAGTTTATTGGGATACTATCAAGTTTTCTCATTTTTTTTAGGGCCTTAGCTAACTCAAGGAACACTTTGCCCATTTCAGCCTATAAGAGCACGATTAAACTTCAATTCTCCATTTAGTCTTTCGGCCAGCTCTTAGAGTGCCACCTCTCTCTTCACCAAAATCCTTAATGGACAGGCCCTTGAATAACTAGCTAACTATAGCGTTTCTTAGGACAAAATCCACCCTTGGGGTAAAAATAGTCTCTTTTGTCTTCATGGTGAAGTTTTGATCAAACTTCACCATAAAGAGAGGTAGCTATAGACACCTCATTTTTACCTTCCTTTTTATTTTTTTCAAAATTTTTAGAATAGGTTAAAGGGTCTCAAATTAAGAAAAATACAAAAAATAGAAAATTAAAGAAAACTAATATAAATAAGAAATTCAGTAAAAAATAATAAGTTTAGAAAAATACAAAAATAGGAAAAAGTAAAAACAATAAGAAAATTACAAAAAATATATAAAAAAGTAATTAAAAAAACCTGAAAAGCACAAAAAATTTAAAAAAAAAAGAGAAGGAAAAAAATATTAATGAGTCATGCTTTAATGTTCTTTGTTTTTGTTTATTTATTTATTATTATTATTTTTAATTATGTATATAATATATATAAATAAAAAAAGGGGGATAGGGATCGGATTAGGATTAAAAACTTGGTCTATAAGTTTCAACCTAGGGCTTTTGGCCCTGTTTTTAAAAGAGAGAGGAGTAAAGGGTATGCAACAATGTGCCCTTTATTTTTACAACGCGCGTGTTGGGGCGCGTGGCACATGCCCTACACGTAGCTTACGCCCCTTCTTTTCTCCTTCTTCCTGTTTCAAGGTCCTGATTTCTAGTTCGTTTTCCTTCTTCGTGTGCTCTGTTTTTTGCCATTTTTGACCCCATTTATTATACGATTTCACCATAATTTGGTGAAATCATATAGCACGTATGACCTACTTTTGAATCTACCTCATTTTTCGTCCAAATTCAATCAAGGTCTGGTATTAAAATGGCTCTAAAAATGAAAAAAAAAATAAAAAATTCAGCATCTCCATTCATAGACGATTTTCTCTATTAACGACCTTTCTAAGCTCATTTGAGCTTCGTTTAGTATAAATAAGGGCCGGGAAATACACAAGGACACATAACACAAGCTTAAAAACGCTCTAGGTAAGCAAATCAAAGTTTTTTCTCTCTAGAATAGCCACCTCCAAGGTGGTTTTCGGTGAAAACCACCACCTTCATCATAATCCTCATACCTAAAAACCTAAGTAAGATACTTTGATTAGACTTTTCAAGACGATTCGAGCCGTACGAGCTGACCAAGCTAACCCAAGTTGACCCCGAATCGATTCAAGCTAACCTCGAAGCCAACTAGACTTCGACCTAGTCTGATTTTTTTATATTATTTTGTTTCTTTCCTTTCTAGTTTTATTTTATTTTTCATTTTTTTAATTATTTATCTTTTTATTCATGTACTTGTAAAAAAAAAGAAATAAGTAAGAAGAAGAAGGAGAAGAAAAACAAGGAAAAGAAAAAAAAAGAGAAAAGAAAAGAGGGAGTTTTTTATTTACTTATTTAGTTTAAAAAATAAATGATAAAAAAAATAATAATAAATGAGTTAGTGAATAAACAAATTCATCTTAACACTTAGAAAAATAATTTTTTTTTTAAAATAAAATGAATGAACCCTTTTCAAGTTAGGGTATTTTAGAATTTTCCAAAAAAAATTGTTTCCAGAAATTTCTTTAAATAAACCAAATTAGATTAAAACACATAAATCCGGTGTATTTTTAAAATTAAAACAAACCTAACCCACTAAAAGTTTTACAAAAAGAACAACGGACGTCTAATTTCAAATAACGAGTACGTAAACATCTACGAGGTGATAGTAAAAATAAAAAAAACCTGATTTTCCTTTTTTTTTTAGTTTAGATTGTTCAAATTATCTCATTTTTGTCAAATAATTGAGTTCTATTGAAAGGTGATTTTTAAGATTAAAGTTAAATTTGGAAATTTAAAGGTACCTATAAGGGTTTAAAGATCATAACCCTTGAATTTAGATCTTTGTTTTAAAACTTTTTTTTCAAGATCGAATTTTATCAAATGACCAGTGACTAAGTTGTAACCAATCCACTCAATTGGTTGTAACTTAACTCTTTTTTTTCGACTTTAGTCAAGTGGTGACTCTCAAACATTTTCAAAAAATAAAAAAATTGGTTTTTTTTAAACCCTAGTCGATGGTCAATATTAAATGGGTAAGGGTTTAATATTGATAGGTTTAAAAAAAACTTCATTTTAAAAACTAGGAGGCAAAAAACCAAGCTTGACACCCTAGCTTAAGCCTTAGGGTATACCACCTTCAAAAGAACATAATTTAATAGCCAATATAGGCAAGCAATATAATGCAAAATCCTCCTTAAGATAATAGCCAATTTCTCATTATAACAAGATATTCAATACATTAGAGCAACCAAAGTTCATTAGGGATAATATAAACATAGATAAGTATACTAACCAAAGGTTAGTAGGCCAAAATCTTGAGTTAATACATAATAAAAAAGAGATAACTAGAGATGATCTTAAGGACCGATAGACAACATATATAAGCTGTACAACAAAACAAAGGATAGCTAGAGTTCAAGTCCATATATAAATAGAAAACATATTTGTAGTGCTTATTCTACAGCAACTGTCTAGATGGTATGATTGAATTGTTCGCATAGTTGCATATAGATTGCACTAACCACTTGAAATTTCCACTTAGCTCATCGAATCTTCACAACATTCGAACAAATGTTATCCTAATGGATTACATAAGCTTAGAAAAAGCATGTTTGACAACTATAACTTGCATTTTAGGCTAGATTAAAATATAATGTTCTAAATGTGTAGCTTTAACTTAGTTTTTGGAGCATTAAAGGTGCCAAAAAACACATCAACTCACAATGAAGTAAATGTAATCATTTAAACATGACTTATAAGTTAAAATATGCATGTAAGAGCCTTCATTCAACTTGGAAATCATCAAGTGAGAAGGATGTGCATAAGAGAACTTCAACAAGCAATTATGAATTCAATTGTGTACAAAACATATTAAATGATGAATTTTATGCAAGAAGCTTATGTGAGCATATTCCTAAGACCTAATATTCTGTTATAAGCCATTTGATTTAAAGGGAAAGATATTTTATTCAAAAATCACTACTTGAAATTATCAAAATCAATTACTTTGAGGATAAATTGAGCTTAATGACAAACATGCACACCAAGTTAAGGTCATAACAAGTTGGTACTTTAAGTAAGTTTCAATAGTATTTATAGGCAAAAAGATAGCATAATTAAAACATATAATATGTAAATGAGCAAAATGATTACGTAACTTCCTAAACATCAATAAGAACTTAGTTTAGGTCTAAGGGAGTCAAATTCATACAAAAACAAAAATAAGCCAAATCAATCATTCAGTCACAATCTATAGAAAAAAAATTAAACATATGGGAATTGGATTTGAGCACAAAAGTCGAGGCATGGCAAAATTGTGTGGATATGATCCTAAACATACATCAGTAGCTTCAAATGAGCACAAAATGTATGATATTTACAATTATCCATTCTAAACAAAATTTAAATGCACATCATAACATAGTGAGAGTATAAATATGGCTTGGAAAGCAATTAATTACAAAAATGCTAGGTGAGTTCTCAAATACTCATAAAAGCTCAAATATGGTTAAGGAGATGTCAAATTTATATAATTTCATAAATATATCAAATTAATCATTTAAGCATGAGATATTAGCGTATTTAAACGTGTGTGAACACATATTTGACATGAAGACGAAGATATGGCAAAAATGTATACATGAAAGCCTAACAAGCTTAAAGAATTTCAATTACACATAAAATATGTTAGTTATTCTATAGAAACTATTTGAATGAGTTTCTTAAGTCAAATATCGTATTGAAGGTATTCCGAATTTTCTTTGAGCATTTTTCATTTGAGTTTCTTAGGTTGTTCTCACTTGAAATTCCTACAAAAACGTGAAATTGCTTCTTTAATACCTATGCGAGTTTGGGTCCTTTGTGGTCAATAACAATGATATATCCATATCCTTTTAGAACCCAAACCATCTTGCCTTTATGATTCAAATTGGTATCGCGATGTATTGCACATATATGTGCAATATGGCCATATCTACCGAAATAGTTACAAGTCTTAGTTGTTGCTTTTAAAAAGTAATTTTTGTAAGACTTGTAAATATATTCCCTATTATATCTTATTCTAGTATTGTTTAATCCTTGCCTTTGAGAGCTAAGGAGTTTATCTAAATTCTTTTTTCCATTACAAACTTAGCTAAAGTTTGTTTTGAATCATCTGAGCTAGACTTTAAGATAACATTTTTAATTTGAAGCTCTCTTATCCTATCAATTATAGCATCTTCACATTTCATGCTTTGAACTTTTATTTTAAGAGAATTACACTTCTCTTTTAAGTGATCATTTTCCTTAATTAAATTCTCGCTCTTAAGATTCAATTCTTCATTATTTCTATTTAATTTATCAATTTTTAATCTTAAGTACTCATTGTCTTCCGTGAAACTATCTTTGGCATCATTCATTTTATTGTATTTGTTTCTAAACACATCAAATTCACTTCCTATTTCAATCATCATTTATTTCATCATTTTTTTCTTATTTTTTTGAACCTTAATAAATTCCTTAAGCAATTCATCGTACATATTTTTGAACTCATCAAATGAAGAGTTATTTGAAGTAGAGCATATCTCATTATCCATTGCCATAAAGCACATTTCTCCCTTTGAGTCACTTGAATCACTATCACTCTAAGTTGTCATCATAACCTTTTTTCTTATTCCTTTCTTGGTTTTCTTAAGATCCGACAATATTGTTGAAAGTGACCTGGTTTTTGGCAATTAAAACACTTGATTACTTCCTTCTTCTTCTTTTTTGACCAAGATATGTTTTCATCCTTATCTTTTGTTAATTTACTATTTAACTTCATGAATTTTTTTAAATTTCTTGTGATTGTGGCCACATCATTATTATCTTCACTTTCATCACTACTTGAGCTCTCCTCGGTTGCCTTTAAAACAAGCGTTTTCTTTTTAAACTCTTCTCCTTACCTCTTAATCATCTTATGAGTCTTAAGAGTTCTAAGAAGTTGCTTATTTAACATTGTGTTGAGATCCTAAGCTTCCTTAATTACAATTCTCTTAGCTTCCCAATTTTTCGGTAAAGACTTAAGGATTTTGGAATTGATTTTAGGATTAGTAAATGATTTTCCAAGAACATTTAAAAGATTGATTACATTAATTAACTTATTATGCATCTCATAAATTGTTTCACTAGGATCCATCTTAAATTTTTCAAATTGGCCACAAAGCAAGCTTATTTTCATGTCTTTAACATGACTAGTTCCTTCATATATGCTTTTTAACTCTTCCCAAATTTCCTTAGCACTCTTGCATGTAAAAACTCAATTAAAGTCATGTTCATTGATGGCGCGGTGCAAGATATTCATAGTTATTTCATTTAAATCAAATAATTTCCAATCATTTTTTGTATAATTTGTTTCTTCCTTACCTTCTATCTTAAATGGTTCTATATTAACTACTTGCCATAGTAATCTATTTTATGATTTTAAGAATATTGTTACCCTATATTTCCAATAAGAATAATTATTCCTAATTAAGATTGGTGGTCTATTTATAGCTTACTCTTCCATAAAGTCTAGTGTGTTCAATGCCATGTTCTTTACTCTAAATGCAGTTAAGCAATAAATTTAGAGACTTGTCTTTGATACCAATTAAAATATTACACTAGGAACTTAAGAGGGGGAGGTTTAATTGAGTTCAATGCCCAAATTTAACTTTAATACTAATTTCTTTATTTAAGTAACTACATGAATACAATATCGAGACAATAAAGCAATAAAAAGTATAACCAAGATAATGATAAAACAATAATCAGTGCAGAAAATAAAAGGGATAGAGATAGAGAAAATCAAGCCTGGATTTAACATGGAGTTTGAAAAGTCCCCTGCTCTCTACAGATACATAATGCTTCCAACCGATGACTTCACATCACTTTATTAATTCTTAACCCAAGCTCCAAGAGTTATATATACACTAACTTGATTATACGAGTTTCATACTCACAACTCGTCTAATTTTGATTTTACAAGATTCTCAAATATAATAATTCTTAACACAAATCATAATCTCAACTCATAACATAAACTCAATCTTAAGTATGGCATACTTTGTCAAAGTTCTTGTAAGTATAAATCACTTTGTACTATACTAAGGTTTACAAATGATTTAGCAAATTAAGTACACAAGACAAAGAGCAAGTGAACAAAAAGAATAATTGCAGATTTTTAGCTCTATTCCATATCCTTCAACTGCCCAACAATTTGTATTTATTGCCTCTTAAGAAAATCTAACCGTTGGTCTGTTTCTCTCCGCATTTAATACTCTATAACGGCTCTTTTCCGGGTGGATTAACCAAACGGTTCATTCAAATGGGGTCATCAGTCGGACAGTCTTTAAGCAACTAGTAGCATGGTCTAACATACCTTATTGACTTGCAGTAACTAGCTGGACGGTTTAAGGACAACTAGCTACATAATCCATCACCTGCTATTGATAAAAAACACCTGATGCAACTAGCTGCACGGTCTAAGGACAACTAGTCGCACCATCCCTCACCTGATGCTAATCATAAAACACCTAATGTAACTAGCTGGATGGTTCATACTGGAAAAGTAGAATAACACACACTAATATACAACAAATAGTTACGTTCCCTTTTACTTCTTTCAAAAATTTCAAACTTAATCTAATTAAGTTATATTACAAAGATATCATGCAAAACATAGTGTTATAAAGATAATTTTAGTCCTTTATCAAATTATCCATGCTTTTATAAGATTTGCAAAGAGGTTCATAATCAATGATTAATTTAACATAACTTACATGGTTTTGTTCTCATTAAAATCACATACAAGAATTGATTGGTTCAACAAATGTTACTACTTAGTTTGATTACCAATAGTGAGACACATATCGCATATATGTGCAATAAGTAATAACAATAACATCAAAAGTTTCAATTGGTGTTACATTCTGAAGCGACAGAGTTGCAGTAGTCCCGTTGTATAAACCAACCTATAATAATAACCGACCTTACAGTTATTATTGTAGATACGATTTACACATATTGTAGATACGATCCACGACTCCTCACTTTAAAGTAAATAGCTCATTTAAGATTAATGATAAGATTTACATATAGAACAAAAAATTTTAAGTTATATTTATATAGATATATCTATATTGTCTTATGATCCCAAGAAATATTTGCATGCTCTAGTAGTTTATGAAGTAAAATATTACAAAACCATCCCATAAACCTAAGAGTTAATAATAAAACTCTAAAAGACTTAATTGATCAACTAATTTTATCCTTATTGTCCCAAGGCACTTAAAAAAGAAACTAACCTCTAAATAATTATAGTGTAACATTTCAATCGGTACCTTTAAGAAAATCTATAAGGGTATGAGCAAATAATAGGTCAGTAAGTCGTGACGGAGATTTAAGAATGCATAACAAACATAGAAATTCAAACAATTAATTAAATGTAATGCAATATGCAAATGACACTACACAACGTGGTTTGATCCGTTGTGAAATTAAAGAAATTCCACTTGCTCTAATCCAGGTTGAGGAGTTTCAACATTTAGTAACAGCTCATAACCAAACCCAAGTTTGTGCAATTGAGACACCACTCCTCTCATGACTATCCTTTGAATCATTACTCTCATCCTTACCATGACCTCCTCTCATGTCATTTAGTTCAACTAAGGATAAAGAAGGGATTATTATGTTATCCAGTGTTATCCCTTTTAAATGTGTTGGTATTTGGTTGTAAAATCTCAACCGTCTCTTAAAGGGTTACAATGCATGTCTAATTGGGGTATTTAGGTTGATTATAATTAAATTTAGTTTAAGGTAATCAAACAATTCATACTACAAAATTCAAAGCAAACCACCATAGTACATCATCGGTATTCAGTAAGTAATTAGAGACATACAAGCACACATACACATGGCTACCTACAAGTACAATCACATACAATTCTATGCTTACATGTATTGAACTCAACTTACTTGAAATTCTTAATTCACTCACTTAACTTTTTGCAGGGTCAATTTGTCGCCACTTGTCCCTATAGTATAAATACCCTTATTATATATAAGCTTTTAAATCATAATTATATCCAATTATCTAAGTTTTATATTGCTTATAACCAAATTAATCCTAAACTAGTTTCTGATTCGGTCTCTAACTTAGTTTATGAATCAGCTTCTAATTCAACTTCTAGTTACAGTTTTTTTCTCATAAACCCTAAGTATTGCTTCCAAGCCAATTATGTAAAATTCATTTAATTATATTTAAATAGTTTAAATCCCTTATTTGGCTCCTAACTAATATTCTAGTCCGTACAGTATATATTATTCCTAATTTAACTACTAAATTTGCGCCCAGTGTGAGAAAAATTTATATTATTCATATAGTTACCTAAATTTAAGTTTCAAATAAGATTCTTAATATACTCTTAATGTAAGCACCTCCTTTTTGCCAATTTTTGTTAATTGAGCTAGATTAATGAATAAAAATAAATAAATAAAAATAAAAAAAATGAAAAAATGAAAAAAGAGAAAATCAAGTTAAGAGTCAAGTTGTGTTGAGTTGGATTAAGTTGAGTTGTTGGATCAGTTATTGAGATAGGCTGAATCAATTAGTTTTGAGCCAAACTAATCTAAGAGCTTAACATCATGATTTATTAAATTATTGGGCTAAATTGGATTGGGCTAGACCTTAAAAGAAAAGCCAGAACTAGCTAGAGTTTCTAGAAGTTAAGGTGAATCTAGAACAAATCTTTCATATCAAAAATACAAAAGATTAGATTTTGGAGTTTATAAATAACACATTAACCAAGGATTTGAGGAGGATTTTTTTTTTTAATCATACATGCTCAACAACAATAGTTCACGTGTCACCACTTACACCATACACACAGCCGCACACCACTGTACACTACCATACACACCACTACAACCACCACCATGTCATGCCGCCACCTAGCTAGTCGCTCGGTCTATCACCTAGTACTGCCCAGCATTGCTCAGTCTATTGCTCGGTTCATTGCTCAGCACCACCTAGTGTCGCCTAGTCCACTGTGCATCATCGCCCAGTTCATTGCCCAACGACGCCTAGTAGCACTTAGTCTGTCGCCCAATACCGCCTAGCGTCGCCCAGTCCATTGCCCAGCACTGCTTAATGTCGCTTAGTCCACTACCTAACATAGCCCAGCATCGCCTAGCATTACCCAGCGTCACCTAGTCTATCATCCAATACCGTCCAATCCACTACTCAACGCCGACACGATCTGATGCTAAGTAAATTTCCATTAATTATTATTATTATTTATTTATTTCATTAATTTTTATTAATTTACTTTATTAGTTATGGTTTTTCTTTATTAACTATTTTTGTGTTTAAGTGTAGTTTATTTATTTATTATTGTTTAATCTTATTGCAAATTCTTTATTTTCTAATGAAATTCAGTTGAATTAAGTTTTTTCTAAAAAAATATTTGTTTTAAAAAAATTATTTTGGCATATAGTGGTTTTGAAAAATGAAAAATCTTAAATTGAGTTTTTTTTCAGAAAGATTCGGTTAATAAGGGGTTTTTTTTTTATTTAATTTGGAAAAATTAGATTTTTTTTAGGTTTGTTTTCTTAAAATAATGAATTGATAAAAACGTAAACTTAGCTTGGTTTTCAATATAAAAATGACCTACTCACTAAAAATTTTATAAAAAAAGAACTATGGCCGGTTTAATCCAAATTAGCGGGTGTGTAGGCACCTTCGGAGTAACCGTTAAAGAACAAAATTTTTTTCCCCTTTTTCTTAGAAATTCGTAATAAAAAATAATAATAAATAATTTTTAGTTAAATCTTGTGAATTTAGGTATATTTTTAATATTGTTAGAAAATTATAAAAATAAAAACCCATCAAATTTTTTTAATTTTCACATGGTGATTTAGTCTTAATAGGTTAACCCCTGAACCCAGTTTTTCTGGTTTAATTTTCTAAAAAATCAATTTTTAAAAATTATTCGTAGACTAGTGATCAAATTAGCGACTTCATTTTTTCTTTAAAAACAATATTTTCTTTTCCTTAGTTTAATGTTGAATAATTTATATTAAGCAGACCGAGCTTGATATAGGTTAAATTAAATAAATCGAAATAAGGCTCGATAGAATTGGCAACTCTATTAAGGAAGCCAGGTGGGCTAACCATGTAAAAATTAAAAATTAATTGATGGGCTTTTGTATTTTTTTTTATTATATTATAGTTATACTAATTGAGTTTTTAGTGATGTAAGCCATAAGAAAAAAGGTTGACCCAATGGGCCTACTTCAAAGGAAACTTATCTAAAACTACCTATGGTGATAGGGGTCGAGTTATTGATGTTAGATGGATTCAGAAAAAGGGGGGTTCTAGTTATAATCCAGAAACGATTCGTGTATATATTTCACAGAAACGTGAAATTAAAGTAGGTGATAAAGTAGTTGGAAGACATGGAAATAAGGGTATCATTTCCAAAATTTTACCTAGACAAGATATGCCTTATTTGCAAGATGGAAGACCAGTTGATATGGTTTTCAATCCATTAGGAGTACCCTCACGAATGAATGTAGGACAGATATTTGAATGTTCGCTTAGGTTAGCAAGGGATCTTCTAGATAGACATTATCGAATAGCACCTTTTGATGAGAGATATGAGCAAGAGGCTTCGAGAAAACTAGTGTTTTCTGAATTATATGAAGCCAGTAAGCAAACAGCGAATCCATGGCTATTTAAACCTGAATATCTGAGAAAAAGCAGAATATTTGATGGAAGAACGGGAGATCCTTTTGAACAATCTGTTATAATAGGAAAGCCTTATATCTTAAAATTAATTCATCAAGTTGATGATAAAATATATGGGCGTTCTAGTGGACATTATGCACTTGTTACACAACAACCCCTTAGAGGAAGGGCCAAGCAAGGGGGGCAACAAGTAGGAGAAATGGAGGTTTGGGCTTTAGAGGGATTTGGTGTTGCTCATATTTTACAAGAAACGCTTACTTATAAATCGGATCATATTAGAGCTCGTCAAGAAGTACTTGGTACTACAATCGTTGGAGGAATAATACCTAAACCTAAGGATGCTCCAGAATCTTTTCGATTGCTCGTTCGAGAACTACGATCTTTGGCTCTGGAACTGAATCATTTCCTTGTATCTGAGAAGAACTTCCAGATTAAGAGGAAGGAAGCTTAATTGGAATGAATCCAAATTTTTCTTCTATGATCGATCGGTATAAACATCAACAACTCCGAATTGGATCAGTTTCCCCTTAACAAATAAGTGCTTGGTCCAATAAAATCCTCCCTAATGGAGAGATCATTGGAGAGGTGAAAAAACCCTATACTTTTCATTACAAAACCAATAAATTTGAAAAGGATGGATTATTTTATGAAAGAATTTTTGGTCCTATAAAAAGTGGAATTTATGCTTGTGCAAATTATCGAGTAATCGGAGATGAAAAAGAAGACCCGAAATCTTATAAACAATGCGGAGTCAAATTTGTGGATTCTCGAATACGAAGATACCAAATGGGATACATCAAACTGGCATGTCCAGTAACCCATGTGTGATATTTGAAACGTCTTCCTAGTTATATCGCGAACCTTTTAGATAAACCTCTTAAAGAATTAGAAGGCCTAGTATATTGTGATGTGTGATTTGATCGAAATTCTGATTTTACAGATTCTAAATGAGAAATTGTCATCCCATTCAATTGAATCGGGATGCCTCGAATCTGACATGTTTCTTGAAAGGAGTAAGATGAAGCTCAGAATTATGGGTGTATAAAATATTCCAAAATAAAAGGAAGGGGGATTGGTCTATGGTCGATTCAGTAACAAATAAATAGGACTTTTTAGTTGTACCTCGTGAAAAAAAAAAAAACTTCTTTTTTGTTTTTTAGAAGGAAATGCTATTTTGTTTCTGTTCAAGTAAGCAAATATGTCATGGTTGTCGAAGTCTATCCATCGCATATAGGCTTTAAGTACATCGTAGCATAATTGTCGAGGTGATGTTAGGACCTAAAAGATCGAATGGAAGGATAGATAGACAAGTAAATCCCTTATGAATTACAACCCTTAAGGAGATTCATTGTTCAAAGGGAAGTAGACTACTCAAGAATTTCGCATTTCATTTATGTAGGAATTTAGAATTGAATAAAGAATTCAAAAAAAAAATCGAAAATAAAAGAATGAATCAATAAAATGGTGTTTGGTCTTCACTGCTAACTTGAGTAAAGAGTAGATCTTTGTTTGGGGTTTTTTGAGAATTTGAAAGCGAAAACTCCTTTTTTATTTGGTGTAACTACTTGAGCCGGATGAAAGGAAACTTTCACGTTCGATTTTGAAGGGGGGAGATCCTATAAAATCCTATCCCAATTTTTCTTTTGTTAGGCCTGTAACTAAAAAACCTACTTTTTTACGATTACGAGGGTTATTCGAATATGAAATCCAATCCTGGAAATGCAGCATTGCACTTTTTTTTACTACTTAAGGCTTCGATACATTTCGAAATTGAGAAATTTCTATCGGAGCGGGTGTTATCCGAGAACAATTAGCCGATTTAGATTTACGAATTATTATAGATTATTCATTGATAGAATGGAAGGAATTAAGGGAAGAAATACCCACAGGTAATGAATGCATTTTTTTTTTTTAAAACAATATTTTCTTTTCCTTAGTTTAATGTTGAATAATTTATATTAAGCAGACCGAGCTTGATATAGGTTAAATTAAATAAATCGAAATAAGGCTCGATAGAATTGGCAACTTTATTAAGGAAGCCAGGTGGGCTAACCATGTAAAAATTAAAAATTATTTGATGGGCTTTTGTATTTTTTTTTTATTATATTATAGTTGTACTAATTGAGTTTTTAGTGATGTAAGCCATAAGAAAAAAGGTTGACCTAATGGGCCCTATTGGGGAATTAGAGTTGGGGGGGAGGGGTGTATTTTGTAATAATCATTTGTGGTTAGACCTAGGCAATCTTAGGAACTTAGGATGGGTCGCCATTACATAACCCTTAAGTCGCTGAGGTCTTTACCCTTACCTGGCGGTGACTGGCGAGCCTACTTAGGCTTCAATGTAATTTACTAGGCTTTTCTTTAAAAAGCCTTGGAGCTATAGAGCGTAAGACCCGTAGACCCCACTTTGTTGCATCATTCTTTTGGAAAAAGGGGAAGTTATTTTTAAAATTATAGGAAAAGTTTGATTTAATCCGTAGTCAATTTATTGACCATTTTCAATTAAAAAAATTAGTAACCTTTATATATAAGTATATACAAGCTTCATTTTTATTAAATCTTATTTTGAATATACTTATATATAAGGGTACTCTTTAACTGTAGATTTATCATGCTCCCTATAGTTTATTAATAACTACCCCTATTGCATTGCATGCGTATGTAACATATTGCATCACATTTATTTTGCATAGTTGTTTGTATATGATATCTTTTGTAATATATGTGCATCTTGTAGGTTTTGTTTTATTTCATCAGTAATAGGTTGTGTAACATAACATTTAGTGTAAAATGCTCAAAATCATTAGTCTTCTCCCTGTGCCAATGTTAAAAAAAAGACTTCTATATCAACTTATTATTTTTTTTTTTGGCATGTAATCATGGAAATTAACAATGATAAAAATTATTATGGAACTGTCATTTTTTTAAAAGACTTTGCAACACTTTTTTTTTTTAAAAAAAGGAAATTTCAAAAGATATTTTATTATTAAAAACCAGTTTTATGATAATTATTTACTCAGTTGATTTCTATCACAATGCTACACATGTATCATACTGTTAGGAACTAACAAAATAAAAAAAAATAATAATAATTAGATTTCTATTGTGAATTATTTTCCATCTTAAGGTTATTAATCTTGTAAGTGTCTAAGTTCTCATTCTTCATGTTTAGCCCTCAGGTTGTCACAGTCCTAATTGAGTTTTCTCCATGAGTCGTCACCCTTATGTCATTTATTCAATAAGTTTCTCATTATAAAATAATTTTCGCTTCTCCATATCATCCTTGTAATATTATCGTCATCCTATGTCCTTGGTCGTTAGTCCCAATGTTTTCTTTATTTAGATTTATCGATGTTAGTATTAGGCTTCTATGACATAAAATAAGCATTGATTTTCTAATAAAAGTTTCCAAAAAAAAAAAAAAAAGGAATGGTTTTCAAAACTAAAACCTTAATGCAGTGTTGCTAATAAGAAGGGATTCTTGTAGGCTTTGAAAGATTTCTTTTAAAGTGATTTGGCCTAACCTAAAGCTTGTAATCACTCATTTTCAAAAACAAGATGTCTAAAGCTCTTGAACATAGAATAGCTACAGTAGAAGCAGTTCTAAGCAAGCACGAGAAACAAGTCGAGGCCATAGCTTATATCCAAGCCCAAGAGCTTATTGCTACACCATCTCAAGCATACGAGCCTAGAGAGTTGCAGATTCAAGGACCTACTATTAATATGATATGAAGTTTTGAAAAGTTGCTAAAAGTGAATTTGAATGGTTAAGCCTTGGGGGCATGTTACTACTAAGGTCTATAAGAAAAGGTTGCCACCTTAGAAGAAAAGTTGGTGATATTAGAAGAAAGGCTCACTAGCATGGAAATGGCGATAGGTTATGTGCTCAAGTAGCTCGAAAACCTACATCTTAAAACGAATAGGAAGTTACAGCCCAAGCATGAAGATGATTCAGTGAAAGAGAAATTAGGAGTGAATTTGCCAATTGGGAAAGCCCACAATCAAGACAAGCCTATCCATAACAAGAGGAGGTGATTTATGCAATTTAAGATTCCAATGGCCTAAGTGTCCAAGCAATTGAGAGACGTGAGACTACTAACATGCGAAAACTCAACAAAGAAATGCAAGCCAAGGGATCGTGGCCTCAACAAATGGCGTGAATACCATGTAGGCCAAGTGGGGCATACTACTGAGGATTGTTGGAGATTAAAGCATAAGGTGTAAGATTTGATTGATGCCAAGATTATCCAATCAAGTTTTCTAGTGATTGATGGGTTGATTACGATGGTATTCCCTCCTTAAGTTTTGAAGGGGCATCAAATAGACAACCTCCAACATCAGGCATTAAAGATCTGTTACTATCATCTAACTAGGTAACTCACTACTTAAAGCAATTAGGTATATCTCTAAGAGATCAATTCAATTGAATGGGCCAAGTTCGAAGAAGTGACATAAATATAGGGGCAAAAAATAGGAAAGAATTTTAGTTCCTACATTTTCTTTCATTTTAGTGCTTGTAATAGATGTTAGTTATTGAATAAAGCAGTTTTGTTTATTATGAAGCTAGCTTAATTCAAATAGGGGCATTTTGAATTAGTGAAAATGGATAAAGAAAATGTGAACTCGGAGCTTAAAACTTTCTACCTAAGGGAATGATAACACATTACTTGAAAGGTTTAGGATGAAAAGAGGCAACCCATGTCCCAAACACTACCCCTAGACACATATGAGAGAAGAGTGTCATCAAGGTGAATAATTGGGCTCATACCTTAAAGGAGGCTTGTCTTGAACTTAGTATACGTGTCAAAATGATATTAGGTATTCATTTCATCATCCCTAAATATGATTATCCCTTGTAAACCCATTTGAACTTTTAGGGGATTTTTCTTAAAATTAGCCTTACCAAGAATCCCTCCAAACTAGGGCAATCAAGAGGCTAGGATCATTAATTTGGAGAAAAGGAGTATACTAACTTATGCTTGCCTTAGTTTTGCTAATTCATAAGCAAATATTGTCATAGATAATTTAATTTCTTTAAGGTGAAGAAGAATTTCAAAGCATATACACCTTACTTGGGCTTATACA
Organism: Lumnitzera littorea; assembly: GCA_024138015.1. Taxonomy (NCBI): domain Eukaryota; kingdom Viridiplantae; phylum Streptophyta; class Magnoliopsida; order Myrtales; family Combretaceae; genus Lumnitzera; species Lumnitzera littorea. The sequence continues at coordinate 8,455,515 of JAMXBB010000011.1, read as the reverse complement.
TTCATTTTAGCACATCAAGTCCATACATTTTTTCCTAAACACTTTAAAGCTATATACACTTCTCCTAAGCTTATACACCTTGAACCTACCTTTTGGTGCTTCAGATCTTATTAAGTGAAAACTTAACAATGGAAGGTGACCATCTTGACTAAAAAAAAAAAAAAAGGAAAAAGAAGGAAGAAAAGAAAACAAGAAAAAACAAAGAGAAAAAGAAAAAGAAAAAGTGAAAAAAAGATTGAAGATATTAGGAAGGTGATCAGCTTAAAAAAAAGAAAATAAATAAATAATATCCAATTAAAACTTGAAGTTTGAACTGATGATGGTATCTAAAGTTTGAACATTATCAATTCTTAAGCCCAAAAGCAAAGCCCTCGTTTTATGATCCCCTTCATTATACCAGTTTTAATAAAACTCTTTTGACTAAAGAAATTGACTTATCTTAAGTGAAATTTGCTAATGAAATTGGGGTAAGCCTATGTTTAGTTTCTCCTAAGTTCTTGGCTTGTAAACCCGAGATAGATTGTAAATGATTTCTTTAAAATTGGCCAAATATATTGATATTCATTTGCTTAAACCATTGATCAAAAGCCATACATTGTAAACCTAGAAAAGACTTATTGATTGACCAGAATGTACCACTTACAAGATAGGCTACAATTTTTTTGGAATTGATGATGAGAGTAAAAATAGACCTATGAGAATGTAAGGAAGTTTGATTTGACTAAATATTTTAAGTAATGATATCTATCCCCTTAATGGAAAATTGAAGAGTTGAGTGATATTACAAGTTGGAAATCAGTGCTTCTAATAAGTTCGGAGATCATGAATTATGCTTCAGGAAACGAGATTAAAAGAATGAGTGATCAACGAGTAAGGGGCAAGCCAACCCCTTATTGGTGATCTTTAAGAGTTTTTGAGACTTTTTTACTCGTTAGCAACATAACTTTCTACCAAAGAGTGTTTTTTTTTTTTTTAATTTCTTGAAAAAAAAGAAACAAAATTTTCAAAAGAGAAATGACACTTTTAAAATTACCAAGAGAGATTTCTTAAAAGAAAAAAAAGGTTAACATTTTCAAAGAGTCATTAAAATCCCTCAAACTCAAGTCATGGATCAATTTATTAAAACTCATGAAAATTTTCTTACTTCCTAAATCACTTACTTAATAGAGCGCCATCCAGTCCTTTCTAGGATTGCTTGCTCATAGGAGCACTATCCTATCTAGTCTTTTATTAGGATTGCTTGCTTAAAGGAGCTTTAACCTACTTATTCCTTAGTTGGATTGCCTTCTCAAAGGAGCGATGTCTTAATCCTTTTTAGAATTGCTTACTCATAAAAGCGTTGTCCTATCTATTCCTTTGTAGAATCGCTTGCTCAAATGAGCACTGTCTAGTCATTTAAAAAATCGCTTGCTCATGAGAGCATTGTCTCATTTTATTTTTAATAAAATGTCATCTTATCTTGTCTTTGAAAGATCTATCCTTTCAAGCAATTCATGTTGAAGAGATCTATCCTCTTCGGACAAGTCAAAAAGAACCTTGAAGAGATCTATCCTCTTTGGACAAGTAAAAAACAATCTCAAAGAGATCTATCCTCTTCAGGTCACCAAAGTGAAATAAGTTTTTGAAGAGATCTATCCTCTTCAGACAAGTAAAAAAGAATCTTGAAGAGATCTATCTGCTTTGGGTCACTGTAGACACCTAATTTTTGCCCCTCTATAGTCTTAATTTTTTAATTTTAATTTTTCACAAAAAAGGGTCCTAATTCAAAAAGATAAAAAATATATATATAATAAAAATTAACAAATAATGAAAATACAAAAAAAAAAATAAGAAAAGGAAAAATCATAAAGATTTCATAGATTTTTAGGAAGTAATTTATATTAGGAATAATTAGTTTTAGTGTTAGTGTTAGTTTTAGTTTAGTTAAAACTTTTAGTTTATGGAATCGGATAGTTTAAATATAATTTAATGATAATGAATGTCAAGATATAGGCCAACGGCCTAACGGATAAGTAACAGAATATTTGTTGTGATTTAGTTGGAGGTCATGGGTTCGAGTCTCAACAGGTACTTATATTGTTATTTTTCTGTCTTTGCAGAAGTAAGATTTAAAATTGGATTCATATCTAATCAAATCATAAGAATGTTAGTTAAATCAGATTTGAATAAAATTTGAATCTAGTTTAATCAAATACAATAAGATATGATATGATCTGATTTGGACTCTATAAAAGAAAAATTAACAACGGAGGCTGTATCATCTTACCACAGTTAACAAAAAAAGAAAAACAGAAAAACAGCAGAAACAGAAACAGAAATAGCAACAAAACAGGAAAAAAAAAAGAAAAACAGCAGCGCAGTAGACATCAGCGAACAGGACAGCGACACTAGACGGGCAGCAGCAACACCAGGTGAACAGCAATACGTTCTGTACAACAGCATCACAGCACATGATTCAGCACTGACTGTTACGTCTTCACGCTCGATGAACTAATACCAACACTTCATCGATTGGCCCAAGTCAGGTTCGGTTTTGATTATTTTATTTTATTTATTTATTTGTTTCTTTATTTATCATTATAATTCCATTAGTTATTTAGTTAAGTTTATGACATGATAGGTAAATAGATATATGTATATGTATTTATATGCTTAGGTATATTTTTAGCATTATGACTTTAGGATTTTCTCACTTAGAAAAATTTATTTTGTAAATAAATAAAAATAAAAAATAGAAATCCTGTTAAAAAAATAGACTTTTAGAGAGTTTTTATAAAATAAAATAAAAGACTTAGTGAATTAGGGCTCTTTTAGAGTTTTCTTTGAAAAACTAAATTGATAATAACATAAACTTGATTGGTTTTCAAAATTAAAATCAATTAACACATTAAAGATTTTTTTTTAAAGAACTACGATCGTTTGATCCCAGCTAGCGGGTACATGGGCACCTTTGGGGCGACGATAAAATATATTAAACTTAGGTTCTTTTTCTTTTGATTTTTTTTGTTTATTTATCTATTTATTTTAAATATTATAATTAGAAAAATAATCCTAATTTCGGTAATAAATAGTGGTACCCGTTAGGGTTTAATAGGTTAGCCCCCAAATTCGGAACCCTATGGTTCTTTATTAAATTTGAAATCAAAGACCGGTAGCTAAATTGTAACCAATCCACCCAATTGGTTACGGTTTCTTTTCTTTTCCCGACTCCAGTTGGGTGGCGACTCTAAAAAAATAGTTTTCAATAAAAAACCGAAATTTCTCAATTTCTTTAGTCGAGGATTAATATTAAACGGATTAAGGTTTAGTATTAATCGGAAAATGAGAAATCAATTTTAAATAATAGAAAACCGAAAAATCAGGCTCGACAGTCACTAAAGTGAAATTGGTTTTGAAGAGATCTATTCTCTTCGAATTAACCAAATCAAATTTTGAAGAGATCTATCCTTTTCAGATTAACTAAGTCAAATCTTAAAGAAATCTATCCTCTTTAGATCACAAGCTAAAAGGAATCTCGAGGAGATCTATCCTCTTTAAATCATCCACCAAACCAAAAATAAGTTTTTTGAAATCTCAAAGAGATCTATCCTTTTTGGATCATCCATCAAACCAAAACAAGTTTTTTGAAATCTCAGAGAGAGCTATCCTCTTCGGATTATCCGCTAAACCAAAACGAGTTAATTTTACCTTCAATGGTTCTTGCCTTATCCTTCTAAGATAAGTCCCCCTTAAGATTTTTGTCCTATCCTTCCAAGATAGGCTCCATTGAAATTTTTGCTCTATCTTTCCAAGATAGACATCGTTACACCCTATCCTTTCAAGATAAGCCCCCTTGAAATTTTTGCTCTATCATTCTAAGACAAATATTGTTAAGCCCTATCCTTTCAAGATAGGCCTCTTGAAATTTTTGCTCTATCCTTTCAAGATAGATACCATTAAGCCCTATTCTTCTAAGATAGGTCCTCTTGAAATTTTTGTTTGATCCTTCCAAGATAGACACCATTAAGACCTATTCTTCCAAGATAAGCCCCTTGAAATTTTTACCCTATATTTCCAAGATAGACATCATTAAGCCCTATCCTTCTAAAATAGGCTCCCTTGAAATTTTTGCTCTTTCTTTCCAAGAAGGACTCCATTAAGCCCTATCATTCCAAGATAAGCCCTCTTGAAATTTTTGCTCTATTCTTTTAAGATAGAGACCATTAAGCTCTATCCTTTCAAGATAGGCTCTCTAACCTTTTGCTCTATAGGCAATTTATTCTTTCCATCAACCTTTTAATTTGATATCCTTCAATAAAATAAAACATAGCTTAGTTGATCAGTTCAAAATAAGATTTGGCAAAAATGGGTATCTTTTTTGTCTTTGTAGTAAAGTTCTTATCGAACTTTACTATAAATAGAGATAGTTGTAAATATCTCATTTTTACCAATTTTTGTTAATTGAGCCAGGTTAATGAATAAAAAGAAGAATAAATAAAAATAAAAAAAATGAAAAAAACGAAAAAAAAAAGAAAATTAAATTAGGAGTCAAGTTGTGTTAAGTTGGATTAAGTTAAGTTGTTGGATCAATTATTGAGATGGGTTGAATTAATTAGTTTTAGGCCAAATCAATTTAGGGGCTCAACATCAGGATTTATTAAATTATTAGGCTAAATTGGATTAGGCTAGACCTTAAAAGAAAAGCTCGAACCAGCTAGGGTTTCTGGAAACTAGGGTGAATTTAGGTTAAATAAAAAACAATACAAAAGATTCAATTTTGGAGCTTATAAATAACACATTGACTAAGGATTTAAGGAAGACTTTTCTTTTTAATCATATACACCTAATAACAACACTTTACGCACCACCACCCGTACCACATGCGCCACTACATACCACTACACACTACCGCACACACTACCATAACCACCATTGTATGATGCTGCCACCCAGCCAGTCGCCTAGTCCATTACCTAGCACCGCCCAATCTACCTCCCAGTGTTGCCTGGTCCAACACCCAGTAGCACCCAGTTCGTCGCCCAGTAGCGCCTAGTCTGTCGCCCAGTATCGTCCAGCGTCGTCCAATCCACCACCTAATGTCGCTTAACAATGCTTAGTCCGTCTCCTAGCATCGCCCAGTCCATCACCTAATACCGCCTAACGTCGCCTAGTCCGCTGCCCAGTGTTGCCTAGCAGCGCCCGGTCCATTGCCCAATGCTAACACGATCTAACGCTAGGTAAATGTTCATTAATTATTATTATTATTTATTTCACTAATTTTTATTAATTTACTTTATTAGTTATGATTTTTCTTTATTGACTATTTTTGTGTTTAAGTTTAGTTTTTTTTTTTTATTTGTTGTTGTTTATTCTTATTGCAAATTTTTTATTTTCCAATGAAATTTAGTTGAATTAAGTTTTTTTTTTTTAAAAAAAATATTTTGGCATATAGTGGTTTTGAAAAGTAAAAAATCTTAAATTGAGTTTTTTTCAAAAAGATTCGGTTAGTTAGGGTTTTTTTTATTTAATTCGAAAAATTAGTTTTTTTAAAGTTTTTTTTCTTAAAATAATTAATTGATAAAACTATAAACCTGACTTGGTTTTCAATATAAAAATGACTCACTCACTAAAAATTTTATAAAAAAGGAACTACGGCCAATTTGATCTCGATTAGCAAGCACATAGGGACATTCGGGGTAACCGTTAAAGAATAAGAAAAAACTTTTTTGCCCTTTTTTTTTTTCAGAAATTCGTAATAAAAAATAATAATAAATCATTTTTAGTTACATTTTGTGAACTTAGATATATTTTTAATATTGTTAGAAAATTATAAAAATAAAAGTACATTAATTTTTGTTAATTTTTATATGGTGACTTAGTTTTAATAGATTAGCCCTCGAACTTAGTTTTTCTGGTTTAATTTTCTAAAAAATCAATTTTTTTAGAATATTCGTAGATTAGTAGTCAAATTAAGGTTTTCTTGCCCGAAAACCTTAATTTTATTTTTACTGGTTGAACCGGTTAGCAACTCCATTTTTTTTTTTTAAACAACATTTTCTTTTCCTTAGTTTAATGTTGAGTAATTTATATTAAACAGGCTGGGCTTGATATAGGTTAAATTAAGTAAATTGAAATAGGGCTAGATACCTAACATTGTAATATCATTAATTTTTACCTGACATTTTCTACTCATTTAATTTCTACTTTCACATATGATAGACAAAAATTACTCTATAATTTTTAGGATTATTTATCAATAAATTAATCATATTTGTGTTTATTTCTCATGTTCTTGGTATCTAACTATGTAATATATCAATTTTAGATAATTCAAGAGTAAGAAGACGATATTTATTGAAGACAAAGTGAAGAAGAGATGAAATTACTCAAGAACAAGGAGATTTGGAGTAATTACGCCTGTAATGAAGAAATACTTCTAAAGGAAGATCAACATGCATACAATCATGGGCGTGATCAAAGAAGATTTGAGTATTAAGCATTTGTCACTCCTTTCATCACAAGCGTGACCAAGGGAGTGACCAATAATGAAGTTGTTATTCATTTGTTCATCATGGCCGTGATAGCACATCAGAAAAGTGATCACTCTCTCTATTATGGGCGTAATGTGATGAGGAGATCATGTCTATCATTGCAATTGTAATGGGTGAAAATGATTCTTGTCTGAAAATATCACACCCCGAATCAAGGGCGTAGTGGGAGTGGACATAGCTATTCATCTTTAACTTTTTCACATAAACCGGTGCGTTTAACAAGTTTAAACACCAGGGGGTATCTTGAATTAATGTATTTCAGACCTTTTGACAAGAAGAATATAAATACACTTATAATTTTCAGACTAAAAACATTACATGATAACACATAACATCAAATTCATTTTGTCAAGAAATCTAGACCTTTTGTTCTAAACAATTAACCATAAACACATCTATTTACACAGGTTATACCCATCATATTTTCACATTTTCTAGTACATTTTGTTAGTGTTGTACCTTCCCCAGAATTACGAGAGAGAGATGATTGGAATTCATCATTCGTGTATTGTGAAGACATTTACAATGAATCTAAATAAAGGGTTTTATTTTTTTTACTTATCTTATGTTGTATTTCTTATTATCTTTGAGTTTTGTTGATATGTGTTATCATTTCATCATATATGAGTAGTAATATAGGACTTGTTATATCAACTTAGTATGAATAAGTGTGTGTAATGATATACTGATTTTTGTTATTTTTGGTGAATTAAATTTAATGAATCTAAGTACAGTATAGTGCATGACATTAACTTAAGACAAATTTCAATAGAATATATCAAGAAATTATTTTATTGAATAGATCTAATTTATTGGAATAACTTACTCCCGATAGTAGGGATATTATTAGGAAAGTTGCTATATCCTTTGGGAAATTGATAAAATATTACGATGTTAATGCAATTTTAATTGGCTATTAATTCAGAAGAGATTCTAATAGACACAATTAGGATTAAAAGTAAGTAATTTTGAGAATAATACTTACAACTAGTGATTCACAACAGATAACAATCATTGGGATGAAAATTTATTGGTGATATAATGCTATGTGGTGAAGCAAGTTTGTATGTTAAGTGTGGTATTGTTAATCGTTTTTGTAGTCATTTTGTTAGATGAAAGTTGTTTGTGGATTAGTGTAGTGTAATTAGTAAATTAGATGTTTTAATATTTAATTGCTTGATAAATTAAGTTGCTAGATAATAGGAAGATTAATTAGTAGTAGTGCTTGTATCTGTTCCCAGTAAAGATGACTCTATACTCATCTGTACTAAAAAATGATAGGTACAATTACTTAGTGAATCGAGTTAAGGATAAAACATAGGTTTATAAATTTTAAAATTCCGTAACTCTAATTAGAGACATAATTATGACATAATATACATAACACTTACAATTTGATTTCCTATATTTTATCCTTTACTCATTTAAATAGACAAGTGTACCTCTCGTTTGTTAGTATGGATAACTATAAGGTCCTCTCCACTGGGGAAAATGATTAAAACACTAGTATTGATTATTCTTCTTATTAACTAGAGAGTACTAATTCTACGATTACACCAAACAAACATAAGAAGTAAGACTATAATACGAAAACAACAAATTACAAAGCAGGTTTACTCTATCATATTAACATAGCTTATGAACTATTTATCCTAACAATTACTCATTTGCAGAAATTCTCTACTCATGAGTAGTCTTCTTAGAAGTACTCAATTATAATCCCGATTGCATTTCTTGGAATCTCTTAAAAAAGAATCGATATGTTAAGATTGCATTAGAAACTTACTAATCCTTGAATTCCATACAACATGCAACAAACTTCCTAAAAATATCTCTGTTAGCAGGAGTAGTTCATTCTAATGATTGAGATTTATTTAGTGGAATCGTTTCTTAATGTATTCTGTTGAAATCTTTTGCAAGATTGTGTCGTGCACTATACTATCTCAACTTGTATGAAGTTCTAATCACTAGAAATGTGTAATCATTAGGAATAACAACAATTCAAAATGCATTCATGTTAAAATGACTTTGTAAACCCTCATTTGTCACTCATACATGATAGAAAAAGAATAAATATAGAAAATAAGAAAAAGGAATTAAAACACAACATAAGGGAAGAGAGAAGAAGAAAACCCTTTTTGATTAACTTAAAGGATTTTGATACAACAATCTACAAGCACTGGATTATTACAATTCTCTTAAAGTTAGTGAAGAATGTTATAAAAAACTCTCCTTATAGTATCACAAATAAGAAACCCAATGGTCTTGATTTTGATGATCCGTTATGTTTCTTGATGGTGTTTGTTTTGATGTTATTTTATCTCTTATTTTAAAGTTGCAGTATATTTATACTTAACTCGTCAAAGGACTCGAAAATATACCACTTCAAGACATCGCCTGATGTTAAGACATGTTTTACGTATTGGTTCGTGTGAAAAATTGAAAAAAAAAAAAAGAGTTATGTCCACTCCCATTACGCCCATGACTTGGGGTGTAATAATCTCCAAAAATAAAAATCTACACTAATTACAGCCGTGACAATGGACGTAAACTCCTCGTCACTTCATTACATCTCGTCTTGTTCGTGATTAAAGGCATGATCACCCTCCTATTAGACAATCACGAGCGTGATTGATAGAAGGATCATTAGTACTTCCTCAAGTATGCCCATAACTAAGGGCGTGATCAATGTAACTAAGGGCGTGATCAATGCTAGCCATTCCAATCTTTTATCTACTTCAAGGTTTTCTTCACTTTACAATAGTGATTACCTTAAAACTCATTATTGTTATATAAATTTCATCTCCTTGCTCTTGATTAATAAAAAATCAATACATTATACAATTAAATACCAAAACTTAAGAATTAAATAACAATTATAAACAATTTATACCTAAATATACCTTGAAAGTATATAGTAATTTGCTCTTATCAAATATCATACTACATTAGCAAATTACATCTCAAGACTCCTAATTACATACTAAATTAGTATTTATGTTAGCTTAATCCTAAATTATAAAATTAACTTAAAATATGCTCTTTTATCTATAATTTTAAGACCTAAAATTAAGTAAAATTTTAGGAAAATTAATTTTTGAAAAATTTCTTCTTCTTCTACTACTACTATTGTATATATCATAAATAGTCTACATAAAAATTTTGAGCTCAAAACTACACTATTAAAGGCATTTAAATCTAAATTAAAAACAAGCTCAGGTTTTGAGATTTCTTAAGTATCGGATATTTTGAGATCAAATTTCATCAAAATGATATTTTTACCTAAATCTATATACATAAATACCTCAAAATACAAAATTTCATAATTTTCTATATTAATTTGATATTTTTAATAAATTAAACAAAATTGGAGTAAAGATTGAACTTACCTATTTGAATGACTTATAGCCATCAGTGACGGCCACCACTATGTCTCAACTCTAGGCAATAAAGCTGTTGTCTAGTGGTGCTAGTTGTCCCTCCCTAAGTGGTTATTGGTCGTTAGTTACCCTATATTGCCTTAATTGCACTTTTTTTTTGTGATTTTTTGTAAAAATTCTGCTTCTCTTTTTGGTCTCTCTCTAATTTTCCTAAACTCTTAACATGTTTAAATGAATTCCAACAGATGCTTTCCTAATTTATATAGTTGTTTGCATATTGTTCTTGAATTTTTTTAATGTTAAGCGTCCCTTTTCTTCTCCTTTTTCACTTTCTAATTGGTTCAATTTTTCCTTCTTAATCCCAACATGCCTCAACCGAAATCTTGACAATTCCACTTATTAAAAATAATTTTCTTGATTTTTTTCTTAATTTTTTAGTGTTATTTTGGCTTATTTTAAGTATTTTAAGTAATTTTGGATATTTTTTTTATTTACGCGTAAATATATACTATAAATAAATACTCCTAAATACTATTTATATTATTTTATAATTTTTAGTATGTATATGATTTATTTCTAGTTAGTTATCAGAATTCGTTTTACGTATTTTCGATAAATAATAAGTAATATATATATATATAATTTAATATTATAATATATTATTATTTATTTTTCTAAATTCAAATTCATGAGATCACTTTAACTAATATTTATAGCTTCTTCGTAAGATCTATGCTCATCGAATAACTTACCTTATCACCCTAAATTTTACATATCAACTCATGAACATATGACTATGGAGCTTACAATTGGGCACTAAATTTGATAAGCTAAAACTTTCGGTAAATTAATCTTTCAATTATAGTTCATATAGTCACGATGAGAAAACCATGTGCATCTTGGCAAATAGTTCCTACATAGCGGGCAAATTCTGATGATTAAAAACATCATTGGAGTTAATTTTAATAAAGCCATCTTTGGGAGTAAACCAACACCTTTAAATATTTAGTGAGGGCTTGAATGTAACAGGTTGCAAACTCTTTCTTAACATACTCAATAGGTACAAAACCTGCATAATTGTAGCAATAATAGCTAAAGGATTTAGCTATGTTTGCAAGAAAATAAAAGAATTTCAATGAGTCCGAATATGCCAAAACATAACAATAATTGTGGAACCTATAAATGTTGTTAATCTACCGTTGACAAATACTGATGTAATAACAAATCTTCCATCCATTTATCAGCTCTTGCCGTCTCTACATCTTTCATCGTCATTTAAGAATAAGCAAACCAATTGGTTTGACCCAATCATAATAAATGAAAATGTGTTCGACTGTTTCTCTTACGTTGCATATCAAGCAACTAGGATTTAGTCTTGATTTTTTTGCAAAATAAATTGCTGTTAGTAGCCCAAGAGTTGTACAAACTCTCTCCAAGTGGTATTTGTGCTTAGATGGTGCATTCAACCCACATATAACTTTACATAGCTTTAACTCTATACTAAAAAGATGATGATGCATAATTTATGGATTGCCTAACTTCCTTATTCAATAGAATTTGATAATTGGACTTAAACGGGAATATATTTTATTCATCTCTTTAGGCTAACTAACAAAATTTGCCCTAGAAGTAGCAAACAGAGGAATCCGCTCTACATCCTAAATTTCCTCTTATGTCAATGGATGCTCTATGCAATTTAACCTCTAACAAAGCTTTTCTTTATCGATCAAACTCTTAAACTTTAGATTTTGGAGATGTTGACCTATCAATTTATCATGGAGTTTAAAACCATTCAAAGAAGGATCCACCATTTTGTTCACGCCTCTATGCTGTCACCTTTCCCAATTTGTAAAATAATATCACTTTCAATGGCCTCTCGACCCATTAAGATACTTTGCCTAGCCTATGAGGCTCGGTTCCCTTTATTTGATCTTAATAAATCAGCTTTTGGAAAGTATATACTTATTAAAAGCTTCCCCAAAAAGCATTTAGGTTAGCCAATTTTCTTAAAAGCAATTATAAACACTCAATTTTTATTATTTTGTAGTTCTAATTTTTATTTTTTAAAGGGTCTTTATTCAAATAAATAAATAAATAATAAAAATTTAGAAAACGATCAAAATACAAATAAATGAAAAATTCTAAAAAAAAAGAAAAGAAAAACATCATAAAGATTTTTTTAGGAAAATAGATGTTTTAGGGTTAATATATTTGATTTTAACTCATTTTAAGTAATTTTATTTTAAAGGGTCATAGAGTTTAAGTATAATTTAATTATATTAAATATTTAAAAAAAACAATAACTTGTTTGATAAAGTACCTAGACTTACATTTGGCTTTGGTTTGGGGTCTGAGTTCAAATTATATCATATATATACATATGTCTTTTATGTTTTTTTTTTTATTGCGAAAATTAATTGAACATATAAGAGTCAAATTTGATTTTGATTTTATTAAATTAGATTTAAATTGATATAGAAAATTTGTTTTTATGTTTTATAAATATTGATGGCGTGATATGAAAAAAAGAGAATACACTTGCCTCAATCAAACTGCCATCAATTTCCCACCCTCACAACAAACCGAAGTTCTTTTTCTCCATGCCACTACAACAACTCCTCTGCCTCACAAACACCCCATCAACAATCGGTAGCCACACCCAATTGCGGCAACTCCAAATGCCGTCCACAGCCCTACACTTAACCGACGATGCAACACAGCATTCCCCTTCACGATCCATAACATACTCCAACGCATGTCCACTGCACAGTCTAAAATCAACACAGTAGCTCTTTGACCAAATCCGCTCCGTAGAAATCTCAACCAATGCGACATTCACTGACACGTATTGCTTCACCGATCAGCACTACACTGCAATAGTAGTAACACTAAACCATCCACACTCCACGCTAGCACAATCCACGATCACCAATGCCAACTGATCTTCACTCACACAGCTACACTTCACGACCACGACCGGCACACACGTCTCAGCCACCAATTCCACATACACGTCCGGGCCTCAAACAACACCAGACTCCATCTTCGTGCGACCCTCCTCTTTATAGTAAACATGACAACGACCAGTAGCTTCCACCATCTACAATCTGCTCTCCTTCACACACTACTGAAACAACCACATCGCGTGTGCCCAACAACCAAACACGCACATAGTTGATTCACTATGCCCCGACAGTAGCTCTAGCCCACACTCGGCACGAGCCCTAGTACGTTTACCGACACCCAGTGCTCGGCGATCAGCTTCATCAGCAGCTTTATACTTTCACTGCGTGCAACTCTCGATCCAACTTGCAGTAGAAAACCCAATCCTTGATCCTAAGTAGCTCTCGGCCACTACCCGCACTACACTCGACATGGCAACACGAACCAAAACCCTACACTCCTGACTTTCTCATTCTTGCACGACTTAAAAACTCACTCGAAAGGCACCAGACTAGCAACACATAAGCCGTACGTAACCACATCCTGACTTGACCACCTCTACCGTCGACCCCAATCCAAGCATCGTTACAGCCACTTCCAAAGACCAAACCAAATTCACCATTGCGTTCTACAAATACCAAAACCCCATAAACCCTTTTCCCTCTCCTTGGAACCACTTCGCCGACGCGACCCAAACCCCTATGCGCACACTAACCACTCGCAACCTCCACTTACGAACACCAACTCCCAGCCACAATGACCGCCAAAAACCCCACGAACTGCAGGAAACAACAGGACACGACCTGATATTCAACGCGCCTTACTCCACCAACTCCGATGCCCACTACCGTAACACCACTGTCGGAACACCCCATGCTCAGACCCTCTCTGGCACAGTGAACTCGATACCCCAGCCACGCACAAATACCATTCGCCATCGGCGTGACCCCAAGCTCAATCGACTCCAGTGAGCACCAACAATCATTGAAAACCATTGCGAAACACCACGGCGTGGTGTTTAAACCTCTTTTTAGATATTACTTTCTCATCAAAATCGAGTTTCCTTTTCGATTTGGTATCCAAATCTGGGCATAGGATATTGGATCGTTGCCCCTTGGAGAAGACTCGACCTGGCTTGTGTCTGGAGCCCAAGATCGAAACCGAATCTAGCCCGCATTGTTCACACTGATCCACTGACCCGTGTTTATTAGGTCCAGTTTCTTTCTTTATATTTTTTTCCTATTAACTTATTTAGCTCATTTGTTAGTTATTCACAAAAAAAAGAAAAAAAAAAAAACGAGAGTTTGTTTTTAGAGCCATTTTAGGAATTTTATTTAAGAGAGTGTCTTATCACATTGAATTTTTTTATATTTTTAAAATAAATAACTCAATCAATTGTTCTAAAACTTATGATCCTCTTTCTAGAATTTCGAGGAAATAGAAACTTAATTTAGGAGTCTTTTAGAATTTTCTTTGAATAAACTAAATCAATAAATATGTAAATTTTGATCAATTTTCAAAAATTAAAATAAACTAACATACTAAAGTTTTTGGAAAGAATTACGGATATTTGATGTCGATTAGTGAGAATATAGGTACCTTTAAGATGATGTTAAAATCTGTAAAAACTTGTGTTTTTTTATTTTGTCTTTATTTTTCTTAAACATATTAAAGAGGATAATTTTGAAAAATAAAGCCTAATTTTGAAAAATTTATAATGTTATCTATTAGGATTTAATAGGCAACTCTTGAATTTGGAATCATTTGGTTTTTATCAACTTAAAATAAAAAATTGGTAGCTAAATTATAATTAATTGGGTGGAATGATTACAATTTCTCTTTTTCCTAACTTCGGTTGGATAACGATTCTAAAAGATTTTCAATTAAAAAAGAAACAAGAATTTTCCATTTTTTCTAGTCAAGAATTAATATTAAATTCTAACCCATTTAATATTAGTCAAAAAATGAAAAATGAAAAATGAAATCAAAATAAAGAAACAGAAAAATTAGGCTCGAGAGCAATTTATTAAAAATATATAGATCTCAAAAGCCTAGTCCTTTATAATATCCAAACTTTGTCAAATAACCTTAGTTCCTCAAGTGAATTTTATTACCCTTATTTACACTATCTTACCAATATTTAGCAATCCTGCTTATTGTAGATACCTTATTTTTTCTCTTTTTTTTTATGTTTTAAAAATTTTTAGAATTGGATAAATGATCCTAAATTAGGAAAAAGCATAAAAAATAGAATATCTAGAAAATTTAAAAAAAAAATAGAAAACTTAGAAAAATACAAAAATGAAAAATAAAAAGATTTAATTTAGGAAAATAGTTTTATTTTAATTTATTTGAGAGTCGATCATTAGGGGTTTTAATTAGTCTTTACCAAGATTGTTAATTTTAAAATTAATATAGCCCAGGTTAGTAGTTAAATAATATTTAATGTGCACATATGATAAGAAAATCAAGTTAACTAAGTGGGTAAGGACATATGGAGAAAAGCTTGGAAACTTGAGTTTAATTCCAGCCAGACACAAAAGTGCCTTTCTCTCTCTCTCTCTCTCTTTTAAAAAATAACAACAACAAAAATAAGGATGGGACAAAAACAAAAACAAACAAAACAGAAGAAGAAGTAAAGACTAAAAAAAAAAAATAAAATCAGGGTTAGGACAAGGTGTGTGTATGCACCTATTAAATTTGTAATGCGTGCGTAGCATGTGACTTGCACCCTCATCTCCTCCTTTAAGCTTGCATTCTCACAATCAGAAAAGAAAAGGAAGAGAAAAATAGCCCAATCCCTTCGCTTGTTGACCCTATTAAGTTGATTTTTGACGAAATTTTATCAAATTGATTATAGAAATTCAAAGAACACTTAAAATAGTTAGCATTGAGCCCCAAAACTTGTCCACATTTGTACACTAAAGGGGTTAAAATCGGTTAGAAAATTGGAAAAAAAAAACTTAATTACCTATTAACACAAAACTTTGATTTTAGGCAATTTAAAGGGTTTCCAATTGAATTTGAGCATGCACAAGTATAAATAGAGGATTAGGAAGTCATTTGGGACAAGAAACTTGATCAAAAAACATTCGATACAAGCTCAAATATAAGTTTCCTCTCTCTAACCTACGAGTTTCATTCTCTTACTCTAAAACCACCTCTTCACGGTGGTTTTCGAGCAAACCTATTACCTCCACGAGCTTCACTTCCATAAAAAACCTAAGACCTAACACTTGATCAAACCTCAGCAACCCCTCTATAGCTAGACCACCACCACTAAGCGGCAACTATTTTCTTAAATACCACTAAACCACCATAGTAGGTTGAGGCACTTGGCCTACTAACCCCCACCCCTTTGTTTCCCAATAAAATTCTTCTAAAAATGCTCTTTCTTGCTCAATTTAGGCCTTGGATAGGTCCGAACCACCCTAGCACACAATTGCTTTCTTATTCTTTAATTGGTGACTCTCGACTTGTTGGAGCTCCAACTTGAATCAACGAGAGACTCGAATTGACTAGTCAATTTGATTGCGCCCTACTCCATTTGGTTTAGTCTTTTGTTATTTATTTATTTGTTTATTTTTTTTTTGTAAATGTAACAAAAGATAAATAAAAAAAAAAAAGTGAAAAGAAAAAAAAGAATTTTTATTTTATTTTATTTTTCTCTTGGCTAATGCATGTATAAAGAAAAAATAAGATGAAGTATAGTAAAATAAAGAAAAATAATATCTATAATACAAAAAATTACCATCACTTAGAAAAATTTGCTTTTCCAAATAAGCAAAATAAAATAAGCAATTTTCAAAATTAGGATATCTTTAAATTTCCAAAAAAAAAAAAAAAGTGATTAGGACCCTTTAGAAAACTTTCAAATAAATCAAAAAGTTATGAAACTTAAAACCAACTTTTTTCAAAATTAAAAGGCACCTACAAATTAAAGTTTTCATAAAACAAACTATAGAAATTTGATCTCAAATAGCAAGTATGTAGGCATCCGTATGTATGAAGCGACTTAAAATATAAAAAAAATTATTTTCCCATTCAGTAAATAATTCTTTAAATTTTTATTTTTTATAAATAAATATAATTTCAATTATTACTTGTAAATAGACATTATTGTTGGAAAAGTAAAATTAAATTCGGAAAAGTTAAGAGTGGTACTTGTTAAAAGTTTAATAGAATAGCCCCTCGAACTTAATATTTTGGTTTTCAAAAGCTGTTTTTTAGAAATTAGCTTTTTTCAAGTGGACCAGCGGTTAGATTAAATTGGTTCACCTAATCGATTTAACTTAATCTTCTTTTTCACGACTTTATTCGGGTGGCGATTTCAAAGAATTTTTTGAAATGCATTTTAAAACCAAGTTTTTCTTAATTTCTAATCAAGGGTTAATGTTAAATGGGTTATGGTTTAATACTAATTGAGTTAAGAAAAATATAAAATTGAAAAAAAATCAGATTCGACACTTGCTACTACCTCATGCCATTTCTTCTAGAAAATTAAAAATACTCATAGTGTAAGTAGGTAAAGCATAAGCTACAACTTTAATCATAACTTCTTTACCTCATATTGATAACAACCTTCCTTTTCAACCCTATAGCTTAAAAGTAATTCTATCTTTAATCATATCTTTTCACTTAGTATACTTGATTCTTTTCCCCATTGTATAAATAAGTTTTCAAACAATTTTTACATTGCATGTCATTTTGTTACGTCTTCTCTAGCTATATGACTCTGACTGCATCTTGAAAACATTACTTATTATCAAGAAAGGAAGAGCTTAAATGGAAATATAAAAACATAACACGTTTAACTTTAGTTAGCCTTCATATTATGGAAAAGTAATAATAGTAACATGAGTATATAAAACATTGCTAAGGAAGGTATGTTCCTAGGATGAGGGTATTGTGCCCCTATTTCGCCCTTTGTTTCTACCTCGGGATGATCTCTATTCATCTTTGGGGACCAAAGCAATTCTTGATCAAGTTGCAATCCTTGTCTTGCTTTTTCCTAACCTAACTCGGTTAGATTTATGTTAGCCTTTATTATATCTTCAACTTTGCTAAACATTGAGGCCCTTTCTTTGAATTTTTCAATATTTTTTAAGCCTTCTTTGCTAGAGACATAAAGAAAAGGTTGGATGACTTGACATCATTGATTATGGCGTGTAAAGTGACACCCATCTCGGTGTTTTGTATCTCAGGCATGGCGGTATTGAAATGAGTGACGTAATCCCTGAGGGGCTCATTCGACCATTACCTTATGAGGTTGAGGGTAAAGGAGTCCTTAGTAGGCATCTTACTCGCCATGAAGCGATTGTGGAATTATGACCCCGAGCTCATTGAAACTTGAAATAGAGTTTGGTTTTAATGTGTTAAATTTGGTTAGGGTAGCTTTCTTAAGCATACTTGGGAAAGCTTTGCATATAGTTGCATCAATACAACAATGTAGATTCATCAGTGTCTTAATGTGAAACAAATGATCATTAGGATCTCCTAAGCCATCATAGAATTTGAAAGCCATGAGTTTAATGTGTTGAGGTAGTAGCTTATCCTAAATCTTCCTAATGAAGGGAGACCAACTAATAATGAATTCACCATTGGCCTTATTTTTCTTCAAGTCTTTGTAGTTAGTGAGAACTCAAATTTACTCCTTGATATAGTTTAAGTTATTATTAACCAGGGAATGATATTTGACAGAAAAGGGTGGTCACTCTAAGCTAGTGTTGGACTGTTGCTATATGTGGCTGTTAGTGTTGCGGATGACAACCTAAAGGTTTTTTTGTAATTGTTGTTAGTAGTGGTGTAACGTTTTGGTAAAGGCATCCTCCAATCTGGAGTGATAACTTATCACTCTTTTTCAACAAGCATTGCTTTTAACTCCTAATTTTTAGCTTATAACTTGAAAACCATTTCTTATAGGAACACGAAGCGCTCTGAATAGATTGCTTTTGCTACTGGGACTTGCTAGGGAGTGGGATTCAAGTATTGTTTGGTTGGTCGAGTGGTTGCTCAATCGTATTAGCATTTTGGTTAAGTTATGGGTCAACTCCATCGTTGTTGTCTTACTACTGTAAGCCTGTGTTGCTTTTGCTTCTTACCATTGTGGAAGTGGATTTACAATAAGACAATGCTAAATGTTGATTGTCAACTTTCATAGAGGGTTAAAGTTAGAGGCAACCTGCAAAACTCAATAAATGTAAGCTATAAGATGGGTGTGGGAAGTGGTTCCAATATGGCTAATATGATACTTCAGTTAGTATTTGATTGAAGGAGTATTTAAAGAGAGATAATATAGACTAAGGTAAGATAATGTGGATCCTGTTACTTGTGGTATTACTTGATATTTAAAGACATGGCTGATAAGCATTATGTGAAGAATGGATCATGTCTCCAAGATATCTTTTAGATATTATATAGAGAATCTCGGGCAGGCATGTGTCGATTGTAGGTTTTCCTTATTTTTGCTAAGTTGTTCTCACCTTATCTTCTTTTGACCTTATAGACTAAGCCCATATGTTGTAAGCTTAAGGACTTAGTCTTTAAGGGACTGGAGGGTAACAGGAGGTTGGCAAATATCTCCAACCTAGGTAGTTTGAGCTGCTAGAAGCTTGGTTTATGATTTTGTCCATAATGCTAGTAGCTTAACTTAGGTTATGATAAGGTTAGTCATGGGTTCTGAGCTTGCTGCATGCTTTAATGAGATTAAACTACCTATTAACAATGAAGATCAAGACTTTGGTGGAGTTGTGACGACGATCTTCAGTTTTGAGCTGATGACCTTGCCATATAGATGGAGATGGAAATCATCAAAAAAGCTTGGTAATGGACAAGTAGACCTATATTGGGTATTATATGAGTAGGTAAAACATGAAAGATGTGGAAAATGAAAGAAGTGAAAAGATAATGAGTATTAACTCAGGTTATGTTAAAATTTTGTTTTGTTGAAGATGAGAAGGAAAATGAAAGAAGAGAGAGGATTGAATTCTGTAATGTTACTTAGTAGGCCTTTTGCTTGTCCTTTTTAGGAAAAAAAAAAATTCAAGAGATTGACTTCCATTAGGGACCTTCACGTGGATTATAGCTTTGAAACTTGATAGAATTTTGATGAGTTTAAGTTATACCAAGTGATGAGAGATTATAATACTTTGATATTTGAATTTTACTTGTATATATGTAATTGGTTGTCAAGAGATTATATTGTGCATCAAGATTGATTATTTCTTGATATGCAATATTACTAAAACTGGATCAAAGGTTGACTTGAAAATACAAATAGAGTAGGGATTAAGAAGTTAAATCTAGGTCAAATTAGGGATTGACCTGAGATCAATAATTTTATTAAAACATTATTTCTATGTTAAGTGCAATAGTAAAAAATTTAAAATATGCTAGATAAATACTAGTATAATTTAACTATGAATTTGTTTGATTTTAGTTTTATATAATATTCTAATAATTTTGAACACATATACTAAATTTAGAACATTTTTACTGCTCTCTTACACATATATGATATTGATGACTTAAATCAATAATTTCTCTAAAAAAGTCCCAAATTGCATGGGATTGCTTTTAAACCTACTGGTAGAACACTTTTGGGACAATAATTTGTATCATAGAATTACATTGAAAATCTTTCTTTCCTTCTTTACTGACACATTAATTTACTCCGTCATGGAAACAGCAGGGGTCTCTTTAAGGGCGAGCAAGATTTCAAGGATCAATGAGCTCAAGAAAGCCAAAAAGTAAAGGCAATTGAAAAAATAGAAAAATGCTTTCGATGCATAAAAGACGGGTGGGCTTAGTAGACATGTATTGAATGGGCCTTCACTTCAATAATTTAACATTTACTTAAATTTGATGTTTCATGGAAAAATATAATTACGTGTTGCATTTATACCTTTTAAGGGCGGTTGGTTCCTTTAAGAACTTAGTCCGACTTGTTGGGTAGCCAAATGTGATGCTGGGCTAAACTTGACCCTGTATTTGCTTCTAATTCATCCTACTTAAACCGGTTAGTTCAATCTAGATTAAACGGCCCCATTGACATGAAATTATGGGTCAACCTTGAGACCTTTATGGAATGATTTTATTTAACTGAAGTATTCATTAATACAACGTTTGGTATTCAGAAATTGATCGAAATAAAATCATGGTTTGAGTTCCATTTCCACTTCTCGTGTTTGGAAATATATCTTGAAGCTAAAATTATGATTCTATAAAATGAATGAGCCCGAGTTTAAGAGGGAATTTAATTTCTTAGAATCGTTGATTCCACTTTTGTGAACGCAGAATCGTAATTTCATTTACACTTTATTAATTATAATTAATTAAAATTATTTTGTTGCCTTCAAATAAATTATAGCATATAATGATTAATGTTACGTTTAATAGATAAGAATGGTCTGGAATGAAACGGATTGGAATGAGGTCGAAATCATCAATCTTTTCCTATGTTTAGAAATGCCAAGTGAATAGAATGAAATTGAATGACATTAAATATATAAATAATATTAATTGTTAAAAATATCCTTAATTATTGCATATTATAATTTATTTGAAAGTTAAATAAATGATTTTAACTTAATGTAATTAATAAGAATGGAATAAAGTCATGATTTCACCATCTCAAAGGGTGAAATCGAATTTTTCCTTAAAATCGGAATCACATCTAAATATAAATCTAAATATAAGGAAAGAGAATAAAACCCGAAATTACGATTTTATTCCGATTTATTTTGACAGATTAAACGTGCCGTAAAAACATTTTGGACAAATAATATTATATAAATATTTA
This sequence comes from Lumnitzera littorea, assembly GCA_024138015.1. Classification (NCBI taxonomy): domain Eukaryota; kingdom Viridiplantae; phylum Streptophyta; class Magnoliopsida; order Myrtales; family Combretaceae; genus Lumnitzera; species Lumnitzera littorea. The sequence continues at coordinate 8,433,862 of JAMXBB010000011.1, read as the reverse complement.
ATATTATTTTATTTTATTCTACACGTAGAGTATAACTTTTTATTTTTGATTTTTGTTCAATTTCATTCAAATCCAATACATTCCATTCCATTCCATTCCGTTTGGAAAACAGGCTACAACCAACTCCACTTATTATTACTCCCTTGATAAAAAAAGATACGTGAGACGTGATTGATTGTTACGATATAGCTTTACACGTGTAAATATTTAAAGGGAGAAAAAAAGGAAATGGTTAACTTTAATCGTTCATACGTGGAATACAGGCGGCACAGCACATTTGGGTCTTATTTACTTCGATACAAGAAAAATAAATCTCTATGAGCAGCAGGGTACAATATACCCTTTTTTTTTAAAAAAAAATAATTTAGTGTACAAGAATAAAATGAATGGAAGGGAAAAAAAAAAAAGACCAAAGACCATTGACAGATACATAAAATAATACTTTAAACAATACAAATACACTTAGGACACGTGTAACCGGTTCACTGTGAATATGAAGGCCCAAAGCACCTAATGTACCCCTTCCTAAGATCATTCTACACGTCAAATTCTGCACTTGAAACCGGTTCACCATGAATTTGCTGGGGATTAACGTTCCGACAAGTCATAAGGCAAATGATTATGCATGTATGCATGAAAATCACCGTGATGGGGGAAGCCACAACCCAGAGTAGCAGTTCGAATGCAATACTACCAGAAACCAAATTGATATAACGAGGAATGGTCTTGAATCTCGGTTGGTCCACTTCTAGAATTGATAGAATATATATCACTTCAAATACAAGGTAAACTTGCAGGATTATACTCTTTACATAGGATAAAGATGGATCACTTGCTTTGAACAGTACATATAGCAGCACCTTCGGAGCATAAACCATATCAAGCATGCGAGGTGTGACGTGAAATCGTTGCCTAGCTTGAGTAAGTGAGCTGCCAGATTAAAGGATATTGAAAAAAAAAAATGAACAAATGAATTGTGGATAGATGAAAAAAAGAAAAAGAAAAAATTTGTATTATACACTAGTCATGTATATTGTGCATACAATCTAAATTAGCCCCTCATTAAGATTGGACAGTTTTGGATAACTACAGGCCCGGGAAACAGAGAGGAGATGTGTAAACTACCCTCATTAAAACGGGCAAGAATTGGCATTGTAGGTGCAAAAGAAAGTGCAATATGTAGTACAAAGAAACAGAGCAATGGAAAAACGAAAAACAGAGCAAGCTGAGCTATACTAGATTATCTTCATGAAGAAGAAGAAGAAGAAGAAGAAGTAGTTACTAACACCATTGTATCAAAAGTGGTTAAGGAGGAGTGAAGAAAAGCTAGCCACCACACGTACCTTGTTTGAATGCTGGAAATGGAGTTATGCTGCTGTGAAGCATCCATAATTATATGATTTATTTTGTATGAATGAATAGGAAACTAGGAAACCAAGCTTATTTAGGTCTGTTTAATGTGCTTTCTTTGGGAATTGCAAAATGGAAACATGATATATATGGAAAGAACAGAAGATGTCGTAAGGTTGTGAATGGAAAATAATAAAACAAAAGCATTTGTGTATAATCACAAAAGTCAATACGAACGGTACGCCACCGTTCCATTAGACCCATGAAAGGAAGGGGAATGAGATGGCGATGACCCCCCACCCCGGTGATCAATGCGATATATGTATATGATATTAAAATGAAACAACTGATTTTGGAGTGGAGCTCTCAAATATATATATTATATAAAATTGATTGCTCTTCATTCATAATTTTTCAATTGTTATTTAAATTAAAAGTATGCATTAATCTCACAAACAGTTAAAATCAACACTATGAATTAGTAAATTTTCTTCACTTTTATAGATTGCATCACGTAGAGATTAAACCCCCCATAAATCAAGGTGTGGAAATAGGAAATGTTTGTAACTCTTTTTAAGCTGATTTGTATTTTTTACTACACCATGTTTGTTCTCTTTCATTTTATGGTGCAACACACATCATGGGTGAGTATCAATTCAATATATTATAACGTCATCTTTATTGGTGAGTTACTTCCATATATATCTGTAGGTTATTATGTTAGCATTTTAAATAACTTTTTTATTAAAGAATTTTCTGGTTTATAAGTTGTTCAAGAAAATTCTTTAGTAATTTTTAAAAATTCTTGTGGATTCCACTTTATCTCTTTTTTTTTTAATTTATTTTCCGATTGTCGTAAATAAAAAGAAAAAAAAAGAAAAATTCCCATTGAGAGTTGCACCAACGATCAATTTTCTAAAATTAAGAACCCCACTTTTATTGCTGCGTACTGCTTCCATGGAGTTTGGCAGATCTGGAATCTTGTGTCAAGCACATCCAATAAAGATATCTAAAAGAAAAATCATAGAATACCCTCGATTTTGATAAAATTACTTACCTTTTATAAAAGTTGCATATTTATTTTCCCTTTTTCCCTCATTTTTTAAAATTGAAATAATCATGGACACGATGTTATAGCTTCTAAATCAATCCAACTTTAATATTACAAAAACAAATATCCTAAATTTGAAAACTGATATTAGAACATTGAAAAAAAAAAAAATCCAAAAAATCACATCCTACGATGGAATCCAAAAAGAGTAGTTATGAATTTGACAAAATCGATTACACGCCAGCTTATTTGTACTTACATAATTCAAAGAATGAAGCAAACAATTACCTTATGGGTCGTTTTTTTTTTTTTTTTCCAAGAGTTAGAAATATATTTCTTATATATATATATATATATATATATATAT